>CM067370.1:35954793-36274793 GCA_034401795.1 Chaetoderma sp. LZ-2023a | reverse complement strand
TAATACAGATATTCAAATAGTATTAGAATACTTCTAACAGGAAAACAAACATTAAGCCTATTATACACGTGTGTTTATGACATTTGTAATATACAAGACAGAAACAAATCCAACATGAATGCAGTGATAAAGCAACCGCACCAGCCTGTGCCCGAGGAAGAAGTGGACAGAAGACGTGAGATTGTGCGTGACTATAAGGCACATGTATGCAGTAGGCATGCAGCTAGATGCGGTCCCAATATAATTAAATGTTTCTTTCAGTCGGAGATTGCGCAAAGTGTTACTGGATCCAGATCAGAAACAAGTTGCCTAATTATTTGTGCACTGTATAATTATTATGTTGTTTGGTTTAAAACTATTTGAAACGAAGCGTTTCTTGTCAACAACCTCCAGTCAAATTATTTTAAAAATATTCAACAGACTACTTGTTTAGTTGCCTTGGAAATGAGATTCTGAGAATCCAGAGTTCAAAGTATTCAAATTGATCCAAGCGTGTCTACAAAGTAGGTGGCGCTTAGCTAGAAACGTTTCTCTATGCTACAGTTATAAACCTACCCACATAACGTACACATAAATCCATGCGTAACGTACACTTAGGCCATATTCTCACTAGAGACTTAATCAGGAATAACGCCATACTTTAGAATGGCGTTACGCAGGTTAACTCTCTAATGAGAACGCGGCCTTCGATAAGTTTAACCGGCTCAAATCTAAATCCGTAAGAGACCAAACAGTATTCTGGGAAATATTTTGAAACGAGATTTGTCGGAAGCGCCGCGCTGGTCTATGATACATTGTATGAGAGATGTTTAAACTCGTGTTGATGTAAGATATAGCCTAAGTGGTGTTAAAGTTGTTTGATTAATTCAACATGACACGGTGGTGAGCAATCATGGATTCTTAATTATAAACTAGTCAACCTAATTTTAACTGAACTATTTTCTGGTAATACGAATGGAAGAACACATGAAGCATCACTCATTTAACTGTCTAATGACCAAATTTTGTCCAAAAAATCCAACATATTTCTTCATTGAATGCCCATTTTCAGGCCAAGCGAAAACTATTTTGAAAATGAAACTAATTTATCACAGTCATTCTGGTGGTAAATTTTCAATAATAGCCTTCTCTTGGCCAACAAATTGGCCTGCATCAAGACCGGCTTCAACATGAAAGGGTTAAGAACACGGAGAACGATAATCTTTCATTCCTATTTTGTGGGATAATTTTGCATGAGAGCCAACCAATTTAAGGGAAAAGTTCAGCGCAGTTGCCATCACAAAAGTCCATTAACATTAATCATTGTTTATTACGCAATACTTGTGCGTATTATGTGTAATAACACTATGAATACGGTATCCGTAATTATACTAATATACACAATGATCGATAACATTGCAAAGCAAACACATTTCTTAGTAGTAGTAGTAGTAGTAGTAGTAGTAGTAGTAGTAGTAGTAGTAGTAGTAGTAGTAGTAGTAGCAGCAGCAGCAGCAGTAGCAGTAGCAGCAGCAGTAGTAGTAGTAGCAGCAGCAGCAGCAGCAGTAGTAGTAGTAGTAGCAGCAGCAGCAACAGTAGTAGCAGCAGCAGCAGAAGTAACTTTGTTGTGTAATTTTCAGTAACTTAATAGACTATCTGTAGATGTTTCTGTTAGTGGATCGTGGATTCCTGTTGTCCGTTACCCTGGCCAGCTCGGCTTGTGATAACACAGCAGCATCAGGCACACTCACGCGCACACACACTTAATGTTGTTGTTCTGCTGACAAGCTCTTGTGCGCTTTTTGTCCCCTGATCCAGGACACGAAGGCCAACATCTCGGGTTTACTCAGCACTCGATCACCTAGGAACAGAAATAAGTGAAGTTAGAATTATCAGTTAAAGACAAGTACGAGACGAAGCACAAAATAAAGCATTAGGCTACGTGAAATGCAGCGAGACAAATCCAGAGCGATTGATCAACTTGCGCTTATATACACCTGTGATGAAGACCCATCTTGAGAAATAGCACGGGCGGAAAAGCAGAGTAGACCTATACCGTACCTTCCATACCACCATCTGACTACTTGTCTGATTGTTAAGATTATTAAGTAATGACGTACTTCCGGTTTTATATTTATTGTTAAATGAAAAAAAAATGTTGTTGGTCAACTTGGTCAACAAAAAATGACATCATAAATAGACAATTATGATGTAATGAAAGCTAAATACCCACTTCCGGTCATGAAACACGCGCATGACGTCATACTTAGCAAGCATATGACTTCATCAGCTAACGAGTGATGACATTTGCCTGTGTTGCCATCTAACAAGTGACGTATTTCGGTTATGACATCAGTTGACACGTGACACCATTTGACTGTGACGTCTTCGATTGTGACATCAGATAATAATGTGTTTGTCTTCTGCCAGTTAACATGTGACGTATTTCGGTTGTGACGGCAGAGGGCAAGTATCATATTTTGATTGGGACGTCAGTTGGATGTGCGAGATGGAATCCATATAATGATCAGCGAAAAGTTATTTTATCTGTAAATTGTCAACTTATATTCCAAATACCGGCCACTGTGAAGCCAGATTCGCCCAGTAGTGTTGGGAGCTGTTCGATTTTTAGTCACGTGACCTAGAATATGTTACTGTGAGAATAACTGCGTCTTAGACAGCTTCTATAGATTCCTTCAATAGATTCCTGGTATTTGCCGGGAGCTGTGAATAAGTATTAAATTCAATAGCTGGATTGTTAATTACTATCGCGATATGATCTATCTTGTCGCCTGAGGGTATCTGAGAAAAATAATATGGCAATTAATCTTCTAAATCATCAGTATCAGTAACCAAGTCCACCGTATATGACACTCTCAACCACGAAATCACAGCGTCTCAATTTGGAAATAATTTGACTGGATGATGTTATTAGCAAAAACATTTTGAAATATCTTGCATAATGTTCTTAGTATGTGAAAAATTTGCGATTTGTCTTGTTTCTATGGTTGAAAGCGTTACAATTGAACATTGACGACGGCGACACACTGGCGCTGTAGATTTTACTCTCAGAGCGTGGGAACGAAGCAAGCCGCAGTTCCACATCTCATCTCCTTATCTGGAGATTTATTGAGCAATTAGCCGAAAATACAAATAGCTGTTAAAGTTTTGCTTTTATTTTATTCATTAATGATACACAAAATAAGGCGCCCCGAGATGGATTTTCTTGGCGGCGGTGTAAAACTAGTACGAATGATATTGATCAAGAGCTTTATCAGGATATCTCACACAATGCTCACACCAATCATCACAGCGTATAGACGACAATAGCAACAACGGCAAGGAGGCCATGTTAGGGCCAAAACATGGAGAGTAAAATCGGGGGTGGGGGGGGTGGGGGGGGGGGGGGGGGGGGCTGGGGTGGGGGTGGGTGGGGGGGGAGCAATCTCCCTTTTCCGTCCACTGTTCATACGCCTATGCGAAGACGACGACAACGACGAGGATGGCAACAGCAACAGTAATAACTCAGATTGTATTACCAAGAAACAAATCGCTCGGGGGGAGGGGGGGGGGTGTGTGTGGCAGCGACGATGATGATAATAATAGCGACGACGGCGACGATACCAGTGACGTCATTAACCGACATCAGTTACGTCGAGGACGAGTGCACGACGACCAATATATGTCTATGATACAACTGTATGTGCACGAGGAGGATAACGACAGGAACGCCAACCATTATTCTAACTGAATAGAGAGTACATTCACCAGCAGTCAACGAGTAACATTCAACAGGTAATGAAGAGAGTTAGTCTAGGTTACTTCACAGACATGGCACCAACACATCTTCGACGAGGAACCGATTATTGTGTAATATTCGATACAACAATAATGCTAATTTTGTGAGAATCCCATCAATAAGTGAATATTCATGCCGCGATGATGGATGGTGTGTCGTTGTCAGCTAGATGTCACGATATCACTCAGATAGCGGCTAACAACCCCTGCATACAATTGATTATCATCTAACATAACGCGCGATGTGACGATTATTATATGCAGCGCTCTGAATTAGATCATCGAGATTTAATTGAGGCACTCAGAAGAACAACGTGGGTCGTGATGGATGTGTCCGAGGTCACAGCCTCCGTCAAGCCGACATCATTATTTAACCCATGCTCACCAGAGAGACATAACGCGCCTTTGTAAAGGCATTTTGGCATACGAGAATATGGAGGGCCATCTAGGAGCAGGATATTAGCCAATCACGGAGAATCCTCTAGGAGCTGATATCAGCCAATAATGGAGGCTTTTCTTGGAATTGAAATCAGCCAATCTTGGAGTATCTTCTAGGAGCTGATATCAGCTAATGAAGGAAGCTCTTCTAGGAAAGGAGCAGAACATCTGACAATCATGAAGGCTGTTATAGGACAGGAGCAGATCATCAGCCAATCATAAAGGCTCTTCTAGGACAGGGGCAGAGACAATCATGGAGGCCCGTCTAGGACAGGAGCAGGACATCAGACAATCACGAACGCTCTTCTAGGACAGGAGCAGAACATCAGACAATCATGGATGCTCTTCTAGGACAGGGGCAGAACATCACACAATCATGAACGCTCTTCTAGGACAGGAGCAGAATATCAGACAATCATGGAGGCTCTTCTAGGAGCTGAAATCAGCTAATGATGGAAGCTCTTCTAGGAAAGGAGCAGAACATCGGACAATCATGAAGGCTGTTCTAGGACAGGGGCAGAACATCAGACAATCATGGAGGCTCTTCTAGGACAGGGGCAGAACATCAGACAATCATGGAGGCTCTTCTAGGACAGGAACGGAACATCAGACAATCATGAACGCTCTTCTATGACAGGGGCAGCACATCAGACAATCATGAAGGCTCTTCTAGGGCAGGGTCAGAACATCAGACAATCATGAAGGCTGTTCTAGGACAGTGATAGAACATCAGACAATCATGGAGGCTCTTCTAGGACAAGGGTGGAACATCAAACAATCATGGATGCTCTTCTAGAACAGGGGCAGAACATCAGCCAATCATGAACGCTCTTCTATGACAGAAGCAGAGCATCAGACAATCACGCAGGCTCTTCTAAGACAGTAGCAGAACATCAGACAATGATGAACGTTCATCTAGGACAGGAGCGGAACATCAGACAATCATGGATGCTCTTCTAGGACAGGATCAGAACATCAGACAATCTGGAACGCTCTTCTAGGACAGGAGCAGAGCATCAGACAATCGCGCAGGCTCTTCTAGGACAGTAGCAGAGCATCAGACAATGATGAACGCTCATCTAGGACAGGAGCGGAACATCAGACAATCATGGATGCTCTTCTAGGACAGGATCAGAACATCAGATAATCACGGATGCTCTTCTAGGACTGGAGCAGAACATCAGACAATCATGGATGCCCTGCTAGGAAGGAGCAGAACATCAGACAATCATTAACTCTTTTCTAGGACAGGAGCAGAACATCAGACAATCATGGAGGCTTTTCTAGGACAGGAGCAGAACATTAGACAATCATGGATGCTCTTCTAGGAAGGAGCAGCACATCAGACAATCATGAACTCTCTTATAGGACAGGAGCAGAACATCAGACAATCATGAACGCTCTTCTAAGACAGGAACAGAACATCAGACAATCATGGAAGCTCTTCTAGGACAGGAGCAGAACATCAGACAATCATGAACGCCCTTCTAGGACAGGAGCGGAACATCAGAAATCATGGATGCTCTTCTAAGGCAGGAGCGGATCATTAGACACTCATGGATGGAGGCTCTTCTATTTTGGCCAGCTTGCTTCATTTATGTTCGTTTAAAATGGTTACAGATCGTAGGAATTTGATAAGTAAAATTACAGTGTGTATATGTTTTGAAGTGCATAGGCCTATAACCTTGTTATAAAACCCAGTTTTCGAACCCTAGGCTTCCAGAATCGATCGCTATAGACACAGGTAAATTTGACCGGGAGGATGTTTTAATGCCGTGATAGGCAGTGAGTTGGATGAGGGAACATAATGAACTGACATACACCGTACATGATTGGACTATAATTTCTCCATCACCATGCGTCGTGAGGGATACTCTAACACATAGAATACACCCTTGGCTATGCCACTGCTGTCGCATGTCTGTCCGTTGCATGTATTATATAATGTTCACGTCTGACTGATATTTTAATGAAATCAACGTTAATCCGTTCATGTCAATGTAACTTAATGCTGTCAGCTTTGATAATGTTTCACGAATTTAAGTAAAAATAGAGACAACAATATTAACCGTAAATCTTAATAGGTTGATGACTTTCCACGACGTCCAGGCCGTCTGGGTTACCAGATATTAATGTTCAGATGATTGAGCCATTAACACAGAATTAAGATTATTTGACTTCAATAATAAAATTATGGATGTCGATGTGACGGATAGACTGTGTGATTCTATTATGACATCATAGCTAGTGTACGTGTGCAGAAATTTACCCAATTACGAAGAGCAATGCTACCCCAATGGCATTGTTGTGCCAATGTCCACGTTACTATAACTTTGATAGCTGTAGCAAAGCTAGCGTAACACATCATTTGTGCAAGTCAAACACAGTATATCACGCAAAACACGTGTAGGCCTACACCGGATCTATTACCATTGAGAGACCACGCATGGAGGAATCCAGTTTTAACTTCGCCCGCCCATCTCTCGCTAAGCACCACCCACGCTTTGATCGTGTTGGGATCATCGATCTCTGCACTCTCTGAATCTCAAGTTCCAGCAAACTATAAAGGTAAGTTGTTAAATATTTAGAAACGTGCTGTTGCTGCATATGGCAGCAACAGCGTCGAGTTAAATTAGTTTCAAAATATTTAAGATCCTGTTTATTTAGTAAAGACATACACTTCGTCCAACTTGACGGACTATTGAGCATCTATGCCAGACAAAATCGCGTCATTCATAGCGTAATTGATTATGGAGTTATCCATCATATGACGTAATTGATTATCAAGTCATATGCTTGATCGATAAACTGGATTCCTCTATTAATCGGCCCTCAAAGTGGTGTACATTTCATCAGAACGTAACACTATTCATAGGCAGAAGATGATTTCAGTGTGACAATCTTGTCAGATCACAGCAATCAATACACCATTGTGATATCGATTCATCTTAACTTTGCTATTACTAGAAATAATTGTCAATAATGCTACCGATAATTACAGTCAGTCACATATCGAATTCAATGTTTTAGTGAATAATCCAGACGCGATTGAATCACCGATGTGGACGGTGCTCACACCTCATTTTAGGCCCTAGGTTATTTTATATTTCCGGCGTCGGATGCTAAATACTAAATTATATACCCATTACCTAAACTAATCAGATACGAGCATTGTGTAGCTATGATCACGGAGTGGTAATGACTAATATTAAACCATTTACACATTAGTATCTAAATAAAGCGTGATTACCCTGTTTCATAAATGTTGCCGATGGACCTTTCCAGTTTTAGTCATGCCCCGCCCATCTCTAGCTAAGCTTCACCCACACCTCGCTTGTGTTGGGATCGATCGATCGATCTTTGAACACCCTGCCTATCAATTTCCTAAAAACTACACAGGTAAGCCGTTGAGTATTTTGAAACTAATTTGACTGGGTGCTGTTGCTGCCTAAGGCAGCAACAACACCCAGTCAAATTAGTTTCAAAATATTCAACGGCATGTTTATTAAATAGCAAAGAATTACAAAGACATACACTGGGCCTTTCCGGTTTTAGCTGTGCCCCGCCCATCTCTAGCTAAGCTCCACCCACACCACGCTCGTCTTGGGATAGATCGATCCATGAACTCCTTGACAATCAATTTCCAGAAAACTATACCGGTAAGCTGTTAAATATTTTGAAACTAATTTGACTGGGTGCTGTTTCTGCCTATGGCAGCAACAGCGCCAAGTCAAATTAGCTTCAAAATATTCAACAGCATCGTTATTAAATAGTGAAGACATACAATTCATACAACAAAGCTTAGTCCGTCATCAATTATGCGTTCGTGACGCACTTATCTACGTCATAATCAATGACGTCATTCTACGCGTCACGGTAGTTCATAATGACGTCATATGATGGATGGATAAACGGGAAAGGTCAATTGTCATATAGCGTTGGTGATATGTAGCTCCTGGTCATTGGGCCGTTTTCATTCCTGCACAATCTCAACTCCCTTTAGAAGTATGCAGCCCGACTGCCGTATACATGCGCTCAATGGCTTTTTTGCCGACATTCTATATTGCCGACACTGCCCACACAGGTACCTATTTTACAGACAGGTGTACTGGAACAGCGAAGAGTGAAGTGCCTCGCTCAGGGACACAACATCAATATCCTCTGGATATGGGCAAACACTAGTTTTGACAAACATTGTAATTACAACCATAGAATTGCTTGAGCATTTTAGAATTGGAAATTCCCAGCTGGGTAATTAGCAACAATGGTATGTATTTTACGAATAATTAACTTTTCGACACCCACATTGATTTAAACCTGAACACGTGTCCTTCATATATAATCTAGTCCATATTTGCCGTCCCATGCAATAGCTACGTTGCGGATTCTGCTAATGGGTGGTATTTGTGAAAGCTATAATGCCAGGATGAAAACACCACAAACCAGGACCACCACCACCACCACCACCAACAACAACAACAACAACAACACATAGCAGATTATCAGTAGCAGAAGTAGTGGCGCCAACACTGCCATGCACTGGACGGTGGCGTCGCCAGCAGATATGGGCGTTTATTAAGCGTCCTCTGTTACTGGTGTTAGAAGAACGTCAGAATGGTTAAGCTGCTGCTGGTTAAACAATTGTTTCCTGTCCAAACACTTAGCTGACGTATAACGATGTCTAGCCGATAGAGAGCAAACAATGGCTATCTTTGCTTCCTGGTGTTTTACGAGATCACATATTTGCGTGCAGTTTCCGTAACCGCCTCTGTGCGAGCGTCTCCTAAGTCATATAACTACAGGCAATTGTTGAACACTTGCTGATTATTAGTAATTTTCAAAGCAATTTGACTTAGAAGATACTAGCTAAGGCACAAGCCTGTCAAATTGTGCTTTTTTTTATACAAATCTATTTAGTTTCACATTTGCCTTCATGGTTGTCATGGCTATTGTAACAATGACGATTGACGGACTCTACAGTAGAGCGTAGGATTCTCATCAGCAGATCAGAACATGGACTCGTATTTGTTCGAAATGACCACTGTCTAAGGGCCACCACCACATCGTGATCATCGCAACTATCGACCTAACGACCAAATCTACAAATATTGTTTGGCAAAATACGTACGCATTGAGGAGATAGAAATCAGAGGGTAGGCCTTTTGCGAAAGTATGTTTAAACAAAGAATGATCATATACTCATCTATTTCGGATAGTGTCAAATTATCGATAAAGCAATCTACAGTCCATTTCAAGTAATGATTATTTACATTGCCTTGACGTCACACCTTGGTCAAACACATTAGCCGCATGTGAACCCAGGAGAGAGTAGCTGAAACTAGGGCGGTAATTAGCCTCTGGACTGCTGAGTTGTATGATTAAGTTCGAGTAAATTTGATGCTATTTTTCAAATAGTCTGTTTACAATCTATCTGATGTTGAGAATCCGCTCCCCTCTTCGTATTAACAATGTAAGCGCCAGTTAGCGTTCATAATCCAGCCGCATGGAACATCATTACAGAATGGCGGGTGACTGAACTCTAGCTTATGTAGGGATTTGAACAATGGAAACCATGCTACTAACAGTCCATTTCAAGTAACCAACAAACACAGCAAAAGTATATCCTAGAAAATATTAAGGGAATTTAAAACATGTGGGACACTACATTGCTGTCTGGTGTTTGAATCACATAGCAAAGGTAACCGAATATAACATTGTTACCGGTATGTAATATGTATGTACTTCCAGATAGTTACACGCCACATCACCAACACGAATCGCTAACGCACGTGTATACAGCTTTATGTAAAATACGTTCATAGCACTAGAGTTACATACTCACATTCACTCGGAATCGCCCAAATTAAGCACTGATAAGGTGGACAATAATTGGTGCCATTTTATAGCACGTCTTAGTATGTCCACGCACCAAAAATCTCCTTGCACCTCTGGTATTCCAGTAGCTGACTTTCAAGAGAGAGACAACATGCTGAATACGTTTTGACATCTTTTAATATTTGTGAACTTTGTAATATGTTAACTATGCTATAACTCTGTGGATGTTTGGATATAAAGAACCCAAACAGACTTTACACTTTTGCCGATAAATAAGAAAAAGATGATTTCAGAGAGAACATAACTCAATTATTCAATGACTTATCACGTAATATCTTTATTTCCAATAATCTTTCCATCAATAGCACACGTCTGTGATCAAGACGCCTTGCAATTCTTTCTCGACCAATTTTCACATCCACTATAAAATAAAATGCGAATCCTGTATCTAGAGAACATGAGTAGCCTACATTTGTAAGACAAAGAAAAGCTCCTGAAGGCCGATGCATGTGTCACTATGAACTCTCGTGGAGTGAGACACGCATGTGGGTATATTATCTTCAAGTATACTACATTCCATTATGGCACGCAAAAGGAACATGGAAGGCTCCATTTCTACATAGGGTCTGCCAATTCTAGTTAAGCTTCCCAAGCTTGTTGTACGTGTTGGGATCGATTTGAAACGTTGGCACTGGAATTCCCACTGCGCAGTCGGATAATGACTTGCAATAAAACCACACTCGCTGTCCGAATAACATATTTTGCATGGTTATCATAATACGAATTTCGGACTAGTTTATCAAACATTATGTAATTCGATTAATAACATGTACTGGTATGTGACATATGACAGTGTGCTAGCTTGCTATGTGTCATTGATTAACAGCAGGTAATGTGTCATTGGGTGACCACTTGCAATGCGTCATTGATTAACACCAGGTCATGTGTCATTGGGTGACCACTTGCTATGAGTTATTGAATAACAGCATGTCATGTGTCATTGAGTAAGATCCTGCTATGCGTCATTGATTAACAACAGGCCACGCATCATTGATTGACAACAGTTCATGCGTCATTGATTGACAACAGGTCATGCGTCATTGAGTGACAACATGTCATACATCGTTGAGTAACAACATGCCATGCGTCATTGAGTGACATCAGGTCATGCGTCATTGAGTGACAACAGGTCATCCTTCATTGAGCGATAAGAGGCCATGCGTCATTGAGTGCCAACAGATCATATGCCATTGATTGACAACAGGTCATACATCATTGAGTGACAACCGGTCATGCGTCATTGTGCTACAACAGGCCATGCGTCATTGACTAAGAGCAGATCATGCGTCATTGAGTGACAGCTTGTTATGCGCCATTGGGAGGCAGTCGGTCGTGCATCATTGAGTAAGAGCAGATCATGCGTCATTGAGTGACAGCTTGCTATGCGCCATTGGGAGGCAGTCGGTCGTGCATCATTGAGTGGCAGCTAGATATGCGTCATTGAGTGACAACAGGTCATATGTCATTGATTAAAAGCAAGAAATGCGTCATTGATTGAGAGTAGGCCATGCGTCATTGATTGAGAGTAGGTCATGGGTCATTGATTAAGAGCAGTTTATGCGCCATTGATTAAGTTCCCGAACCTATTTAGAAGACCCGACTACGTCATATTCACGGAGAGGCGGCTAAATATTCATCTAACGTAGGTGAATGCAGACTTAATATGCCTTTCCATGTGTGCGCAATTTGGATGCGCAATCTGGATACACAATCCAGATACGCAATTCGGATACGTCTTCCTCTGCAATCACTGATTTCTCTCGTTACATTATATATTATTGAATCACGGTCTTCAGCTATTGAGTCAATATCCGGCACATAGCTAGCCACCTAAGCTGCAACAGTTCCTGACCTCAACAATTTGTCGAGTACTGGCAGAAGGATATCAACTGCCCTTGTCCAACGGTGTGTTGTTGAAAGATGTTGCTGCCGTTATGGACAACAGCGTACTTTGTCTATGACCCTGGAAAATCCATGAACAGTTTGAGCTGAATACTACACAGCTATAATTCAGTCGTAAATCAATTAAGCGCGCTCTAGTAACACAATCGGATACAACACACATCCGTAGGGATCGAATAAACCGTGCCTGTAATTAATAACATAAAAATAATTGTCTCCTATTGCAAGGAAATCTATATTTCCTGTGGCTATAAGACATATAACTAGCTGTTGCTTTACGACTTTCAGAAGGGGGAGGAATCGGAAGAGGATGGCGATGACCCTATAGCAGTTGAGTGCTTCAGAGAAAGCTGGTGATATCGAAATAATTGTAATAATTTGACGAAGACAATGACAGATGCTGGGGGTCAGTCTGAGTGATGCCGGAAGCTCACACGAGAATTATCCGTATATGTGTACCTTTACACGAACTGGTTTTGTCATCGGACGCGGAGAGCGGATGAAACAAACAGCACATATTGCAGGAAACACACATGATTTTGTCCCAATGATGCCAGGAATTACCCAATAATTGAGACGGATGCAGAAGACAGCGAAAGTGAAAATGAAATGCACTAAAGGGACTCAGGGTAAAATACACACACCAAACATTCCTTTCTCTTTAGGTGTCTTGTATTCTTCAAAAAGCGAAATGCCAATATAAAATACCCCAGGGGTTATGGCAATTTGAATGCATTCCTTTCGATTGCATGGACTAGCCAATTGCGCATCAAGAACTACAAAGTAATTTTTGTCTATTTAGACACACCTTTTCATTCCCTCTGGCGGTGTATTGATTAGACAGTGTCTAAGAGGGAAGTATACAAAGTCTAAGGAAATAAATTCACTTCAAGGTTATAGTGGAGAGCGGTGTAAATTTAATAAATATTTGCTTAGCAACGCAAGAATACGTACGTTCGTGCGTGTGTATACAAGCGTGTGCGAGTGAATGTATAATTGCGTGCGCACGCACGAGTTTTTTTCCTGATAAATAACGAATGCGTGGGCGTAGTTTAGTGTACCCGTTGTAATATGGGTGTACTCAGTCGTGTGTTATACGGGCCCATATGTGAGTCAGGAGTATTGCGTTTGGGTAAGTCTATTTTCAGGTAAAAAGATCCGGAAAATTTCCGGATAGACACGTGTATGTGCTCTCTTGTAATTGTTCTTGCTACGGATTTAATATTCCTATCTTTACAGTGTCAATCATGCGGCAATATAATTAGCTGCATTATCTCCTTGAGGCTGAAAGATGAATAAGAAAACTCATGTACAATCCTGACATATTCCGTTGTCAAACTATCCAGCACTGGCTTAGCTATGCAAAGAGGCTGAGTTATCTAAGGCCGCGTTCTCACTATTGAGCTAATCAGGAATAACGCCGTACATCAGTATGGCACAATACATCAGTATGACGTTATTCTGAGTGAGAACACGGCCTTAGACTCATGCAAGTCATAGTTGAACAGCATGCTTGCTAACTGCAAAGATCTAACGCTTATATTACATCGCATAAGCACCTAAACCATTCCACATCATCTAATGACCGTTTCCAGTTTTAGCTATGCCCCGATCTAAACTCCACCCACACCTCGCTCGTGTTGATGGATCGATCTCTGAACTCCCTGACTATCAATTTCCAGAGAACTATGCTGTTGAATATTTTGATACTAATTCGACTGGGTGTTGTTGATGCCTATGGTAGCAACAGCGCCCAGTCAAATTAATTTATAAATATTCAACATCATGTTTATTAAATAGCAAAGACATAAAATTTGCACAACGTGTCGGACTATTAAGTGTTAAAGACGGGCTTAATCGAATCATTCATGATGCCATGATTATATGACTTCAGCATACACCTCGCGTAGTTGATTATGACGTCATATGATTGACTGAGGAAATGGATTCATAAATTACCCACTAGTGTAATAAAGTCATGTCCTAGTGACATAAGTAAAAACACCAATGCGTTAACACGCGTGCACCGCCGACTGATATACTCGAGTAGTAGTAGCAGCAGCAGCAGCAGCAGCAGCAGCAGCAGCAGCAGCAGCAGCAGCAGCAGCAGCGGCAGCAGCAGTAGTAAAAGAATGGTGACTAACCGAAACTGTCCTAGCCACGCTATTCATCACAATGCCGGCTTTAACACCTTAGGTTGGTCAAGAATATAAAAATATGTGTTTATTAAATGTCCATTTGCAGGCCAAGCGAAGAGTATTTTTGACAATTTACCACTGGAACGACTGGCTCGGTTACCTAACCAGACATTCCAGTGGGAAATTGTCAAAAATAGTCTTCTATTGGCCTGCGAATAGACATTGCTCAAGACCACTGTAGAGGCCGGTTTCGGCCGGTTTCGTCATGAAAGGGTTAGATTTCATTTGCTATCTACACAATGGTGTGCACTGTGCAATCAGACATTCAATGGAAACTTTAACTCATATCTTATATCATAAATTGAGTCTCAAGCTCGTTGACATTTCGTATCCAATTTGTCACAGTAGCTTAGTGAGATCTCGTGAGGATCTCGCTGACGCTCGTCCCAAATGAGATCGTCTTAAACGCGTGTGGTAGATTTGATTCAAAATGGCAACTGACTTGAAACCCTATATGACTAATACATAGCGATGTATGTATTATTATGCACATCCCTTATGTACATTGTATGGAACACTCACACATGCCCTTGAAAAATCAACTGAATCAAAATTCATGACATTCTATATCCTAAATTATAAGATTGCAAATATGCTTTGTATGAAAGAAAGCTGTAAACTATATATTGCGTGGAGCCTACGCAACGCCGGTTGTTGAAATGCCACCAGGCGTTTTGGAATTAAATTCCATGTGAAAACCCTTGACTTACGGCAGACCCTTTTACGGATCCCACTACTCCCACCACATCCCCTCATACTTACGTGGTAAAAGCGGACCAAACACGATAGATAAATCTATTAGCTATTATGCATACAATGATTAGGACCTCCCCAAAAACCGGAAAAGTAGTGTCAAACTGAGTGCACACAGAGGACAAAATCTCGAATGAAAATTAGTTCCTGTTATCATGGGGGAGATCAATCTCCAGGTAATTACAGTGTAATGGAGCATGGATTTGTGTGAGAACGTTAATGTCATCTCCTTGAAGACATCTTCACACGGTGTTCCTGTCGAAACTTTAATGATCTAGACATTGCATAGGGCATTCCGATGTCCATTGTAGTCTATGGTAATGCTAGCCTGATAAGCACTAGTACGGTAGCCAGATAAAGTACAAATACAGTAACCAAATAAGTACTAGTACAAAAGCCAAAATTGTACAAGTAACCAAAGAAGCACTAGTACGGTAACAAGATATGTACTAGTATGGTAACCAGATAAACACTAGTATTGTACGCAGATAAGCACTAATACGGTACCAATATAAGTACTAGTATGGTAACCAATTCAGCACTAGTATTGTACGCAGATAAGCACTAGTATGGTAATCAGATAAGTACTGGTATGGTAACCAGATAAGTACTAATATGGTAACCAGATAAGTACTAGTATGGTAACCGGATAAGTACTAGTACGGTAACCAGATAAGTACTAGTATGGTAACCAGATAAGTACTAATATCCTAACCAGATAAGTACTGGTATGGTAACCGGATAAGTACTAGTGCGGTAACCAGAGAAATTAATTATTAATTAATACGGTAACTAGATAAGTACTAGTGCGGTAACCCGATAAGTACTATTACAGTAACCGACATTATTCTCGAAATAGCTATTATAGTTTCTTTATACAGAAATGTATGTACGTTTGGCGTCTGAAGTCTGTACTAGTTTGGGAAATAAGGTTGGTGTGCATTTTGATACTAGTACATATGCCAATACTACCATTTTACAATTAAATCCCATCCTCTTCTCATTCGGATGAGTTGATTTCATTCAAACGCTGAAACCACCAAATCAGTGATAGCAGGTCATGCGTCATTGAGTGAGAGCAGGTCATCTGTCATTGAGTGACAGCAGGTCATGCGTCATTGAGTGATAGCAGATCATGCGTCCTTGGGTGGTAACATGAGTCATTGAGTGATAGCAGGTCATGCGTCATTGAATGATAGCAGGTCATGCGTCATTGAATGATAGCAGGTCATGCGTCATTGAGTAATAACAGGTCATGCGTCATTGAGTGATAGCAGCCCATACGTCATTGAGTGATAGCAGGTCATGCGTTATTGAGTGATAGCAGGTCATGCGTCATTAAGTGATTACCACTGCGCTCATCTTAATCATCACCGAAACTTCCGGTCATCCCAATGGAGGAATCCAGTTTTAGCCATGTCCCACCCATCTTTAGCTAAGCTCCACCCACACTTTGCCCGTCTTGTAATCAATCGATCCCTGCACTCTCGGAATCTTAATTTCCAGAAAACTATACAGATAAACTGTTGAATATTTTGAAACTAATTTGACTGGGTGCTGTTGCTGCCTACGCAGAGGTTTTTAAATCTAAAGCTTACCGTCGATATCAAATAAGTCCAGGAACCGATCCGTAATCTCAGATTCCGTGATGAGAGGATGTGAGCCGTCACGCTTACCCCAGCTATTAAAATTGCTCCAGCTTTGTCTTTTCCCCCAACTGGAGAAACCCTGCCAGTCACGCTTCGAGTCATCGCCATTTCGCTTGCCCCATGTTGAAAGCTGGCTCCAGTCCCGCTTGTCTTTATTGGCGTCCACATCAGTCAGAGCGAGTTGTCTTTCATTAGGATTGCGTTTGCCCCACGATGCCATGTTATTCCACCGTTTTCCCCACGTTCCCAAATTGTTCCAACGCTTGCCCCATGACGCCATATTATTCCATCTTTTGCCCCATGTGTTGAAGCCAGACCAATCCCGTTTGTCGTTAAGGCTATTCTCACTGGCCTCAGCTTCCCTCAATCTGTTAACGGTGTTCTCAGCAGCTGACTTTAAATTGTCTATATCTGCGCTACATAATGCGAAGTGTACACAGGCTAGAAGCACTAAGAACAGGACGAACGAACCTTCTCCTTTGGGCACCATGGTCTAGATGGGGGATTGGATAAGCGAACTGCAAATAGAAAAAGCAAACACATTGTATTTTAACCATGCCGTGGCTGAAATCACATGCACTACTTCACATTCTAAAGCAACACGCATGCAACTGTTACCGGACATTCATGCAAACAAGCAATAGCTTATTGACCCATTTAAATGTTACTGGACAATGTTGCAAGCAAGCAAGCAAGCAAGCAATCAAGCACGCAAGCAAGAGCTTATTGATGCATTTAAATGGTACTGGACATTGTTGCAAAAAAGCAGGAGCTTATTGATACATATAAATGTTACTGGACATTGTTGTAAGCAAGCAGGAGCTTATTGACGCGTTTAAATGTTACTGGACATTGTTGCAAGCAAGCAGGAGCTTATTGACGCGTTTAAATGTTACTGGACATTGTTGCAAGCAAACAGGAGCTTATTGACGCGTTTAAATGTTACTGGACATTGTTGCAAGCAAGCAGGAACTTATTGACGCGTTTAAATGTTACTGGACATTGTTGCAAGCAAGCAGGAACTTATTGACGCGTTTAAATGTTACTGGACATTGTTGCAAGCAAGCAGGAGCTTATTGACGCGTTTAAATGTTACTGGACATTGTTGCAAGCAAGCAGGAACTTATTGACGCGTTTAAATGTTACTGGACATTGTTGCAAGCAAGCAGGAGCTTATTGACGCGTTTAAATGTTACTGGACATTGTTGCAAGCAAGCAAGAGCTTATTGACGCGTTTAAATGTTACTGGACATTGTTGCAAGCAAGCAAGAGCTTATTGACGCGTTTAAATGTTACTGAACATTGTTGCAAGCAAGCAAGAGCTTATTGACGCGTTTAAATGTTACTGAACATTGTTGCAAGCAAGCAGGAGCTTATTGACGCGTTTAAATGTTACTGGACATTGTTGCAAGCAAGCAAGCAAGCAAGCAATCAAGCACGCAAGCAAGAGCTTATTGATGCATTTAAATGTTACTGGACATTGTTGCAAGCAAGCAGGAGCTTATTGACGCGTTTAAATGTTACTGGACATTGTTGCAAGCGAGCAAGAGCTTATTGAAACATTTGCAGCATGAGGATGTTGAGCATCATCTGACGCGGAGTAATTCTTATTGATTTAATTAATACTAAGCACCTTTGTCTTTAACCCTTTAACACTCACATCAGCCAAAAACAGCTTCTGCAGTGGTCTTGAGAACTATCCACTTCCAGATTAAGAGAATAGTATTTTTGAAAATTTACCACTGGAACATTCATTCCAAGGGTAACCTTTAAAAATGTCTTCTCTTGATCTGCAAATGGACATTTTCTACGAAAAATTTTCTTGAACAAGTTACTTACAAATAACAGACCTATTTTTAAAGTACAGCTCAGAAATGACGTGAAATGTTTCCAAATCAAAATAAAACGTCCTGTTGCATATTTTGGACTTAATTCGATTGCACATCATTGTTTCCTGGGCAGAAATGGATTCCAATCGAATTATCTCCAAAATAATCAACAGAACATTTCTTGCATCGTATTCAAAATTGTACTTGCTAACATGTTTCTGGTTTAGTCTTGGAAACATTTAAATCTATTTCTGATCTGTACTTTAGGCTAAGTTATCCAGTACATCTATGATGCTATACGATGCTATATGGTGTTATATGGGTCTATATGGTTCTATATGGTTCTATGTGATGCTATGTGATGCAATATGATGATATATGATACCATGGGGTGCTATATGATGCTATATGATGATATATGATGCTATATGGTGATATATGATGCTATATGATGCTATATGATGCTATATGAGGCTATATAATGATATATGATGCTATACGATGATATGGGGTGCTATATGATGCTATATGATGCTATATAATGATATATGATGCTATACGATCTTCTTCTTCTTCTTTTCGATCGCTGGTATCACACTTGGAGAGCCGTTCTCAAGATGAAATCTGTGGTTTTCTGCAGTTCTTCCACAGGCCCATACAGCTTTTCAAGAATAGAGGTTGACAAAGGCTAGATCTCTTCTCTCAGCAGCTGATACGTACTGCAACATTGAAGTATGTGCTCTGTGGTCTGTTCTGCTTCTCCACAAGGACAAGCGGGCGATGTCGTAAGGTGGAACCGCCTGTACATGTGTTGGTTTAGTCTGTTGTGTCCAGTTCTGAGACGAAAAATGGTCACTTGCTCTGGCCTCGAGAGATGATGGTAGGCATCTTCTGATTGAGGTGTTCTATAGAGGGACTTAATGATAGTCTTCATCTCTGTATGGGTAACCATGCTATACGATGATATGGGGTGCTATATGATGCTATATGATGCTATATGATGCTATATGATGCTATATGATGCTATATGGTGCTATATGATGCTATATGGTGCTATATGATGCTATATGATGCTATATGGTGCTATATGATGCTATATGGTGCTATATGATGCTATATAATGATATATGATGCTATACGATGATATGGGGTGCTATATGATGCTATATGATGCTATAGGATGCTATATGATGCTATATAATGATATATGATGCTATACGATGATATGGGGTGCTATATGATGCTATATGATTCTATATGGTGCTATATGATGCTATATAATGATATATGATGCTATACGATGATATGGGGTGCTATATGATGCTATATGATGCTATATGATGCTATATGATGCTATATAATGATATATGATGCTATATGGTGCTATATGATGCTATATAATGATATATGATGCTATACGATGATATGTGGTGCTATATGATGCTATATGATGCTATATGGTGCTATATGATGCTATATGGTGCTATATGATGCTATATAATGATATATGATGCTATACGATGATAGGGGGTTCTATATGATGCTATATGATGCTATAGGATGCTATTTGATGCTGTATGATGTTATATGGTGCTATGTGATGCTATATGATGATATATGACGATATATGATGCTATATGATACTATATGATGATGTGGGGTGCTATATGATGATATATGGTGCTATATGATGATATATGATGCTATATGATGATATATGATGCTATATGATGCTATATGATGCTATATGATGTTATATGGTGCTATATGATGCTATATAATGATATATGATGCCATGGGGTGCTATATGATGATATATGATGCTATATGATGATATATGATGCTATATGATGCTATATGATGCTATATGATGCTATATGGTGCTATATGATGCTATATAATGATATATGATGCTATACGATGATATATGATGCTATATGATGCTATATGATGCCATGGGGTGCTATATGATGCTATATGATGCTATATGGTGCTATAGGGTGCTATAGGATGCTATATGATGCTATATGATGATATGGGTGCTATATGATGCTATATGATGCTATATGATGCTATATGGTGCTATATGGTGCTATATGATGATATATGATGCTATATGATGCTATATGATGTTATATGGTGCTATATGGGGCTATATGATGCTATATGATGCTATATGGTGCTATATGCTGCTATATGATGCTATATGATGTTTTATGATGCTATATGATGTTATATGATGTTATATGGTGCTATATGATGCTATATAATGATATATGATGATATATGATGCCATGGGGTGTTATATGACGATATATGATGCTATATGATGCTATATGATGCTATATGGTGCTATATGGTGCTATATGATGCTATATGATGCTATATGGTGCTATATGATGCTATGTGATGCTATAGGATGCTATATGATGCTATGTGATGCTATATGATGTTGTATGGTGCTATATGATGCTATATGGTGCTATATGATGCTATATAATGATATATGATGCTATACGATGATATATGATGCTATATGATGCTATGTGATGCTATATGATGATATATGATGCTATATGATGATATATGATGAAATATGATGCCATGGGTTGCTATATGATGCTATAGGATGCTATATGATGCTATGTGATGCTATGTGATGCTATATGGTGCTATATGATGCTATATGATGCTATAGGATGCTATATGATGCTATGTGATGCTATATGATGTTGTATGGTGCTATATGATGCTATATAATGATATATGATGATATATGATGCCATGGGGTGCTATATGATGCTATAGGATGCTATATGATGCTATGTGATGCTATATGATGATATATGATGCTATATGATGATATATGATGAAATATGATGCCATGGGTTGCTATATGATGCTATAGGATGCTATATGATGCTATGTGATGCTATGTGATGCTATATGATGATATATGATGATATATGATGCCATGGGGTGCTATATGATGCTATAGGATGCTATATGATGCTATGTGATGGTATGTGATGCTATATGATGATATATGATGATATATGATGCCATGGGGTGCTATATGATGCTATAGGATGCTATGTGATGCTATGTGATGCTATGTGATGCTATATGATGATATATGATGCTATATGATGCTATATGATGATATATGATGCAATATGATGCTATATGATGCTATATGATGCTATATGATGTTATATGATGCTATATGATGCTATATCATGCTGTATGATGCTATATGATGCTATGTGATGCTATATGGTACTATATGATGCTATATAATGATATATGATGCTATATGGTGCTATATCATGATATATGATTATATATGATGCCATGGGGTGCTATATGATGCCATAGGATGCTATATGATGCTATGTGATGCTATATGATGCTATATGATGATATATGATGCCATGGGGTGCTATATGATGCTATAGGATGCTATATGATGCTATGTGATGCTATATGATGCTATATGATGCTATATGATGCTATATGATGCAATATGATGCTATATGATGCAATATGATGCTATATGATGCTATATGATGCTATATGATGCTATAGGATGCTATATGATGCTATATGATGCTATACGATGATATATGATGCTATATGATGCTATATGATGCTATAGGATGCTATATGATGCTATATGATGCTATAGGATGCTATATGATGCTATAGGATGCTATATGATGCTATATGATGCTATGTGATGCTATATGATGCTATAGGATGCTATATGATGCTATATGATGTTATATGATGTTATATGATGCTATATGATGCTAAATGATGTTATATGGTATTTAATGATGCTATATGATGATATATGATGCTATAGGATGATATATGATGCTATATGGTATTTAATGATGCTATATGATGATATATGATGCCATAGGATGATATATGATGCTATATGCTGCTATATGCTACTATATGATGCTATAGGATGCTATATGATGCTATAGGATGTTATATGATGCTATATGATGCTAAATGATGTTATATGATGCTAAATGATGCAATATGGTGCTATATGATGCTATATGATGCGATATGATGCTATGGTGAATCTGCCACAAGAAAATATGCCTCCAAGCCGGCTCCAGACAAGGCTAGCCTTATGGAGTAAACGGGTGCAGTGTTCTGAAACATGTAATCTGGATCGGTAAAATTCCACTGGGTTTCTGCAACGCCATAGATGTGCGTTACGGATTTATCCCCAGGGAATTGTGTATTGTGGTCAATCAAACAACAAACTCCGTTCCTGGGAAATACCAATAATCATTAATAGTTGCTCCGTTAATTTACTGTGATCTTTGAATTTAAAAATTCCACGTGGACTACGGTTTTCTCTGTGGGCAGCGACCACAAATAACAAAGGTGAGCATTAACTAGGTCTGACGTAAAGCATACACACATACATAATGAACGGGACCTGACATAAAACATACAGACACGCGCGCACGCACGCACGCACGCACGCACGCACGCACGCACGCACGCACGCACGCACGCACGCACGCACGCACGCACGCACGCACGCACGCACGCACGCACGCACGCACGCACGCACGCACGCACGCACGCACGCACGCACTCCATCGACCAATACATCATCTGCCATTTAGAGTGACCATATTTATATCATCTTTGGCGTATTGAATGTTTGCCCGTTTGGATCCTGAAATCTGGCTATCTCAATTTCAATGGCACACAAAAGATGGTGATTATCTTTTAAGGTTTGTTTAACTGAACTCCGCTGCGGCTGTAGGTAAAAACGGCCTCCAGTCAAAATAAATACAGTAATTTCCATATTTTAGGGCTACGTTGGTTCCAAATTGTCGTATTCGACCTGTACACTTGTAGATGATTATGGTCGTATGCACGCACGTTATATACATTCTGGTGGTGTAATTGAGAAACTACGTTTGGATGTCTTTCTAGCATTGGTTGACGATTATATCAATACACGTAACCAATCAAAGCCTCATTTGGCAATATCAATATCGAACATTCGAAGCTTGTAATTTGCAATAAATGTTCCTTAAGTAGCACATTGTGCGTATTTGAAACAAGAGCCGATTTTCGTGCTGCCTGTGATGGTTCTGATTATCAGATTATCAGAATTAACACCGCGAGAATCGAGGGATCCGATTCTGTTACTCAATTATCTGAAGTCAGGCGGTGATGGTCTGGCAGTAAGCGTCTAAATTTACGGTCAATTTACTATTTGATAAATATTCTGTTGAATATTCTGAAACTAATTTGGTCGGACTGCGAAATGTTGGTGCAATAGGCCAATATAGTCACTTTGCAATTGAGAGTCGTGGTTCAAAGTTCAAACGCATGTACACAGTGGGCACAGCTTAGCTAGAGATTGGTGTGGCATGGTTAGAAATGAATCCGTTGATTGAGCGAGCGAGCTACACATGCTATCTAGCAGCACCCTCCTCCCCCACCCCCCAACTCCCTCCCCACCCCACCCACCCCTAACCACCATCAACTCAGGGAGATTACAACGATACAATACATACGCAAAAATGTCAATTCAAACGATATTCAATGCAATACAGCCTGTCGCAAAGGACCACCTTAGGGCGTACCAAAATGTGGTCAAGTCGGATTCTCCATGGACTTACCTCGGTGACTAAACACGATCTTGTGATCACACAAGAGGAGTTAGTCTTAATAAACATGTTGGACTGCATAATGGTATGAATTCATTGGCCATTCCTTGCTGCCAGCAGAATGGTAAATCTCTATGACTGCTTATCACTGTCACTGGCCCCGGGATCCCTGGTGATGAGGGCCAATAAATCTAATGTTTGTCGCGAGTGAACGTGCAGATTTAAATGCGAATCTCGTTCGATACACAATTATTCCCGTCAACAAGCTGGCAAATGAGCCGCGGATACGTTAGGGAATAGCATGTAGAACTGCATAGAGGCAATTCAATATTCACAAATTCGCTAAAATGAACGATATTTCTTGTGGTGAAGTGGGACTACATTGAATAATGTGTTAGCACAGAGAAGGAATAACATCTCCATAGGATCGCTTGTCATCATCAGCGTACACACTGCCAATGGATGATCCATTTTAGCCATGCCCCGCCCATTTCTATCTATGCCTCGCCAATTCCTAGCCATGCCCTCCCATTTCTAGCTAAGCTCAGTCCATTCTTAGCGCGTGTTGGGATCAACTTATATACTTTAAGCGATGAATTATCAGAATCCCATTTAACTATACAGTTAAGCTGTTGGCAGTATCAACAGCACCCAGTCAAATTAGTTTCAAAATATTCAACAAAATGTTTATTAAGTAGGAAACCCATCAAAGACATACGATTCGTACACTTGACCGACCTTTCAAGGGTCACGATGGAGCGAGATACGTCATTCATTATTCATTTTGATTGTGACGTCAGCCCACACGTAGCGTGATTGAGTATAACGTCATAAACTTGAGTGACAAATCGGATCCATCCATTATGCAGTCGTGCCTTAATCAGGAATGGAAATTTGAAAGTTTCACATACGTGTTTTAGCATCGATGTGAAATTCAACTTATGTTTCTATGAAACATCCTACCTAGAAGTTGGCAATGTCCTACCAATGAACGGTTCTGATCAGTCACTCAACTATCTGAGGTCATAATCCTAATACATCACTTATTAGCTGATGTCGCAATCAAATGCCATAGTTCTGTCAGAAAAGTAGTAAATATCAGACAGCAATTGCATGAATAGATGAATCCAGTCTATCAATCAACCATATGACGTCATAATCAACTACGTCACATGTAGGCTAACGTCATAATCATCTACGTTATGAATGAGGTTATGAATATTTAAAAACTAAATTTGACTGGGCGCTGTTGTTGCCATAAACAGCAATTGCACCCAGTCAAATTAGTTACAAAATATTCAACAGCTTACCAGTATAGTTTTCTGGAATTTGAAATTCAGTGAGTTCCGAAAGCGTGGGTGGAGTTTAGCTAGAGATGGGCGGGGCCTAGCTAAAATTGGGTTCATCCATTGTATGTCTTCACCTTACTTGTGACATTAAAATCGAGATTCAGGGAATTCATTATGCAATGTGTTAAACTCGACACTTTGGGTGGATTCTAGCTAGAAATGGACGGCGCATAGATAGGAATGGGCGGCGCATAGCTAGAAATGGGTGGGGCGGAGCTAGGATTGGGAGGCGCATAGCTAGGAATGGGCGGCGCATGACTAGAAATAGAAAAGTAACTCAGCCTTAAACTAGAACTCTGGTTGTAATATGTGAATTTCTAACTAGAACTTGGGCTGTAATGTATGGATACCTGTGATGCCAGCGTCTTATGCTGCTGAACGTACACTCTTAATCTCTCCTGTGTCAACTTAACCATTCAATGATCAAAATGAGCAAAAACAACTTTGCAGTGGTCTTCAGACATGGCTATTTGAAAGGTCTAGAGAAAAATATTTAAAAAATATTTATCACTAGAATGACTGGCTCGAGCCAGTCATTCTAGTGGTACATTTTCAAAAATACTCTTGTCTCGGCCTGCAGATAGACACCGGCTAAGTAAAAACTTTAATTTTCTTTACCATTGCCACTTTAATGGTCAAGCCGACGAAAAATATTCAGTGGTAAATTTACAAAAATAGTCTTCTAAAATTAAAATATCTTGAAAATATTGACCATCAAATGTTTA
Organism: Chaetoderma sp. LZ-2023a; assembly: GCA_034401795.1. Taxonomy (NCBI): domain Eukaryota; kingdom Metazoa; phylum Mollusca; class Caudofoveata; order Chaetodermatida; family Chaetodermatidae; genus Chaetoderma; species Chaetoderma sp. LZ-2023a. The sequence continues at coordinate 36,248,618 of CM067370.1, read as the reverse complement.
ATTGATATATCAAGTGGTACTTTGACCGTTTTGAGGAACTGTTGACACAAGAGGGGTTAAGGGGAAATGCATATTGCTATTATTTATATATATACACGTGATGTTCTAATATGTCATTTAATTCAAAACGCAAATACTCCTATACCATCATAATAGTCGCTCATCTATATTTTACTGATGTGTGTGTGTATGATTACTGTATGCTGTGGTTATAGCGGTAGAAACTAATTTAATTGTTGCGTCTTTACGATCACATCCACTTAATACATGTATGTATGTATGATTACTGTATTCTGCGGCTGTAATAGTAGAAACATCATACAGCTGCAATCAGTCCTTCGCCTTTGGCCACTGTGTCTTGTCCTCAATCATAATCTTTAGCTTCCTCAGGTCCATTCTTGACTTGAGTGTACCGAGTCCTGCTTTCTTGATGTCACCTCGTAGCACACTTAACATGTCTATGCAATGACGTCCTCTCCTGGCTGTATATTAGCTGGCTCCCAGCAGGACAAATTCCAAGGCTCTTTGTGCTGATGTGTCTTCTGGCATCCTTAGCACGTGGCCAAATATAGGCTATCTACAGACAACGGGCATGTATTACACATCGTGTATAGCGCATCGTTTGCAATTATGCTGTCTGACCATCGGTGTCCGGTGATGGTGCGGATGTTTTTGCGGTGACAGGCATCAGGATTGTCTAGAGCTGACTTTGTAACTACCCAGCTTCTACACTTGTACAGAACCACCGATACACAGGTTGCATTGTATAAACCTAGTCTTAATAATCTTTGATCTGCGAATCCATAGTTTCCAGAAGGACGGGACAGCTATGTTCCCATGACGGAGCGTGCAGCCATGTCAGCAATACTGCAGAGCAGTGAGCCCATGATGTAATGATATATGAGAGTTTGGAAATATAAATCTAATAGAAACCAGACAAAAATATTTGTTTATAAAGTGAATATGTTATTATGGAAATGAACTACACCAAAACGTTACGCGTGTGGGGAGCTAGCAAAATGTTCATTGAAGATTTTTACAAAATTAAATATAATTAGATTTTTTGGATCGAAATTTTCTTAATTTTTCTGTGTTCGATTTCTCAGAAAAGTTCGATTTTAATGTTAAATTAAAGGTTAGGAAACGGCAAAGATAGCAATAAAGAACCCCTGCTACAAGTGCTAGGCCTCAAAGTAGATCTAAGATCTCTGATCTTGGGTCTGGCGCAGGGGTGTAACACTTTATCTGGGTACCAAACCAGGCATTTGAAGCGAGTGGCCAACCATAGCACTAAACAACTCATCTTTCATGACAGTTAATATTAAGATTACTGTCATGAGAAAGATGAACGCAAGAAGAAGAAGAAGAAGAAGAAGAAGAACTTGTAGGTATTGCTGAACTTTGGCAGTTTTATTCTTTAGACGTAAGGTGCTGAGCCTATATGCGCTGTAGATTACTGCTAGTAAGGTAACCCTGCTTTCAGCGACAATGCCATACTCGTTTGAAGCATGAATCGTACAAATCTTCAATTGCCGATAGCTTATGTCCAGAAATGGCTACCAAGTCAACATCGCTAAATATAAGGGAATGTATAATGAAGGTATATCATTCCACATTGCACTTTGTTCTAGTGGACAATATGAGGTGACATAACTCTGGCATTTAACATCGAATAACCATCATCTTCATAATACGTATAGCTGTTGATTATATAGATATTTCTCACGTTTGATATTGGTTCAATAGCAGAGTTAAATCACAGTCTATTTTCCCAAGAAATTCGCTCCAGTTCTTATATGGATGGTAGCGTATGCATAAATGTGCCCACTATCAGGATGGAAATCAATCAACAACTCTAAATATCTGGATATGGAGACCCTATTCGCAGTTACCTTCTGCTATTAATATAGCCATCTGCCAGGTAACTTACAACCTTAGTCAAACATACCATAAAATAAGTCGTAAAATGGCACTGCAAGCAGAGCTGTTAAACGTAAAATTTAGCGAGCACGGGATTGCGTGTAAAGGATTTTCTGAAATCCCCAAGGAATTAGAGAAGGATTTGATTCATGCGACATGTGCAATTGATCCGATAAAAACTACTGCAATATAAGATTGGATTGAGAAAAGATCTTGTTTTGCGATTGATCCTCTTATAACATATAATTCTGATTGGCTGCGATTGCTAGCATTCATTTCTGATTCTGACAGGATCTTGCTCTCGCATCGATCCATCCGTTTGCATCTGCCGCTCTTGCAGCATAACATGATGCTGTACATGTTGGACCAACTGTTAAATGGCGCAACCGTCGCTTGTACAATACGATCTTCAGCCAGTAACGACTTGCAGATCGACAAGAGGAATGTGATCTACAGATAGGATACTAGTTCGTTATTAAAGTTAACTTTCGTGCTGAAAGACAACTCAGAATAATTTATTGCTTTATTTATTAATATACCGATGCTGAAACCACAATGTGGACGCATAGCTTCAGATTAAACCACAATGTGGACGCATATCTTCTGATTAAACCACAATATGGATGCATATCTTCCGATTAAACCACAATATGGATGCATATCTTCTGATTAAACCACAATGTGGACGCATATCTTCTGATTAAACCACAATATGGATGCATATCTTCCGATTAAACCACAATATGGGCGCATATCTTCTGATTAAACCACAATATGGATGCATATCTTCTGATTAAACCACAATATGGATGCATACCTTCTGATTAAACCACAATATGGATGCATATCTTCCGATTAAACCACAATATGGATGCATATCTTCTGATTAAACCACAATATGGACGCATATCTTCTGATTAAACCACAATATGGATGCATATCTTCTGATTAAACCACAATATGGATGCATATCTTCCGATTAAACCACAATATGGATGCATATCTTCTGATTAAACCACAATGTGGACGCATATCTTCTGATTAAACCACAATATGGATGCATATCTTCCGATTAAGCCACAATATGGACGCATATCTTCTGATTAAACCACAATATGGATGCATATCTTCTGATTAAACCACAATGTGGACGCATATCTTCTGATTAAACCACAATATGGATGCATATCTTCCGATTAAACCACAATGTGGGCGCATATCGTCTGATTAAACCACAATATGGACGCATATCTTCTGATTAAACCACAATATGGATGCATATCTTCTGATTAAACCACAATATGGACGCATATCTTCTGATTAAACCACAATATGGATGCATATCTTCTGATTAAACCACAATGTGGACGCATATCTTCTGATTAAACCACAGTGTGGACGCATATCTTCTGATTAAACCACAATATGGACGCATATCTTCTGATTAAACCACAGTGTGGGCGCATATCTTCTGATTAAACCACAATATGGACGCATATCTTCTGATTAAACCACAGTGTGGGCGCATATCTTCTGATTAAACCACAATATGGACGCATATCTTCTGATTAAACCACAGTGTGGACGCATATCTTCTGATTAAACCACAATATGGATGCATATCTTCTGATTAAACCACAATATGGACGCATATCTTCTGATTAAACCACAGTATGGGCGCATATCTTCTGATTAAACCACAATATGGACGCATATCTTCTGATTAAACCACAGTGTGGGCGCATATCTTCTGATTAAACCACAGTGTGGACGCATATCTTCTGATTTATATGCTTTGTTTAATTAAAGGTTCGTATTTAGACACATCATTGATGGTTGGTTGGTCAATGTCAGTAATTTAAAGGAGCGCAGACAAGCTGGAATTCAAATACTAAACACTCTTAAATACTGCAAGCAGGAACTATGTCTTCGGGTTGAACACTTTCAAATCAACGGTTGCGAAAACTGGCCATGTAAGTGATATCGTTGCGTTTAACATCCGCGAGTCAGCCAGCGGGAAGGTTCGTTGCCATTTTGCACGCTTTAGAGCGAATATCATCGTGCCAGGTGGTAATGTTTCGTGTACCCGATTATGCCTTGTGTACTGCATCATGATTTGCGAAGTTGATAACATTCAATCGCGCGCGAGAAAAGAAAATCGGTCATCGGTCGATTTTCTTTTTCGCGCGGGATGAACATCGCATGCTAACGCACTCATGAATTTGGTGTTTACAGAAATCGTTCTCTAACAGCCTGGGAAAGCGATTGTAGTGTACATATATGCATCTATGGTGCAGCCAATATTAACCTATAGCAACATAGGTTTAGCAATGAACTCCAACCAGTCTCCCAAAAATTACGGAGGAACACAAGCTGATGACTCTCTACGATGAAAAAGATACACTTTCTCTTGAATTATATTAAACCGTAGAACATAAAGGATTTCAGAATATGTTTTGCTTGAAAAGATGTGGGCACGTTGAATGTGAAAATGATGCCAAAATATGGCTAGGAATATGGAAGAACTATCTGCTTGCAAATGGATGTTCAATCATCTTTGCAATTCAATATCGCAATATTATTGTCAAACGAACACGGGATCTGTCATAATATGATTAATGACGAGACATTGGCGGACAGATGCCTAGATAAATCAGTGCAGCTGACGAAATTCTGCATCCGTCGTTTTTACAATTATTTGATATAATTCGAACGGCCAGTGTTTTCAATAAAGAAAGTAATCCATGTATTATCAAACTCGATGAAGGTTTCCATCCATATGACAGGTTTTATTTTAGTGGTTTAAAGAAGAGAAAATCTGTCAATCGATCGACAAGCAGTAGGAAGGTGGTGGGGTGGGTGTGTGGGTGGGGATGTGGGGGGGGGAGAGAAAAACGAAAAATAGTGAGAGCCGGGGGTAGGGGATGGGGTTGGGGTGGACACATCTGTCCATCGATCGACGAGTAGTAGGAAAGAGAGAGAGAGAGAGAGAGAGAGAGAGAGAGAGAGAGCCGGAAATAAGGAGGGGGGGATGAGAGAGGGGAGCAAGAGGCATGGAGGGTGGGAGGGAAGGCCAGGTAAGGAGGCGTAGAGAGAGAGAGAGAGAGAGAGGGAGGGAGGGAGGGAGGGAGGGAGGGAGAGGTGGGCGGGGTAGGTGAGTGTGTGGGGGAGCAAGAGAGGGAAGGAAGGAGGAATGTGATGCATGGTTTGATGCGGTGAGTGAGCGATGGGGCAAGATAGGGGAGGAAGGAGTGGAGGGGAGCAGGAAGAGAGAGAGAGAGAGAGAGAGAGAGAGAGAGAGAGAGAGAGAGAGAGAGAGAGAGAGAGAGAGAGAGAGAGAGAGAGAGAGAGAGAGAGAGAGAGAGAGAGAGAGACAGAGACAGAGAGAGAGAGAGGGAGAGAGAGAGAGAGAGAGAGAGAGAGAGAGAGAGAGAGAGAGAGAGAGAGAGAGAGAGAGAGAGAGAGAGAGAGAGAGATGAGAAAGAAAATAATAATAATAATAATAATAATAATAATAATAATTATTGTTATTATTTTTGTAATCGATATCTTACCTTTATAAATATAATTGTTTTTGTGATTGATCGGAAGAGTAAGGTGTTGTTGATGCTGCTGCTGCTGTTGTTAATTAGGCCGATGTTTCGTACACGGGTCACAGTGAGCTGGTTAGACGAAGATTCGTGTATTCATCTGTAAAACAGAGTAATAACATGGACAAGCACACGAAGATATCACAAAAAACATACACGTTTTGAAGAACCATACACTCCCTCCCGTCATGCGGAGACAACACTGGATTTATTATTGTTCAAAGCAACCCCTTAGCGAACAAAAAAATTAAACTAGTTTCCTAGGTAACGTATTCATTACTAGTATTATGATTATTATAAAAAAAAGTAATCATCATTATGAGAGGATGGGGCAACTCTCTCTAACGTTCGCTATGGAAGTCTCATTTCTGATTGGTAGTTGTGATGACGTCAGAATTGCAGTCTAGGTATATGTTTATTTAATACTATTGATATCATTATTTGTCCTGCTATATATAAATCCAAGACGTAAAAGGCTATCCTTAAATAGGAAACAGGGACGACATCTGCGAGCTAATTATACACTAACAATTTTGCCGCCACAGGCAGGTCACATTCTTAGTGATTTCACCGAATATTCCGTCGAATATTCTGATAGTTTAATTTGACTACAATATGTTGTTGCCATATGTATCAGTTAACGGGTTCTAGACGTAGACGTTTCAAAATATTATCCATCTACCCTGGTGATTGGTTTTACATTGAGATTGGTTTGAAAGGACTACGTCCAGTACAGATATAACAACACATGAAACTACGACCAAAGGTCATGTATCGGTTTAGCAGAAAAGGTGTTGGCTGTCTTACACAGCAACAGCACATGCTAATAGCAAGAGCCACTTGTAACTGTGCGCCGCCCATTTCCTGGTAAGCTCCGCCCACTTCGTAAGGGTATGCGAACCGATTTTAACACGTTGAATTCTGAATTCACAGAGGCGCAATATGAAGATAGGTACGAAATTGGTAATAGTCCGTCACGAAAGTGTCTGAATTGTCTTTGGTGTACAATTTAATAATACTTGTATAGATAACAGGTAAACTGGTGAACATTCAACAGAATGTTTATTAAATTGTAAAATCACCAAAGACAACTCAGATACATTCGTGACCGGCTAGTGCCAATTTCGTGACGGGCCTACGTTATTTTGATTTTGATGTCAGCTAACAAGTGGCGTATTTGATCATGACGTCAGATACGAAAGTTGCAGATCGGATTCCTCCATAGCGCACTGGCAACGAAACATAGATATCCTGGTAACGGTGATTGGTTAGTACTCTATAACAATACAAAGGTGCATGGTTAAAGACAATGAATGGTCGCTGCGTGTCTGATATGCTCTTTGGAGTGCTCATCTTCACAGAAGGTGATATCGATCGGCATTTTTTTGGACGATTGTCATAATGACCATAAGTATTTTCATCGATCAATGAATCAGCAGGGAACCTATTCTCACGGGAACAAAGCATGCCAAATAGAAGACGGGAATGGGAAAATAAACAGGACACATTTATCTGGTTATAGATAGCAATGCTTATTGTCACATCATTCGGATTTGCCATCCTTGAGCAATCACTGCTATAAATAGCTTCGTTCGTCACGGGGGACGACGCACACAGCTATGAGGTACATTTTATTTTCAGCAACAAACCTTTTTTGTACGATACGGGAGTGAACAGACCTCTCAGCTATAGGCCTATGGCAAGAAATAAAGTCTATTAATTAATTAATTAATTAATTAATATTACTATTAATTGCACCCTTTCACTAAACGTAATCAAGTGTCGCAGGTTTGTAGAAGGCGCTGACAGAAACAGTGGGCGGTGATCACGCTTGATCGGGACATTGAACCTACCTATAAAGAGCTTAAGCCGCGTCGCTTTACAAGCGAACCTCACATAGATGGCGAACGGGAATTAACGAATAAAGTATACAGTTCATACAAAGAAACAACTATGGTGAATCACTTGCGCGCGTTTGATCTTTAATTACGCCATTTTGCACAAGGTCATTTAATTAAAACCATGGCAATTTTATTGCATATAGCTGATCAGATTCCCGCCATAATTAAGCGACAATGATAGTAAAACACCAGTCAATGACTTTTCCCAATTATTTGAGAATTTGCCTTTTATTGGACGTCCTCATTCACCATAATTGTCAATGATCTTAAGTACGATAGTTAGTCATTACCTGAAACAATCACGGTATAGAGTCAAACCTGCTCTATTGTCCACATCTATATAAAGACAACCTTTGTAGAAGCACCACCTTGATATAAAGACACCCTCTATATAATGTCGACGTCATGGTCGTCGTGGTTGCCGCCGTCCTCATGACAAGCTGGTCGTCCTGTATCCTTTACAGTTATAGGCTGCCAGCCTTGCAGCAACAGTGATCTGCGTCTAACCATGCCCCGCCCACATCTAGATGAGTTATTCCCACTTCGCGCAAGGCACCCTTCCAGATTTATCTTTCCAGACTTGTAGCTGCTTATATCTGCGACAATCTGCCGCAATGTACAGTGTTTTTCACAATGAAAATACTTTCGCAAATTGTAAGCGATTGTCTGTAATGAAATGGCATCCCAGAATGCAATGTACATATAATAAGAAATATTCCAGATTTCATGGAAATAAAACCAGCCAATTGTCGCAGATTTTCCACGACAACTGCATATCGGGTATGGGTGGTTACGGATTGTATGAACTAGGTGTATCTGGTTATGCTGGATATCAAATCTCAGTGACCGTCCGTGAAGGCAGAGAACTCACGTATTACAGTCAGAGGTAAGGGCAGTAAATTATGCGTGTCGGTAACCGTTGGTGGTAAAGACCGGTTAATCTAGTGACACAGTGTGTAGATTTGCTATTCTATATTATTTTATTTTCACTCAACTGCTTTAATTTAATTTGACGGTTCAGCTTTAAGCATTTAGTGTTCGTGACGTAGCTGATCAGTGGTCAGCCAATTCATTAAAAGCCGTGTCTCCTGTTTGGTCACAGTAGACTTGACTTGTATTATCTTTTGTATCTGTGTGGGAGTGTCTATGTTGTTCTCTAGGGGTCTTTGTATTTGTTGTGTGTCGTCGCCTTGGGTATAAATGACGATGTGAACGACTGGCGTGTGAGCTGTTATCACTTTCCACACATTTGCGCTGCGACATTGCACCTCGTATCGGCACATAATTCGAATATGATCTCGCGATCGTACTAAAGTTTATATTAAAGTTTAGCCAGTGTATTTTCATATCATAATCCACTGGAATATTTTCCATGGCTGTACTGGTAAGAAGGACTGTTACTTTATATTTATGAGCAATATTCTATATTATGACAATTTGTATATTGTCACAAATTTTGTACGCTATTAGTTGTTCCATTTACAGTCTAAATGGAACCGGGTTAACCATTTTATACATGCTCGTCTGTATATCCGCCGGTCCATTTTATTTGCTTGTCCGTTACTTCGCTCCATCAATTATATCTGTCTATGGGTTCAATTGTATGGTAAATCGATAATAGTAAGTATAACCAATGATCGTCAGTCTGTTCGTCCATCCATTACATTCGTCTGCCCATTTGATGTCTGTCCCTTATTTCGCTCCATCGATTATATCAATCCATTGGTTCAATTGATATAGTAAATCGACCACAATAAGTTTCACTTATGACCGTCCGTCTGTCCGTCCGACCATTACTTAGCCTTTTACTCACATATTTCATGAAGTCCGTTTGTGACCAGTCCTTGATGTGTTAAGAATAACCGGAACCATCAATTTAGCCTATCTGTATTTAAAGGTCTTGTTTCCTACGCCATCGTTTTCATTGTTTTGAAATGATTTTAACATAATTTGTACCAGATTTGGCGTATGTTCACACAACCTTTTATCTATGTATTTTCAGACGACCTTGGTTCTTGAACCTTGATTCTTGATTCAACTTGATTTGACGTTGATCTACAATACAACTGAGTATACCATTGCCTTCTATCTTATGCGTTACTCTGGCATCTCCGCAATTTCCCCAGCTGGACCCGGTGACACTAGGTAAAAGTAAACTATATCTGGTCCAGCAAACGATTCGCGAGGTCTGACTGTCGTCGCAATGTTGAGACACACTCTCGATCCCTAGGGGATGCCCCCCCCCCCCCACCCCCGTCAGAAGACCAGACACGCCTCAGAGAGCACGCGTCACGACATCATTGGCACATCTTAGCTCTGATACAATGCTATGAGCTGATGGCAGACATCAGTCTACTAGCCTAAGTATTATGAGAAATTGATCTTTGACGCGATTATCTCCGCCAACACTTATTTTTGTCCATCAGGCTTAATCTCGTAAGCAGAGCGACAGGAAATATGTCCCAGAAGACAACTTATATATTATTTATCTGTCTATGATCCTCTTATATTATGTTGTGCATTTCAACAGAATTTGACCGGACGCTGATGTTTCACGTGGCACAGGCCTACAATGTTCGAAATATATGACAGGTTTCGTTTCTCATGGATACGGATGGAGCTACTTTTGTTGCACAAATCAAAAGGACAAAGATACATTTTCTTATTTTACCATGACGTTTTACAGACTCTTGAAACGAATACGTACAGGAAGTATTTAAGCAATGATAATGGCATAGTCAATAGGGAAAAGATAACTCTCTAAATATCTTGCGCGTCGCTTCATTCAGCAGTCGATGTGAAGAACACGCGATTAAAAACTGACAACAGATGAGAACTGACAAAGACCATTATGAGATAACCAAGGACAGAGATCATCTGTCAAATCCAATATCATAGTGATCAGACGCACAACAGACAGCACAGTTAACGCCTATCTATTTATATACTCGTGTACGTTACATACCGCGCGACAATGTTAACTGCCATTTGATTATCTTGAAAGCAATTTGAGTGAAAGGGGTTGCTGCTCTCAAATGGAAACAACAACCTTCAGTCAATAATATTCGCTATGGTTTTATGCTCAATTCCTTTGAAAATAAGTAATTATAAATTCAGAATGAACTATGTAAAACATTGAAAGATTCTTGAGATCTGTACAACACGACAGCATCAATGAATTATGCAACACATTAGAATAGAGCAGTGTAAGCTAAATATGATATAAAACACGTCGTTTATCCACCTGATCCTGATTTGTTCTGGCGACACGTCCAGAAGACATTCCTTCGTCACACATTCGTCAAGTAGCTAGGTATAGATATGTTGTTTTCCTCTGATTAATTCTGTAAATTTAGTTGTAGGATTTGTTGACCTTTCTGAACTGCGTAGAAGGTCATGTTATAGTTTGTTCCAATCCCTTGTCATACTGGGAATAAAGTTGAATTTAAAGACGTCAGTTCTCGCATAAATTTGTTTGAAGTGGCTTTTGTGTATGTTGTTGGTATTCCAAATTGATGTTTGTAGACTTTATAATGGTATTTATGCTTGTTGCTGTAGACGCGTGTAGAACAGAATAAGGCGGTTTTTGTTTACTTCAGTCTTTCAATGGTGTTTTTTTAAAGGTTTTCCACTATATTTGTCACATCGCCTCGTTCGTGGCTATAGGTTGAGGTGGACAATCTATCTGCACGTTCGTAAATATTTTCTAGTTTGCCCTGAACAGTTGTTTGATGAGGGTTCCAAACCGTACTTGCATATTAAAAAATGGTCTAATCAGTCCCATGTGTGCTTGCAGTCTTGTTTCTTGGGAACTGAACGGTAAATTACTGAGCAATAGTCCTAATGTTCTGTATGATTTGCTGCAAATCTCTATGATGTCATTTTTCAAGCTTAACTTATTTGTGATGTTGACGCCCAGAGACTTTACTGATGGGATAAAACTTATACTGGTTCCATTTGAAGTGTAGCCAAATTTGATGGGTTGTTTATTTCTGGTGAGCTACATCATGTTGGTTACGAGCACATTCCCCACGTGGTAGCCTGGTTATCCAAATCCAACATATTTATGTCTTGTAGGATTGTTTCTGGTCATTAATATCCCGGTAGCATACACAATTGGCGGAGAATAGCCTGATCTCCGAGAAAATCTCCCGAGCTATATCATCTATGTGTTCCGAAAACAGTAGCGGGCCCATAACCATTCTTTGAGGTACACCAGACACAACCCCGACAATGTTTGATTTAGCACCATTTACTAGTATACATTGTTTGCAATCCGTTAAGAATGAATCCATCTAATTTAGTATGGTTTTTGATACACCATATTTGTACAATTTAGATTTCTAAAATTCAAGTGGAACGGTATCGAAAGCTTTTTCAGTCGAGAATAAAAATGTCCACTTGTTTCCGGTTATCAATGGATGAAGTCCAATCATTAATGACATTAATTAGTTGAGCTATGCCACCGTGTTTGCAGAAATCCGTCAGCGCACTCATGTATCCATGATGTCAGTATTTATGCGTTGCAAATAAAATTCACCAAATGCTTGAGGTAATATGCTTTGGGTTATATTGTGATTAATTTGACTAAAATCAGCTACAGCATTCGCTTTTCAGTTATTCACGTTTAGGAATTTGCTTGATTTCATGGATTTACGATGAACACGCATTTGAACTCTTCCACCGAAATAGTGGAATGCCTGAATTTTCAATGTGTGATTTGCTGATAATCAAAACACTATTCACATTAACATATGCGATTTATGAAGCATCGTACGTACGTACAATGCAGTTGCCATTATAGAATAGAACGAAGACTAATTTTGTATACAATTTCCTATATGATTCATTAATCGGCCATGATGAAAACATACTTTCTGAGGCAGGCCTTGATGACAGCCTACCCTTTGAGGCAAGGCACGGCTACATACTGATTTCGTTGATGAGTCATGGTCACAGACTGATTTTGTCGATGTGCCAGGGCTCAGGTGTCAGGGCTACAGACTGTTGGAGGTGCTTGACCAGGGTTACGGACCGTTTTCGGTGGACTGGCTGGGGGGGGGGGACTGACAGCCTGGTTTCGGTGATGCGGCATGGTTACAGACTGTTGTCATCGTTACATACTGTTTATGGTGACGGGCTGAGAGTATGGTTTCGGTGAGGGGTCATGGTCACAATCTGTTTTCAGTGACAGACCATTGTGTGAGCTTGGTCTAACTGAAGGGCCTGTGCGAAATGTTTTCAGTTTATTTGAAAAGTTTCAGCAGTTGAATATTTGAAACTAATCCGACTTGAACCCAGTCAAATGCCTTTCAAAATATTCAATATAATATTCTTTACATCGCGAATAATTTATCATTTCTGTTCTGCCAGGATCCAAGCGTTAAATAAGTATCGCGAGGCTGAATCTTCGAGTTAACAAATTCGCTAATAATTCCAGGTACCGTCCTTTGTATTGATTCGAGGCACCCTACTCTGTATTGATTCGATGCATCATACACTTGTATACATTTCAAAATACCGTACTCTGTATTTTTTCAAGATACCGTACTCTTGTATTGATGCAAGAAACCGTACTCGTGTGATGATTCAAGATATCGTACTCGTGTATTGATTCAAGATAGCATACTCTGTATTGATTCAAGATACCATACTATTGTATAGATTCAAGATACCGTACTCTGTATTAATTCAAGATACCATACTCTTGTATAGATTCAAGATACTGTACTCTTGTATTGATTCACGATACCATACGCTGTATTGATTCAAGATACCATACTCTTGTATTGATTCAAGATACCGTACTCTTGTATAGATTTAAGATAACATACCCTTGCATTGATTCAAGATACCATGTGCTGTATTAATTCAAGATACCATACTCTTGTATTGATTAAAGATACGAACCCATGTATGGATTCAACATACCATACTCTGTATTGATTCAAGATACCGTAATCTGTTTGATTCGATTTACCCTCCTCTGTATTGATTCACAATAGCGTATTCTGTATTAATTCAAGATACCATACACTTGTATTTATTCAAAATACCGTACTCTTGTATGGATTTAACTAACCGTACTCTGTATTGATTCAAGATACTGTATTGCATATTGATTCAAGATACCATACTCTGTATTTATTCAAGATACCGTACTCTGTTTGATTCGATTTACCCTCCTCGGTATTGATTCAAAATACCATACTCTTGTATTGATTAAAGATACCCTACCCTTGTATTGACTCAAGATACCATACTCTTGCATTGATTCAAGATACCGTACTCTTGCATGGATTCAAGATACCATACTCTTGTATTGATTCAAGATACCGTACTCTTGTATTGATTCAAGATATCTTACTCTGCATTGATTCAGGATACCGTACTCTGTTTGATTGGAGGTACCGTACTCTGTATTGATTCAAGATACCATACTCTGTATTGATTCAAAATACTGTACTCTGTATTGATTGGAGGTACCGTACTATGTATTGATTCAAGATACAGTGCTGTGTATTGATTCAAGATACCATACTCTTGTATGGATTAAGATAACATACTCATTTATTAATTCAAGGTACCGTACCCGTAGGTTGATTCAAGGTACCTTACTCTGTATTGATTGGAGGTAGAGGTTCCATATATTGTGTTGATTGCAAAGATGAATCTAATTGATTTGCTCCGACTTTTGCTTTTCTATTTGTGAAATGGTGTTCTAACCAAAGAAATAACGTCTACGCTATATGCCTACTACTAGTTAGCCTAATTCTAAAGAGTCTGTATATTATGTCTTTGTATCGCACTCTATCGAAGGCCATAGATGCATATCAAAGAGTTACGCTAAACCGGTTAAACGTTCATTCAAGGACAATGTATAGCACAGCATTGTTATTTGAAAAGCCGTTGAATAGTCAGGATGAAATTCAGATTGTTAGCGGCCTAGTTATAAATATGATTATTTGTGAGCAGACGATTGTATATGTATTTGAAACAGTTCTTTCCATTGTCATTTTTTAAACGTTCGATAGTAAGAAAGGAGGATAATTTTCTGGGCATCTCTTTTTTTGTATCTGGGATAATAGTTCACAATGCAAGTTTATATGCATGATGTATGATTACTGTATTCTGCGGTTGTAGTAGTAGAAACATCCTACAGCTGCAATCAGTCCTTCTTCACTTTTGCCCACTGTGTCTTGTCCTCAGCCGAAATCCTTAGCTTCCGCAGGTCCATTATTGACTTGAGTGTACAGAGCCCTGCTTTCTTGAGGTTACCTCGTAACACGCTTAGCAGATTTATGCAATGACGTCCTCTTCTGGCTTTGTATTTGCTGGCTCCGAGTAGGGCGAATTCCGAGGCTCTCTGTGCTGGTGTCTCTTCTGGCATCCTCAGCACATGGCCAAACATGGACCATCTTTCCTGGGCGGCTTTTACAGACAGCGACGACGTATTACACATCTTGTATAGTGCATTGTTGGAAATTATGCTGTCTGGCCATCGGTGTCCAGTGATGGTGTGTAGGTGTTTACGGTGGCAGGCATCGAGTTTGTCCATAGCTGCCTTTGGAGCTGCCCAGCTGTTACAGTTATACAGTATCAAGGATACGCAGGTTGCATTGTATAAACGTAGGCTCTTTATCAAGGGCATTTTTGATCTACGTATCCATAGCTTCCAGAAGGACTGGAAAGCTATGTTCCCCATGATGCAGCGTGCAGAAATATGAGCAGTACTGCAAAGCAGTGAGCCCAGGATTTTACTTTTCCTCCATGGTTCGCCGACACGAAGTGGGTCATCATTTTCTATAGTTTCATGCTTTGTCAATATGTATACGTGGGTGAACTGTATTTGGATCTATTCAAAAAGAGATTATCAATTTTTGGTTTGCTTGCAGCTATTGGGAGAAGTTCGTTAAGGGGTTTCTTTTCCTCGTCTATGAAGGCCACATCGTCGGCATATTCCATCTCTAGCGGCATGCCCAGTATTGACATTGGGGGGGGGGTGTGGGGGTGGGGGCTGGTCTTATGGACCTTTCCCGCACAGATTTCAATGTGGCAGCAAGATAGTAGGTGAAAAGCACCGGAGTTAGACCATCTCCCTGTGGGGAGCCGATTGATGTCTCAAACTCTACAGACTTCACTGACTTGACTCGTACTCGTTCTATATGTATTTAATCTCAGCTTGGTGTCTGCAAGCAGTAGTCTCACTAGTCGTAGCTCATCTTAATTGCAACTGGCCTGGCGTAGTACATCTAGGATCTTTGAGCGTTTAATTGTGTTGAAGGCTCGTGACATGTCAAGGCCCATTTTGTCGAAGTCCCAGTGTTTGGACATAACTACCGACACAAGCATGCGTTGAGCCCATACAATGTCTGTGCAACTGCGTCCACGTTTGAAGCCACTTTGACATGATCCGGTGAAGTAATGCTGTTGAGGAGCACAATGGGTCTCAGATTGGCTGGGGGCCCAGGTGGCTTCTTGGGCTTGGGCAGTGCGATAAGGGTGCCTTGGCCTACAGCGTCGATGGGAAGGTGGTGCATAAAAGCTGAATTGATTAGGTGCGTGATCGGTTTTGAGATAATGTCACTTGCATATTTGAATAGTTCATTGCTCATGCCATCAGGTCCAGATGCACGTCCATCTTTCACGGCTTTAAGTGCCTTCTCAACTTCTGCTGTTTTAATTGGTGTTAGTAATGGCCTGGGGTCTCCTGAGAACGGGTGCAACGGCTCATCATCATTGTCAGTGAACTGTTCTTTGAACCATTCTCGGATCGCCTCGGCATTTCGGCGGTCAGTCCCAATAAAGTGTCCTTCAGAGTTGTGTACAGTGAGTGGTGGTGTGTAGTCAGTAACTCTCAGGGCTTGGGATGCCCGAAACATTTTGTGACAGTCTGATTTCATCTGCTAGGGAGTCTGCCTGTTGAATAGCTAGATCTTTTAAGCGTTCGCTAATGTGCCGCAGAATAATATTGCGCTCCTGGCGTAGGTTTGTGCGGTCTCCACTTTGGTCACTTTGATAGATGTGCAGCCGTAATGCTTTCTGCTCTGCTGATAGTTTTACTACTAGAGGGTCGTCACTATTCCTAGTTTGGTTGTTTTTAAAAACACCTATAGTGCTGGTAGCGGATGATTCCATAGATTTCAGTATTTTGGTTAGGGCTTCGTTTGGATCGGAGCTGACATCGATGTTAGCTATCTGCTCCCCGAGAGCTTTTTGTATGACATTTGAGTGTCAGTGTTGCTGATGAGCTTGGGTAGGTTGTAGGTGACTCTACTCTCCTGCCTGGTATGGTGTTTATATATTAGGTAGAGATAGAGGCGTGTAATAACTAGCTTATGGTCAGAATTGAGGTCTGTGCCTCCATACGAACGAGCGTTCCGAAGTAAGGGTTTTGCTTCTGTCTTGCATAGTATGAAGTCTATTTGGTTGAAGACAGCTGTTGTAGCCTTAAAACCTTTTGAGGCTTTGCGATCAGTAATGTGTCCAGTCCATGGTGTCCGGTGACGGCATGGGTGTTTGAAAGCCGTATTTGTGACAAATAGGCCATTGGAACTAAGGAATGCCACCAGTGCATCTCCATTGCTGTTGCGTGTGCCCTCTCCATAGGATCCCATGCATAAGCCAAGTCCTGAACTTTTGTCCGCAATTCCGAGTTTACCCAGCTTGGAGTTGAAATCTCCACATACGAACAGTTGCCATCTCGCTGGGATTATAATGGCGGAGCTCAGTTCTGCATAGAAGGAATCTAATATTGCTGGATTCTTTTTGGCTTTTTCTGTAGTTGGGCTGTATGCGTTGACAATTCGACACTTCGTAGTGGTGTGTTTTCGTGTAGGTATGGCCAGGTCGATGAATGCAACGCGATCATTGACGTATCCAAAACTAATGACATGATCCAAGCCCCTTGGTCCAATTACGAAGCCTAAGTCCCGGTATGTGGCCTGTTTTTGCTCCATGAACACTAGCTTATGGCCTGTCTGTGGTTGCTGCTCTGAGTGTTTAGCTACTTTAGTCTCTTGAATGCATGCAATATCGATGTTATAGTGTTCATAGTCTGCACCTAAGGTTTGCCTCTTTGATGTTGCACTCAGACCACGTACAATCCACGTAGCTATGGTAAGCTCCTGGGAAGATTGCGTCGTCTGAGGATGTCGAACACAGTTTCTTGTTTGAAGAAGGGTACACATAAACAGAGTTGCCTCTGTATGCGGATGTCAGCCCGCAATCCTTGATGACTTAGTTTCCCAACAAAGCTGGTACTTTACGGAGGAGATTGGCGTGAAGGTGTCATCTTTCTCCCCCGCAATTTTATATAGCTTCAAAAAATCATTTAAATGCAGAACTATATGGTGGCTGCCGCTGCTGTGATAAGATGAAAGAGAGAACGTGGACGCTCCATTTTTCATTCTAAATATATTATATAGCGTGCTCTATAGCGTTAACCGTTTAACCTTTCTACCAAAAATGACAAATTCTTTATTAAGTTTTGTTGAATATTTTGAACCTAATTTGACTTGGAGCTATTGATGGCATCAACAGGTTCCAATCAAATTAATTTTAGAGTATATATAGCTTTCCCGTATACACACATGTCTGGTATCGTTAGCTGACTATACACAGCTTTCTTGTATCGTTAGCTGACTATACACAGTTTTCTTGTATCGTTAGCTGACTATACACAGCATTTATGTATCGTTAGCTGACTATACACAGTTTTCTTGTATCGTTAGCTGAGTATGCACAGCTTTCCTGCATAGTTATCTGAATATACACAACTATCCTGCATAGTTAACTGACTATACACAGCTTTCTTGTATCGTTAGCTGACTATACACAGCTTTCTTGTATCGTTAGCTGACTATACACAGCTTTCTTGTATCGTAAGCTGACTATACACAGCTTTTCTGTATCGTTAGCCGACTATACACAGCTTTCCTGTATAGTTAGCTATCTTGACATGGAGATCGTTACATTTCAAGTGCTAAAAGGTTAAATGGATGAATCCAGTTTTAGCTATGCCCGCGCATCTCTAACTAAGCTCCACCCACGTTTTGCCCTTGTTGGGGTCGATCGATCCCTGTACTCTCTAACTCTCAATTACCAGAAGATTATACATGTAAGCTGTTGAATATTTTAAAACTAATTTGACTTGGCGCTGTTGCTGCCATTATGTTTATTAAATAATAAAGACATAGGATTTGTACAACTTGACGAACTATTAAACGTTTATGACGGACATAATCACGTCATTCCTGACGCAATTGATTATGACGTCATCCTACCTATGGCCCCGTTGATTATGCCGTCATATGATTGACTGAGAGACTGGATTCCCCCCTTTGATAAATATCGTCCGCAAGATACAATGAGTGGAGAAAGAGATGCAGACAAACCTGCTTTTAGGGCCACCTGTATTGAGAGACCACTCGCCGGAGATAACGTGTTCTTCACTTCCCAGATCCTATTAACATTTTCACGACAAAGTCGGCCAAAACCGGCCTCTGCAGTGGTCTTTAGGAATCTCCATTTGCAGGCTAAGAGAAGATAATTTATGAAAATATTATACCAATGGAATTACTTGGCCTCTAACCGAGCCAGTCTTGTCAGTGCTAAACATTAAACAAATAGTCATCTCTTGGCCTGCAAATGGAGATACAATAAGTAAATATTTAAATTATTTGAACAAATCTAGTCATTAATAATAACAATACATTTGGACCTCTATGACTGGACCAGTGCAGTAAGCGACAAGCTTTTGATCACCATTGTTGGCCTCTTTATACAAGGTTGTCTTTTATATTCACTAAGCTGGTGCAAATAAACATTAATGAAATATCGTCCGTTTCTTTAAGATCTTCACAGCGAACGTTATCATATTTGATATTGGTCGCTTGGTCGGATTCAAGCATTAAACAGTCGGCATCAAACGCTCGTACGAACCAGCTGCGTGCACTTTAACTGCGTTGATACTACCAGAAATACCAGTAATATCGCGAGTTCATCAAAGCTTGGGGGTGGAGCGGAGGATAACTTCGCTGGAAGATGCGTCGACGCCAAGGCCAAAACCGACTTTCAGTCAAAGTAATTTTAATTTGTTTGCAGCAACATCTTGCCCCAATGGAGGAACTCAGTTTTAGCTATGCCCCGCCCATCTCCACCTAAACCCCTCCGACGTTTTGCCGTTGTTGGGATCAATCTATCCCTGCACACCGTGAATCCCAATTTCCAGAACACTATACAGGTAAGCTGTTGAATAGTTTGAAACTAATTTGACTGAGTTCTGTCCAATTAAATTAGTTTCAAAATATTCAACAGAATGTTTATTAAATAGTATAGATATGCAATTCGTACAACTTGACGGACAGTTATGGGTTTCTGGCGGGCTTAATTAGGCCATTCATGACGTACTTGATTATGACGTCAGCCTACGTGTGATGTAGTTGACCATGGCGTCATATGATCAATAAACTGGATTTCTGTATTTGTATCCGCTACTTGCGCGTGACTGTTCCGTGTTAGATGTTTAACCTTGTTTAATGTTTCACAGTAAAATCTAGGCGTAGTAGTACAGCGAACCAGGTATAATATTCAATATACGCCATGAACCAGACGAATTAACCCTTTCACCGATGAAATCCCCATATCTCATTTTCAAGGTAACTATACAGGTAAGCTATTGAATATTTTCAATTTAGTTTGACTGGGATGTTGCTACATATCCCAGCCGGCAACAGCGTCCAGTCAAATTCGTTTCAATATATTCAACCTAATTTTTTTTAAATTGTAATTATATCAAAGACATACAATTCGTACACGTGATAGAGTTTCAGCTTATGACGGAGTTATTATGCGTCTTTATGCTTGTGACGCCAGCCTACATGTGACGTCATTGATTATGACGTCATATACTTTAGTGACCGGATCCCTCAAATCTCATAAGACGTCTAATACTGTGTTTTCGTGGTGACTAATAATACAAGCTTATCATGAACACGGAACACTGGTACTACAACTTACTGTTGCGATTGTTTATTTCACAATGTTATCCGCAATCTGGAGGCTAATAGTACAACACGCTAATGCACAGCCATGACAACACTCATGACAGAAAATGCTAATCTAACCCTTTAGTGACTAAATTTGATCAAGAAAAATAAAAATATTTGCATATTGAATGCCAATTTGCAGGTCAAGAGGAGACCATTTTGAAAATGTATCACTGGAATGTTGTAAATTTTCAAAAATAGTCTTCTCTTGGCCAGTAGATGGGCATTCCTCAAGACCACTGCAGCGGCTGGTTTTGGCTGTTTTCGTTATCAAACGGTTACATACGTAGCGTGTTTGGACATGAGATACTGTTCATTTTATGTGATTGATCTTTACAGAGCTATGAATACAGCTATTGAGCATAGCAATTGTTATGATGTAGGTGTTTCATTGTTGAAATTGTAAACACGGCCGCGAGAATGGATCAAACAAGAGAGTGCGTGTGATGAATGTGTTCTGAGTGGCAAATACAATTGCGGGGATATCTGTAGATGAATAATACTATTTTGCGTAGTTAGGTAACGAACAGATCACCACGGCAACATACTATATCAGATTTTAAAAAGGCCTAGTACATGGCCACGTCATGTGCGATGCACCTACTTCCAGTAGAGAGTGGGGGGGGGGGAGTGCGGGGTGGGGACGTGGGGGTGGGTGGAGGTTGGTGGGGGGGGAGAGCAAGCCATCTAGTGTGCACGGTATTCCGGCATAGAGGGTCACCCCGTGTGTGGTACACTTGATTCTAACAGAGGGATTTTTAAATTGCTGCCATATCCAGCATTCAAATGGTATACCAACATGCTATATGGACACAAATGCAATGCATACATTCCTGGCGAATGTGAGATCATCAATATCATAACGTTTATACGTCTCTGCACTGGCACATCGGATGACGATTTTGTAGATCTGTGTTTGCCAATTAAAAGCTAAAAAATAACGGCACCGTCAGAACATGTTGTGCACGTCCGTGAGTAGGGTGATGTATGTGGGGGTGGGTAGGTTTGGAATGCTCACAGGAAACACATCATTGTGCGGAATACCTCACGGAAGTGCATCTGACGAAGGCCGTCCAGTCTAAAGTATCGTAATCATTTGTGGGTTATACCAAATCAATTATTGAAATAAACACACGATATATTTCCTATCCTGTAGGCCTAGTGCCCGCTTATGTTATGAGGAGTGTTTACGTATGCGGTTATAATACTGTCTCCTAGCTTTAGTTTGGAAGGCCACTGCGAGCAAATACATCAACAGACACTATAGTCAGCCTGAATGCTATGTACAGCAGCGGGCTGTTTGTGCAATGTGACGTATGTGATGTGTGTTTATCTAATGTTCTATGTTATAATTTATGTAATTTTGTGGCATTACGTGATTTTTATAATTTTGTGGTGTGAAGTTGTGGTTCTATGTTATAATAGTGCGCTTTATGTGGTTTAGGTGCGTGGAATGTGGCGGAATACGTGCATTGTCAACAGCGTTACCATATTCGTGAGCTACATGTATATGAACCAAACATATGTCAAAGATAATAATGACCGGAGTTCACACATTTGCTTTTTTATATTAAACATCACAAATGCATAGCACACTAGAAGAATGGGTGGAGGCAGATTAAGTTGAATTTAATAGAATGGATGACTAAACACATACACATGGGCAATCACAGATTGCAAACCCTCGCTCTCCGTTTTTTGTCATATTGTCAAATCTTCCCAGATCGTTTTGATTTTGCGAATCACGCCAAAAGGTATCCACTCCTAGTGCACAATCACAGCCTTGCTTGTGCTAAAGTTTGAGCCAAATCGGACCAGTAATTCCTGAGATATCGATAGATAGGATACAAGTTGTTTGTGAGATCGACAGGCGGATGGACGGACGGACAGAATTCCATCAATGCTGGCGGAGACGCAATACCATCTTCCCCGTACGGGGCGTGGGTAAAATAAAAAAATATTGTTGCTCAATTATCGAAAAGCAAGTACATAAGTACTTTGGCGGGACAACAGTTAAAAGAAAAGCTCGTTGATGAATTCTTCTGTTCTCTATTTACTATGAACAACTTGTTATATAGAATGTAACGATGGCAACGTGGACTATGGTTTTAATGTAAAACAGAAAGAACATTGCATTTTCAATTGCTTGGCCAAAGACCCTACATTATGTTTGGGTGTTATGTTTGGCAAACGACCTGCTAACTCACATACATGGATCATCGTTTTAATAAGCAACTTTGCCTCGCTGTGGACTGCGATCATTCCAATCTAACGGGGACAAGTAATTTAAACATATACTTATAAAAATAAGATTAGAACTATAATTAACCCTTTAATGACCAAATGTGATCAAGAAAATTAAAATATTTGCATATTGAATGGCCATTTGCAGGATAAGAGAAGACTTTTTTTTGACGATTTATCACTGGAACAGAGTCAGCCATTCAGTTGAACATTAAAAAAATAGTCTCTTCTTAGCCAGCAGATGAACATTCATCAAGACCAATGCAGCGGCCGCTTTGGCCGTTTTCATCAACAAAGGGTTAAACAAGATTGGAAAGAGATTGGAAATGGTCAACATTTGTTAATAAAATAAGTCAGTTTGAATAGCGATTGACAATGGATGACTTGTAAATTTAAGGATGCTAGAGTAGCCACATTCATCTGACGATTCTCTTAATTATTATAATTAGGTATACGACATATGTATATTAATATTTTTACATTTCACCTGAGTATGCTAAAATGCAAATCAACTAGAAAAAGCTTGTACGAGCTAAGATCCGCAGCCCTTAGCAACCTAATGTAGCGATTTCAAAGTTTAGGGGTGGACCTTTCTAAAACCAAGCAGGGCAATGAATCGAAAATCGTGATCCATTATGATTATTTTTTATTGCCCAGTCAGATGGTTTGCCTTTTACAATACCTATGCTTTGCCTTGTGATTGAGAGACATAGATATAAAAAACAATGACCTGAATAAAATGAACAACAACAACAACAACGACGACGACGACGACGACGACGACGACGACGACGACAATAATAATAATAATAATAATAATAAAAAAAAAAAAAAAAAAAAAAAAAAAAAATAATAATAATAACAATAACAAATTTTGACAGCAAAGAAATAACTTGTCTATTAATAACATTTTATTTTAAAGTACTATTTCCAAATATTTGAGGAGGCTAGCAGACAAAAGTTGTTGACAAGTATGTTCATCATGCAAGACAGACTGGCAGACATCAAAATCTGTCCGTCTGTCGTATAAAACGGCGCACACGCATCGCCAACTCTGCATTTATATCTGCGGAATCATTTTTACTCCCATTCAAAATGGTATCTAGCGCAATACGTGGCTCAAATTCCTGGATAGAGTCCACCAAATGATGTCTTTCTTCTTCCCAATTTGGGCATTCCAAGAAAAAGTGACGAGATGTCTCAGGTATATGGCAATAGGAACAATGTGGTTGGTCAATAAGATGGTAACTATATGAATCAGTATTTAATTGGCTGCATTTAATCTCATTTTACACAGAATAACATTTTCTTTTCTTTTACGCAATGAATGGTATGTTGGGATTTTCTGTGAGGAAGTGAGATGAGATTTGTTAAGTTTCCTCTTGAAAATAGCAACGGAAAGGCTGTTTTTATTTCGCCATACATGTTATTCCGCAGTTGAATAGTACTGGGCATAAATGAATTCTTAAATGTTTAAAGACGGTGTCTAGGCACAATGAAATTTTTAGCATGTCTGAGATTATACTCTGAGACATCCGTCACCCTTTCTGGGACAATACCCATGATATAATCCAGGCAGTCATGATGGGCGATTTTGTAAAAAGTTATTAGATTTTTCTACTTGCGACGTTCGCTTACAGATGTTAGGCCAGTTTCTTCATAGAGCCTTGTCAAAGGCGTATATTTTGGCAGCATGTTAATATTCGTATTGAATCCTTTTGAATAATTTCAGGTTTTTGTGCATCCCGATCAGAACAACCATCCTAAACCCCACTGCCATATTCTAATCCATTATGATGTCGATGCTAAGAACTAGAGTTGTCGTGCGAAGTTGAAGTAAGATTGGATGAGGACTGTATGAGGAATAACAAAAGAGGAGAACGAAATGTACACAACAACAACAACAACAACAACAACAACAACAACAACAACAACAACACCGAC
Source organism: Chaetoderma sp. LZ-2023a (assembly GCA_034401795.1). Classification (NCBI taxonomy): domain Eukaryota; kingdom Metazoa; phylum Mollusca; class Caudofoveata; order Chaetodermatida; family Chaetodermatidae; genus Chaetoderma; species Chaetoderma sp. LZ-2023a. The sequence goes on along the minus strand of CM067370.1, from coordinate 36,223,970 downwards.
GACGGCGACGACAGTAAGACCACGAGCAAGCTTTAGAGACCCGTTCTAATAATGAGTACTGGGTACTGCACGCGGGTCGCAGGAAAAAAACCCCATAAATAAATAAATAAAATAAATAAATAAATAAATAAATAAATAAATGGATAAATCGTTTAATAAATAAATAAATACTAGCAAAGGCTTACCAGTAGCGGCGTGAGCGTAACCAAATGAGTGTCTTATTGCTGAAGAAATAGCATCTACGTGTCTTTATATACACTGTTCATTCATACTAAGATCGATGCCAGTTTTATCTCCAAAAGCAATATTTCCGCGCAATCTATCATATAGCATTCTATAAAGCATTAAAATCAGACAGCGACTCACTCCTCTTGTTAGAAAATCAATTCTGTTCCTACGTAACTGGTAAATTACTGTACTAAGCGCCTTAAAAGCGCATCGTCTATGGATTAAATTTAAGTTTCTATTTCCTCCTTCGTTCTGTTAATATTTCTGTTTACTGAAGGTGAGATGCCGCGTCGAGCTCACCTCTTGAAAGACTGTCACCTATTATGCCACGGATGTTCTTTTATAAGCGCGCAAGCTGTTACTTAAGTATCCAGTTCCCCAGCACGCGACCACTTGAAGTTAAGCGTAACGATTATACAACCACCCTCACCTCAACCCCGCAGCACACCAGCTTAACCATGGGCATTCAGAATTCCATAACAACTCGTGCTAAGCATGGCACATACAGAATATTTCGAAAACAATAGAACTCAAAGTGGTTGCCCTATTAGGCATAACTACCTTCAATCATAGTATTTTGGAACTTATTGCCGGTGATTTCATAATAGCGCGCGGGAATACATACTGAGTATGCACAGATTCAGGCTGAGATGGGTTAAGTCAGGAAGAAGCGAAGAAGATGGTAGGTTTGGTGAGGGAGTGAAGTATTGACGCTCGTATCGCCGTAATTTTCTACGATTTCTCGCATCAATAATCACCGGACATCTTAATGTATCAGCTATTCACAATCTGACACGAGTGGTTGCAATGGCTATCAAGAATCGACCCTTTTTGGAATTCTGTGGATGACGTCTACCGCTCACTGACGAAGCTATTTATAAATGTGGCGTTGATGGGCGTGGGGTGGGGAGGGGTGTGTCCACGATTGGTAATGACTTTGTGAACATGTATGTCGCCTTTGTAGTTCATTAATAAATTATGCTCTCGTTCATATCAATGTTTGGCTACAGAAGAATAGACAATGGGCACGTAGGAGATACAGCTATCTGCTTTGTTCTCAACAACTCTCTCAATTATTTTCTAATGGAGCCATCCAGTCTGTCAATCAAGTATCTCACGTTATAATCAAATACGCCACTGCTTAGTTGATGCCACAACCAGAATGACGTACGTCCGCCACGATGGTCGACAAGTCGATCACGAATCTGTACGAATGGGAAATCTTTGATGAATTTACAATTTAATAACAATTCTGTTCAGAATATTCCATAAGCAACAATAGGCACCCCCCCCCCCACAAACACCGCGCCAAAATGACCAAGTATTCAACAGTTGGTGTGCATAGCTACCTCGAAATTTAGATAATTGGAATTCAGGTTTCAAGGGATCAAATCGGTTTGAAAAAGTGGGCTGGGGAGCTTAGCCAGAAATATGCTCTAATAACGTTGATCTGTGCCTGCTATTCAGAGACAATATCGACTGATGACTGCTCTAGTCACGCTGATCTAACTGCCGCCTACTATCCAGAGACAATACTGACTGTTACTGAATAAGGAACATTTCGTGGGAGGGTATGGGGGTGGTGGAGAGACACAAGATCTGAAATACACAGACATTCATTTGGCGAATGTAGCTTAGCGTGGCCCCGATTCAACGTGTTGTTATATTAAACTAAAATTACTCTTAACTATGAATTTTTGCATATTTTCCAACACTAAGCAACTTGGTGTGGTAAGTAAGACCCCGGCAGATTGGTTGTAAGATGCCAGGGTCTCATTAGTGCCGAACCGTCCATTCCGATCCATTGACAAGGATATAGATCGCCTTGATGCTATTGCAATCTGACGAGGCTATTTACATACCTGCCTTTGAAGAACAAGAAACAAGAGTCATATATTGTACGTTAAGGACACGTCTGTCTCAACAATATACTGGACCTTGATCACTAACAGATTATTAAACATCACAGTTTTCTTAATCTAAAGGCAATAGACCGTGGGTGATTCCGGTAACGCTGCTATCTTAGGTTATTCTACCTAAAACAAGACTTTATTTGCAGAAATACTTATAAAATAATTTTATGGAAATATTCACAACCATGTTTCAGTCTAAAAGTAAAATTTAAGCATTGCATCGACCAAGGTTATTCTGATGCAGTGTAATTAGTAATTAGTCTCATGTGATAAATTTCTCTGTCTCTCTATCTCTCCCTCCCTCCCTTTCTTTCTCTCTCTCTCCCTCCCTCCCTCAGTCTCTCTCTCTGAACAAAATTGTTTTCCGAATCTACTCTAACCTTGTATCCTACTGGCCATGTTAAAGATAATCTCTTGAGATCGGCCTGATGCGTTTTAGATACAGCTAATGGACCTTTCTGTTATAATAATCTCCAACGATGCACTATACAAGATGTGTAATACGTCGCCACCGTCTGTAAAAGTCGCCCAGCAAAGATGGTCTATGTTTGACCATGTGCTAAGGATGCCAGAAGAGACACTCAGCACAGAGAGCCCTGGAATTCGCCTTACTCGGAGGCAGCAAATACAAAGCCAGGAGAGGACGTCAGTGCATAAATCTGCCAAGCGCGCTACGAGGTGACCTCGAGAAAGCAGGACTCTGTACACGCAAGTCAAGAATGGACCTGAGGAAGCTAAGGATTTTGGTTGAGGACAAGACACATTGGGCAAAAGCGAAGACGGACTGATTGCAGCTGTATGATGTTTCTACTACTATAGCCGCAGAATACAGTAATCATACAATGGACCTTTCCAGTTTTAGCTATGCCCCACTCACCTCTAGCTAAGTTCCACCCACACCTCGTCCGTGTTGGGATCTAGCGATTTGTGATTATCGCTTCCTATGGCAGCAACAGCGTCCAGTCAAATTGGTTTCAAAATATTCAACAGAATACTTATTAAATAGTAAAAACATACAATTCGTACATCGTGGCGGATTATTAAGCGATAAAGACGGACCATTTCGAATCACTTATGACGCCATGATTATGACGTCATCCTACACGTCACGTAGTTGATTATTATGCCATATTACGTCATATGATGGATGAATAAACTTGGAGAGGTTCATTATGATAAGAACCATACAAGAATAATGCCAAAGGCACAATCGGCGCCTTATCTTCAAGAAGACTCTATCGACGCTCATGAACAGAGGAACGCGTTTGTTTTAGCTCTCTATTTAACAGACTACACACAGAGACGACAAAGATGATCTCAACGTCATCCGAACTATAAGTAAATGACAATGTGCTATGTTCAGCGGTGATCGATTGCACGCTGCTAGGTTCTCATGAGGAATCGAGCTCTCTGGCCCATCATAACTGATAACAGAACATTTATCTTGCAAACTTATTTACCTACCTTTCTTTGACCGCGAGTCATATTGCTCTGACGGTCATTAATTGGCCCCGCTGCCAATAAGACGCACTTGATCTTTACTCAAGAACAATTGACAGGCTCATCAATAAAACAAAGTTACTTTTAAACAACGTCTCCGTCAAATTGGACGACAATGTTGAATCTGTGATGAATAACTGGTATGCCTAAAGCAATCAAGACACATGGATGCGTTCTGTCACTTTATTGTAGTTACAACGACCCCGAATAACCTATGCTGTCTATTCGTGTATCTATTTAGTACATTTCCCTTATTAGAGGTAGACTATATTGTGAACGTGGTCATCACTTGAGCCCGTCTCGATGTTGCTCACGACGTGATTAACATCACGCCATGCAGGGTTACAGCGTACCTTGGAATACGAGGGAACAATGATAATGGGTCGATCAATCTAGCGCGTATAAATCCACTTATCTAATGAGACATTATTTTCCCGTAGACACACAGTTATGAAACAAATCGTTCTGAACATTTCTGGTTCTGTGGCTATAGCCAGATACCAGTGAAAGCATCGCTACCGTTCAACTGTGCACAATTGTCCAGTACTGGACTATTAGAATAATAATAATAATAATAATAATAATAATAATAATAATAATAATAATAATAATAAAAATAATAATAATAATAATAATAGCAGTCCGCTCTGTCCATTTCGAACAACGTCATCGGGGCAGTTAGACAATGGACCTTTCCATTGTTAGATATACCCCGCCCATGACTAGCTAAGCTCCACCCACACATCACCGTGTTGGGATTGAGCGATCCCCGAATGCCCTAACTATCAATTTCCTGAAGACTCTACAGGGACACTGTTGAATATTTTGTAACTAATTTGACTGAGTGCTGTTGCTGCCTATGGCAGCAACAACGTGTTATTTTATATCATTTCCCCTCCCCCACCCCATAATTGTATTTGACAGCTATTTCAAAAATGGGCATTCTGTTTGCGGTCATAGTAACAACATATGATAAAAGATATCAACATTGACGATTTAGCTTTGCCAGATGCCGGCGACCATTCATAGTTTAAGGTGGTAGCTTAAAATATCACTTATCAGGGAGTTGTCAGTCACAGCAATTCCACCATGGCCAGATTTTAAGCATAGAAAATGTTGGTGATCATTTGCCTTCAGTTGATTGTAATACTAAATCAATTTGCATATATGAAATTGCAGAGGACAGCAGAAGAAACATTGACATTGGTCAGTTCGTCCTCTACATTATCTCGAAATGATCATGTTTTGTCATTTCATTCTTAACAATTTCGCTGTCATAGCAACAAAATTCGGTGAAATAAATTAATATTGACGCATTAGATTTATCCCATGGCGTCTATTAGTCCGTGTTTAGCAGTTAACACCACGATATTCCTTTATATGTGCGTTGTCAGACACAACAATGAACATATGGTAGATTTTGGATAACAACCAACACCGGTGACCGTTTCATTTCTGGTGACATAATTACTCAACGGCTTTGCATAAAACATAACACTACGAGCAACATCTTCAGTGGTCATTTATTGCTAATCAACAAGACAAAATGGGGATTATTTTTTTAAACAGTTTTTTCTATTCTTTAAAATGTTACATTTTGACAACCGTGACCAGATTTCAAACAAAAAATTATCTTGATCGTTTTTTCTGTCTGGGAACATGATCAGATCTTTTATTTAGTAAGTAATTATTAAAAGAATAACGATGACGGTAGACTTGAGAGGGTGCATGGGGGATTCGCCTGTCCAACCCAAACTATTAGACAGTATATTTATAAATCTGGTGATTATTCAAAATTTCTTTTTGATTAGACGCCATTTCAACTGGCCACTTTGAATCAATCATCTTTCAATACACGAGCGCATTCCATATTTAGTAGACCGAACAATTTCAACCCATAGGATCAAATAAAGCCACTTGTTAATAAAATAAGAAGTAGTTTGTTGAAAATCTATCACTCTTCTGGAGATTTCAAAAAGTTCTTCTTTCGGTCCTCGGAGTCCTCGAGACATGACCATAATTCTTACTTTCTATCAAAATGCATGCATCATATCCTGATATCCATAGACAGTGTCTTTATTAATGTTCATCACAACTGTAGGTGTGCTCAACAAACATACTGTGGATATGTCAGTCCCACAGTCGCCTCAAGAATTACTGGTGACCAACCTCTTCACTATTGCTGGTATGATGTCAACGATGCTTCTGGTTATATTGCTTCGAATCACCTGAAAATGAGTAATTATTAGGACATGCCTGTCTTTCTGACTGTCTGTCTGCATGTGAGTAAGTATTTATTGCTCAATCCAGACATAAGGATACTGCAAAACAGATACACAAGAAAAAACCCAAACAAAACTATACAATACGACTATACAGATGATATAATAGTAATAAATAAATAATACATGTATAATGTGTTCTATGATAGACTATTTACATATAAACATAAGCAAACCGCAGACTATACATTCATTGATTTTGTGGGCATTACAGAACCATTTCAAGTATACATAAGGGCCTAGAAGCTGTTTAATATTTTGAAACTATCTTGACTGGGCACAGTTGTTACCTACAACTACAGTAACCGCCCTCAGTCAAACTAGCCTCAAATCATTCAACAGAATGTTTAACAAATCATAAATTCATCCAGGACATACAATTCGTACACTGATGTTATCTACTGTACGTCTGCCTGCCTGACTGCCAGCCTGTCCGCGCGCCCGTCCGCCCACCAGTAATACCCTTGCGTAATGAAGTGAAACTATTGATCACAGAATAATTAAGCGATGTATGCCTTCTGTTCAACTAGACACCAACGCAAAATAAACATCTATCGGTAAATATAGCAATAACGATATGGTTACTACGCACAATGCAAGGGCATTGGCTACTTTATCATGCTACACAATGCAATACACACGCCCGATATTTCGCCGTCTTTAAGACTCAATGATTTATTAATGAAGCTACTTGACCGCTCATATCGTGTTTGCACTATGGTAATTTAAACGGCCATCAGTCGTGTAGCGCCCGACTTCAAAGAGAGCCGGGTACATAGTCTACGCAGGTATCACTCGTTCGCTATTGTTAAATGGATAGGCAGTTCACTTTCTAATGAGAGCCTAGCATCTTGTAAATGATTTGCGTGGGTCTTATCTCAATATTAATTGCTTGGTCGATCAGACTATATTATTTTTACTTTCTTTAACTTTTGAACTCAGTTACAGACACACAGCCTTGGTTGAATCAATATGGATAAGATTAAATATTGACATTATATAAGACCCAGTGATGGAAGCGGAAGAGAGAGAGAGAGAGCGAGTGGGGGAAGAGAGAGAGAGAGAGAGAGAGAGAGAGAGAGAGAGAGAGAGAGAGAGAGAGGGAGAGAGAGAGGAGAGGAGAGAGAGAGAGAGAGAGAGAGAGAGAGAAGAGAGAGAGAGAAGAGAGAGAGAGAGAGGGGAGCGAGGGAGCGAGGGAGGGAGGGAGCGAGGGAGGGAGCGAGGGAGGGAGGGTGGGGATGGTGGAGGGGAGGGAGAGAAATTAAAATCGTAATATGTAGATTATATCAGCAACTATTATTGCAATAACAATACGTCATTTTGATAATTCGATTGACTAACTACACGTTAGTAGTCAATCCAAAAGATGTAGTAGCCTGCTTAAAACAATGCATGTGAATGGGATTAATGTGGGCCTGTAACATGCACCTTCATCCTAATGAGTACAGACGCCCATAAAATTGTCTGAGCATTGCATCTAGCATAAGTACATGTTTTTCACAATTCGGCACCACACTCTGTGAACACCGTTATGAAATAGAGGTGTACTGAAACAGAGGGATGTCTGAATCTTTAGCACTTTCATGACGAAGCCGGCCAAATCCTGCCTCTACAACTGTCTTGAGGAATGTCTATTTGCAGGCCAAGAGAAGACTAATATTAAAATCTTTTAAATTTTTTAAATTTAAAACTGGAATGACTGGTTCGGTAACCGAGCGAATCATTCCAGTGGTAAATTTTGAACAAATAGTTTTCGCTTGGCCTGCAAATGGAACTTTTATTCCATAAGCAAACAGTTTTATTTTCTTGACCAAATCTAGATAGTATCGGATTAAAGTGACGATAGCAGACATAGATCTATAATTTTTATGTACGGAATCATAAATACTTCTAGTGGGTTAATGCTAAGATTTACACATCGATTCTTATATGCGTGGCCACTCAATGGTCAAGAAGATGCAAAGTAGATAAAAATATTAAAAACCAAAACAAATTTGACTGCACAATTCACCTCCGTTTCGCAGAGAACACCAGATCATTTCGCGCGCTTCACTTCTTATGTTCAACCTATTATTATATTTGTAGTTTTACTCATCTACGCTGACATTCCAGTAGGGTGAATGCCAAGGCTCTCTGTGCCGGTGTGTCTTCTGACATCCTAAGTTTAAGGCCAAACATGGACCATCTTTGCTGAGCGACTTTACGGACAGCGGCGATGTGTTACACACCTTATATAGTGCGTCGTTGGAAGTTATGCTGTCCGGCCATCGATGTCCAGCGATGGTGCCGATATGTTTGCGGTGGCAGGCATCAAGTTTGTCTAGAGCGGCCTTTGGAGCTTCCCAGATGCTACAGTTGTACAACATCAAAGATACACAGGCTACTTTATGCACGCGAATCCACCGCTATCAGAGGGCCTGGGAAGATATGTTTCCCATAATGCAGCGTGTAGTAATATCATCAGTACCTCAGAACAATGGACCCAAAATTTCACTCTTCTCCGTGGTTTTCCGCCGCCTCGAAGTGGATCCCCATTTTCATTAGCGCCATACGTTGTCGATGGGTATATATATGTGCGTGAACTCTGATTTCGATTCCCATTTTTTAGTTTGCTTACAGCTATCAGGAGTAGTTCATCCACGGCTTTCTTTTCATCGCCTATGACGTCCACATCGTCGGCATATTCCATCTGTAGCGGTATACCCAGTATGGACATATGGGATTTTTAGTTTCGTGGAACTTTCCCGCACAGATTTCAATGCTACAGCAAGGTAACAGATGAATTGATATCTCAAACCCTGCAGACTTCACCGCTTGGTGTCTGCAAGTAATAGTCTCACAAATCGCAGATTATCTTCATTGCAACGGACCTGGTGTAGTACATCTAGGATCTTTGAGCGTGTCGAAGGGTCGTGACATGCCCATTTTGTGGAAATCGCAGTGTTTGGACATGACTACTAAAACATGCATGCGCCGAGCCCATACGGTGTCTGCGCAGCTGCGTCCACGTCTAAAGCTACCCTGGCAGAATCTAGGGAAGTCATCGATCTAATCTTGGATGCAGCATAGAGTAATGTTGGATAGGCTTTGCCGTATCCTGTTCAGTAGCACAATGTGCCGCAGATTTGCTGGAGGGTCAGATGGTTTCTTGGCTTTGGATAGCGCAATACACGTGCCTTGGTCTACAGCATCGATGGGAAGATGGTGCATAAGGGCTGAATTGATTTGGTGCGTCATCCGTTTTGAGACATTATCATAGTAACTTTATTGCTCATGTGATTAGGTCCGGATGCATACCCATTTTTCAGGGCTTTGAGCACCTTCTCAATTTCTGCTGTTTCAATTGGCGTCACCTGCACACGAATGAATGCGAGTGCTCATCGTCGAGGTCAGTGAACTGTTCCTTGAACTATCCTCGAATTTCGTCCGATTTGCCAGTCCCGATTAAATGTCCTTCAGAGTTGTGTACAGTGAGTTGTGGTGAGTAGTCACCAACTCTCAGGTCTTTGGCTGCCAGGAAATCTTTGTGACAGTCGTCCGTGGCGGTGAATTCATCTGCCAAAGGAGTCTGCTTGTGAAAATCAAGATCTTTTGAGCGTTCAGTGATGTTCCGCAAAATAATTATTGCGTACTTTTCGTAGTTTAGTGCGGTATTCACTTTAACCACATTGATAGATGCGCAGCCATCGTGCTTTTTTCTCCGCTGATAGTTTTACAGAGTCATCAGTATACCTAGTTCAATTGTTGTATTTGACGACTATGGTGCTGGTAGCTGACGATTCCATACATTTGAGTATTTTGTTTAGGGCTTCGTTTGGACAAGAGCTGACGCCGATGTTAGCTATCTGCTCCCCGCCGGACCTTCTCGCCTAATTTTTTAGTGCAAGTGTCGCTGATGAGCTTGCGTAGGTTGTAAGTGACTTTACCCTCTTGCCTGGTATGGTGTTCGTACATAGGTAGAGATAGTTCATCTGAAAGCGTGCAATAACTAGCTTATGGCCAGAATGGAGGTCTGTACCTCTATAGGAACGCACATCTTGAATTTGGGGCTTTCCTTCTGCGTTGCATAGTTTCAAATTTATTTGGCTGAAGATCACTGTTGTAGCATTATACCCTGTTGTGGTTTTGCTGTCATGAATGTGTCCTGTCCCTGTTTCCCGCTGTTTCAACAACGTATGTTTGGTAAATAGGCCGTTGAAACTGAGGAATGATACCAGTGCATCTCCATAGCTATTGTATGTTCCCTCTCCATACGACCACGTGCATAAGCTAAGTCGTAACTTCATGTTCGACTTGCTGAATTTACCGCGCTTGGAATTGATATATCTGCACACGAACAGTTGCCATATGGCTGGGATAGTAATAGTGGAGCTCAGTTCTGCCTAGAAAGAATCTAAAATTGAGTGATTCTCTTTGGATTTTTCAATAGTTGACCAATATGCATTGACTATGCGACATTTAGTGGTGGTACGTTTTCGCATTAGTATTGCCAGGCCAATTATTGCAATGCGATCACTGACACATCCGAAACTAATGTCATGGTTCAAAAGCATCGGTCCGATTACAAATCTCAACGCCGGTGTGTGGCCTGTGTTTGCTTCATGAGCACTAGCTTATGGCCTTCTTAAGTTGATGCTCTGTGTAGGTAGCTACTTTAGTCGCTTGAATTCACTTCGTGTCTGTGTTATAATGTTCAGTTTGCAGCTAAGGTTTGTCTCTGAAGCTGCAGTCAGACCACGTACACTCTACTTTGCGATGTTAAGTTTCTGAGAAGATCGCGTTGTCTGAGGATATCGAACACAGTTTCTGTTTGAAGAAGGTTAGACATAGGCAGAGTTGCCTCTGAACGCGGATGTCAGACCGGAGGTCTTGATGACGTTAGTTTCCCTACAAGTTTGGTACATACGGAGGAGAGCGGCGTGGGGTGTGATCTTCTCCCATAACAAACTAGTAACATAATTGATTATGACGTCAGATACTTTAGTAGCAGATCGGATTCCTCCATTAAGCTAGCCATGAGTGATTCAGAAGTTCTGTATCGCTTATTTCAGGACAATGCTACATACTCCCAATAAATACACGACTCCTACATGAATGCTAATCATTCTGCCAATAAGTATTCTGCGCTGCCCGTTATGCACAATGAAATAAATAAGTTGAAGGAATGGCCTCGAGTGGGCACAGAATGTTCAATATGTTATACAAATGCCATATGAATTATAATGGTGTGTAACTCTCCAGACACACAATGCAAGAATAGTATTTTGTGAATGGACAAACATATTCATACAAGTTGTACTGGATCCACTTTATACTACATCGACATACAGATAGAATGCCGTCTGTTTCAAACCTTTTGTTCCTACATGAACATCAAATTGACAACATGAGTGGATATGAAGAAGCCAATTCTCGCCTACAGCAATTTGAATTCACTCATACACCAATATAATTATATTCGCCACAGTGTCAGTTTGATATTTATATTCACTCAGTTCCCAATGCGAATTTCACATCGACATGAATGTTTGAAACAGATGTCACGAGATATGGCCTACATCTGTGTGTCATATTGTAACGCATATATTGCCAGTTAATGAGAAATTGTGAGTGAAAAATAAGAAAATGGAGGAATCCAGTTTTAGCGATGCCATGCCCATCTATAGCTAGGATTCACCCATATGGGATCGATCGATCCCTGCATTCTCTGAATCTCAATTTCCAGAAAACTGTACAGGTAAGCAGCTATAGCAGCAACAGCGAAATTATTTTCAAAATATTCAACAGCATGTTTATTAAATAGTAAAGACATACAAATCATACAACAACACTTAGTCGTCATCAATTAAGCGTTCGTGACGAACTTAACTACGTCATTCATGACGTAATTGATTATGACGCCATCTTTCTCTTCACATAGTTGATTATGACGTCACATGATTGATGGATAAACTGGAATCAGTGAAAAGAATCTGTATGACGTCACTTTATGATGTCATCACTTATACAATGCATCATTATCGCTATTATAGTGCTATTATAAGTGCTCTCCTTTCGTATTATGGGCTGTATATATTGGGAGGAGGTGGGAGGGGGGAGTGGAGGTCGTCGCTCGCTCGCTCGTACGCACGCACGCACGCACGCACGCACGCACGCACGCACGCACACACGCACGCACGCACGCACGCACACTATACATATATATATATATATATATATATATATATATATATATATATATATATATATATATATATATATATATATATATATATATATATATATATATATATATATATATATATATATATATATATATATATATATATATATATATATGAATGGTCAGTGCCGGTGAGTGAAACGACTTTCTGACATTGATATGTTTTATTAAGTGCCAATTTAGCGATATTATTGATCGTGCTTAAGGCAGCTGAATGTTATCGCTACCTATTGTAGTCGGTAATATTTGACAACTTGACAAGTTTGAAACTAGTCTGGGTTATTGCTACAATTTCCGGTCAAATTAGCTTCAAATATTCTACATCATCATGAACTTGAGAAGTGTTAATATTGTAACGACCATATTTGACTATAGTCTCGATAGCGAGATTCCAACCCCCACCACACCCTACCCCTCCCCAAGATAACGATTCCTAGAGGTAGTTCAGTTTAATTATGTAGCTCACAACTGACATATGCCCTGCTTGCCTACCCGACTGCCCACCCGATAGTCCGCCCCCACCCCACCCCCCCCCCGTCCGGTCATCCATTCGTCCGTCCGTTCCTCCGTCAGTCTGTCTGTTCATCTGTCAAATCATTCACATTTCTGGCAAAGCTGTCTAAGTCTCGTCGCACCGGTTTGTTCACGGGTCAGTACAGGACAACTTTCCGTACGCTTTAGAGCGTCATTCGTGGACCATGAAGGATAATTAATACACGGAATATTAAATAACATATTTATGAATGTCTGGCAATGTAGTAAATAGTTCTCTCCATTCTCCCGCACATTTCTTGAGTATTCATAAACCCACATTCTCTAAGATATAATTGATGTTTGTCATACGACCTATTTGCAACATAATTTCTAAAGTCAGATTTTAACATATAAAAACAGGCTTACTGCGTGTTATTGCATGACACATTTAGGCCATAGATTGCTATCTCATTATACAAAGTCTTCTACATTAAGTGACCGTGCGAGTAAGATTTATTATTATTATTATTATTATTATTATTATTATTATTATTATTATTATTATTATTCAGGATTACGTGCATATAAATGCTTTTCGAATCCATCCAGTAAATGTAGAATGATAAAAAATATAGATATAGGCCTAGCCAACTTTATCTCGCAATAAATTCCTCTCTATTATGGGGACGCAGTTGCCAACCAAATGCACCATGTGGGCCAACGCCACTCCCGAAAACTAATAACGCGGTCGATAGTTAACTTCCCTTTTTCATCGTTGTTCGAAATTACAGTGCTAGTCACTGAACACAATTCCGAACCATAAATATGTAGATTTTTGGAAACAGCATGTAGATATTGGAATGCAGTGAAGGTTGTCGACATTGTACGCGATATTTAAAAATAATGATATATGGCAATGCGCACCATGTCAAATTCCGGGCTATTAAAATTATATAGGCTATAGTTCGCTATGTGAGACCCTGGTTACCCTAGTTTTCCTTGGTTATATGCCATTGCTCATAACAATTAAATTTACTGATAGAACAGAGAGGGATCCATTTCTATCTATGCCCCGCCCACTTCTATCAAAAATAGTTTTGCAAATATATATATATAAATATGAATCATTGTAACATCAATTCTTATATATATATATATCTCCCTTGAACACTGAACCCCCAGAATCCCAATTTCAAGTTAACTGCACAAGTAAGTTGTTTAATATTTTGAAACTATTTTCACTGGGTGCTGTTGCTGCCTATGGCAGCATCAGTGCCCATTCAAATTAGTTTCAAAATATTTATCAGAATGTTTATTAATTAGTAAATCCATCAAAGGCATACTTTTCTGTCTGATAGAAAGTCCTATAACCGAGTCTCCCAATCATTTACATTACAATGTAATTGGATCATGGTGTAACAAGAAATTAATACGTAAATGTTACTATAATACTTGTAAATACTTGGAGAAATTAACCTATATTACTATAGATATAGTTATGATATATAATAGTGAATCTGTTGAATCTATTTTATTCTGGCGAATATATGAACATATGTTCTCGTATTGGACAGTAGCTAGGGCCATTTCAAAATTGATGAATCCACTCTGGCACTTAAGTATTAGTATCATAATCAACTACGTCAGAAACATTCTGTCATAAACCTGGAATAGTCTGAAAGTTGTTCTAATTGTATGTTTTCACTATTTACTAAACATTCTGTTGAATATTTGGAAACTAGCTTGACTTGGCGCTGTCACTGCCATATGCAGGAACATCACCCAGTCAATCTAGTCCCAACAGGTTAGCTGTACAGTTACCAAGAAGTTAGGATTCCGAGAATCCAGGATTCAAATCATACAAATCGATCCCAACACGCACAAAGGATGGGTGGAGCCTAGCTAGACATGAGTGGGACATAGCCAACAGTGGCTTCAATCGTTACACGGCACACATGGTACCTATACATTGATTGTTGCTAACATGTGATCTCTGTTGTCAAATGTCTACCACTAGTCTAGGAGTCGTCAGGAAATGCCATTAATTACTATTAACCATTTAATAATCAAATTTGACCATGCTATGGACATCTCAGTCCTCTCACGGAAAATGTCCATCAGCAGTCTTAGAGAAGATTATTTGTAAAAAAAACACCCCAACATTTACCACTGGAGTGGCCGACTCGGTTAGCGAGCCAGTCAGTCCAGTGGTAAATCTTCCAAGAAATTTGGAATTTAGAAAAGCAGTCCAGGTGGTGCCAGCGTACCGATGGTGTTTAGTAATCAGACTATTTCAGATTAGAGCCGAGGGGTCATCTAAAGCGACTGATTGAGCCAATGTACTGGCAGAGAAATTCTGATACTTTAATATTTGTTTTTCTGCTTACATTGGTGGTACTGAATAATACACATTGGACAGTTAGAGGCATAGGAGAGCTAAGATTTGAGATGCGATTATTAAAGAAAGCGTCTCTTCGGTCTGCGTAGAGCGGACAGTGAAACAGGTACTATTGAATGGATTTGTCAGCGTGCCCACAGTTGCATCTACTAGAATCCGACAGAAAGTGTGGTAGCCATTCTAACGGGTGGTGGTAGAGTATTCCAGGCACGGATTGTTTCTGGAAAGAATGATCTATTATGAATCTCAGTTCGGCAAAAGATACATTTCGTACACTTGACGGACTTTTCAATGTCGCATGACGCAGCTAGATATGTTTCTCCATTACGAATTATGATTGTGATATCAGCCTATCTGTTGCGTAATTGATTATGACGCCATATACTTGAATGAGAGTCGGATCTCTCCACTAAGGTTGTAATTGTGTCCACGTCTGATCGTAACTTGGCAGGTTCAAGCCTATGGTGACGGGATGCGATGCGACACCAAACAATATAACATTAGTAGTGATAGCAACTTATCGGTTTCTATATACGTTGGTTTTTTTCTTAAAACATATTTTATTGTAGCAAATGTACAAAGGGATCGGGCACAAGTTCTAGCAACTTAATATATCCCTCTCCCTACAGATATATTAAATGGCAGCATATAAATAACGTTGTTGTGTATTAATACAACATATGCTTTGTAACGAAAGAATTAATCTTGCTGACTATTTTGACAATAATTGGGCTGGAAACCGTTGCTTTCTGTAATTAGATAATAAGTATTTCTTCTGAATGCTCGTGAAGACGTGTTCTAGTCTTTAGTAATGAACTGATTATACCCTAAGAATTACACAACCGATGATTAGTAGAACAGAATCAGAATGACGTGATCAGGACGTGTAACATCACAGGTCTAAAGCGGATATGAACCCTGATTTCTTCCAATAATGATCTGTCGCTCTAGTATATGACGTCATAATCAAATACGTCATTTGCTAGCTGACGCCACAATCAAAATGATGTAGGGTCGTCACGAAACTAGAAATGTCCTTTTGCCAAGAGTACGTTTTTCATGAATTTACAATTTAATAAATAGTTTGTTGAATATTTTGAAGAAAGTTTATCGAGCTTCCATCACTGTACACAACCGATGCTCTGAATGGCTTATATCGTCAAGCTTTTCTCAAGTCGCTTCAATGTATCTTCTACAGTATCACAACATGTCCCGGGGACTCCTTAACCATACAGGCCAGGAACGACACATGTAGGACGTATTGTATATATACGGCTGAAAATTTTGAAAATAAGTTCACTTGTAGCTGTTGCTGCCTATCTCAAATTGCTGTCACGCTAGTAAACAGCTTTCTTGTATAATGGATCTTTCCAGTTTATCCATTCATCATATGACGTCATAATCAACTACATACCGTGAAGAATGACGTCATAATAACTGACGTCATGAATGACGTAGATAAGCGCGTCACGAACGCATAATTGGTGACGGACTACGCGTTGTTGTATGAATTGTATGCCTTTACTATTTAATAAACATGCTGTTGAATATTTTGAAACTAGCTTGACTGGGTGCTGTTGTTGCCATAGGCAGAAGCAGCACCCAGTCAAATTAGTTTCAAAATATCCAACAGCTTACCTGTATAGTTTTCTCGAAATTGATAGTAAGGGTGTTTCATAGATCGATCGAGCGAGGTGTGTGTGGATCTTAGCTAGAGATGGGCGGGACAGAGCTAAAACTGGAGATGTCCATTTTCTTAAAATTGGGAGACGCGAGTTTCAATAGCTAACGTGATTAAAATACCTCGTTACGCAACCTATACACGTTTACATTGCATGAGTATGTATGTTCGTGAGTACGCACGCACCCAATCATACGGAATAACTTTCATAGCAGCAATGGCTATTGCAATAAATTCTGTTAATAATAACATTCTTTCTTAATGTGCAATATTCTGGTGGTTTGGTAATTAATGTGAGAGTTATGTGGGCTGACGAAGATACCATATCGAATAATCTAAGTGTTATTCGTGAAAATCGTATCGACTTATAAACTTATGACACCGTATATTTACAATCCGTTTGCTAAGCGTATTGAATTGTGCAAAATTAGAACTGGACAACAACAACCTTCATTCAAATAGTGTTCATGCTACACAGCGTGTTCCAGATAGTTAGCCCGTTAGTTACATCTCTCTGCGATACATGCAGGATGAACGGTATTTATTGCGAATCAATGCCGCGGATTTTCACCAATAAGGAATAGTTGCTGTCTTCATTTGGCTAATGTACACCCCCACATGGGAGGCCAAGTAGCTTCGTTATGTCTCCCGGGCTGCCATATTCATTATCCGTCATTTAGCCAGACATTAACTCCTTAAACCATCTATTATCACCAGTGTACGCGTGATGAGGCCCCGAGCCCGCAATACGAGCCAAGGTCATCACGCAATCTATCACGCGCGCACGTGCCCCTCATCAACGATACACGTCACGGACGAATGAAAGTATCTGATCCGTCAGTCCGTCACGCAAGCATCAGACGTCACAAAGGAAATCGGTAACTTGATAGCTGATCCCACAAGCAAATTATGTACGCGGGAGTGACACAGATCCGACAGAAACCGTCCTTGTGATGAATTTACAATTTAATAAACCTTCTGTTAAATATTTTGAGAATATTCTTGTGGCAGTCATAGACGTCATTCCCGTGGCACTCATAGGCGTCGTCCCACAGCAGTCATAGACGTCGTTCCAATAGCAATCATAGGCGTCGTTCCAGTGGCAGTCATAGACGTCGTTCCTGTGGCAGTCATAGGACGTCATTCTCGTGGCAGTCATAGGACTTTATTCTCGTGGCAGTCATAGGACGTCATTCTCGTGACAGTCATATATAGGACGTCGTTCTCGTGGCAATGATGTCACGTGGTTCTTAAGGCAATGATGCCAAGGTACTCTTAACCATTTAACCCTCACATCAGCCAAAAACGGCTTCTGCAGTGGTCTTGTGAAATGCCCATTTGCAGACCACGAGAAGACTATTTTTGAAAATTTACGACTGGAATGACTGGCTCGATAACCGAGCCAGTCATTCCAGTGGTAAATGTTAAAAAAATAGTCTTCTCTTGGTTTGCAAATGGCCATTTTCTATAATGTTTTTGAATAAATTCAAGGGCTAAATGGTTAAGGCATTAATGCCACGTAGGTCTTAGGCCAATGATGCCACGTGACGCTTAAGCCAATAACGGCACACAGTTCTTAAGGTAATGATGTCACATGGTTCTCAATGCAACGACGTCACGCCGTTCTTAAAACAATGATGTCGCTTCGTTCTTAAGGCGATGCGATGATGTAGTTCTCAGGCCGATGATGTCACGTGGTTCTCAGGGGGATGATGTCACGCAATGGTCTGTGCTGACATGTGACTAGATACTCATGGAAGTCACGGTACTTCGTCCTAGGGCAGTCATATACCTTCATTCATACTAGCATCAACATGATTGCCAGAGATCTGCGTTCAACAACTTAAGCAGATGCAAACATGGATCAAATTATTACATTCTTGATGACAGAGTGCAAGCGATAAACTACCAGACGAGGGATAATGGCTTAGGGTATTTACTTTACAAATATACTTGGAAATCCTATTTTAATTGCACGGGTATTGATGTATTGATACGTGTATGTTACATAACGATAACCATGCGTCTGCCATTCTTCTCCAGAAGCGCAGTGTAAATACCATGTCTGGATGAGAGTTATTGCTGCTAGCTGCACACGCGATGACCTAAATCAAAAAGTAATTGTCTAGCTAATCAGGGATGCGAGAATGGTGGTTGAGCTATATCAAAACAAGACAGCGTGGTAATGCTCTGTCACGCTTGTTCCGCGCGGAGTGAGTCTGGACTCGAGTAGACTCTAGTAGAGTCGACACGACAGCGATGCTAATACTGACAGTAAGGTGCATCTGCTATGATTACAGACAAGAAAATGAAAACATTATGCAATAATTAGTTTCCATTTACAACAAATGTTCCCAGATTCCTACGGCAATGACATGCTTAACAACAACGCATAACTGAATGATTGTAAACTTGAAATACTTCTCATTTGATCAGGATAGCAAGTGTCAAAATTGGAACTGAATACATTAAGTATTTCTTTGAGCACAATTGCACGTAACAGATCCATGAACTCGTTTTGTAAGTCATGATAGAAATAATATTAGTCTGTCAATCGCCATTCCTCAATGCATTGAACAACAACAACAACAACAACAACAACAACAACAACAACAACAACAACAACATAATGTTGCTAGATGAATAACACAACGATAACATTAAGTTTGTGTTATGATAACGTCTAGATTACATGTTGTTGCAAAAATAATATTGTCTTGGCCTACAAATGGACAGTCAAGAGGAAAATATTTCGATTTTCCTGACAGAATTTGGTTATTAAAGGGTTAGAAACTGATGATATAACACACTGACATTCTATATACATCAAGAGTCGTTGTACGCGCGTACTGTGTTATTGTCTGTTTACTGCGCTGCGCGTACATAATAGAGAGACGGGCATAGATCGCGCAGATGCTATAAAGTATCCCCATTATAAACAGATGATTATAAACTCAGTCTCAATTGTTTCTGTACAAATACGATAAACTGATATCACTCGCGATGTTCCGCAACTGCTTTCAGTGTCACTGCATCGCTGTTCTGACCATGCCATGTCTGAGGTGTACATCCTACAAGCGCGGGATAATTATATAACTCCACAGAGGAAAGCATCTGACCGATAAAACATGGATTGACTAATAATCTCGTCAAATTATTGTTGGCATATAAAAGCAGGTATTGCTCGTACTTTGCAGAGGACACGGCTCCTGGTTAACGGGTACTTGACATTTGCTTATGTATGCTTTCTTACTCACATATGTGTTAGTGATAGGTTTGGAAATAGCTAGATTATGTTCATGAACGTCACATATGATGTAGAGATTCTAGTTACGCCACAACTAGTCATGACATTATAGACGAACTATGACGAATGGAGGAACCCAGTTTTAGCTATGCCCAACACATCTCTAGCTAAGCTCCACACACGCTTTGCCCGTGTTAGGATCGATCTATCCCTGTACTCTATGAAACTCAATTTTCAGAAAACTATACAGGTAAGCTGTTGACTATTTTGAAGCTAATTTGACTGGGTTGCAACAACACCCAGTCAAATTAGTTTCAAAATATTCAACAGCATGTTTATTAAATAGTACAAACATACAATTTGTACAACAACGCTTAATCCGTCATCAATTAAGCGTTCATGACGAACTTATCTACGTCATTCATGACGTAATCGATTTTGATGCCTTCCTACATATCAGGTGACATCATATGATTGATGGACAAAATGGAATCCTCGATTAAGCTGGCTCGTTTCACATTTTCGTGCAAATGTCAAGACAGCGCGTAAATTGCCGAATGCAAGGTCCTGATGTTAATTGTAAAATAGTCGTTGCTGAACAAGTCAAGGAGTTGACCGTAACGTACGGCTATCAGAAATTATATATTGAATTTCCTTGAAGATATTTGAGATACGGATACATATAATATTTAGAAACATACGCGCCGGATGTCTACGACAATCAGAGTGACCTGTAGGAGAGATGCCGACTATCATGTGAATAATTATGTCACATCATTACTCACATGGCGTGCCGTTACTTATCAAACTAGTTGATTTTCAAGCTGAGTGACTCTCAAACACCTGCCTCAAGAACGAACATATTTTGCTAGCAAAATGTTGATGAGCTCTTGTGTATTCCCATTCCATGATAATGCGGGTTACTGGGCAACTACATGGCGTGTGGTTGCAAATTTTGGACAGGTCGTCCGCGCAAAATAGGTTTTGGACACCTAAAATGTTCAACATAGTCTAAAACCTAAAATCCTAATCATGTTTTGAAAGCTGACATATATATGCAACAATGGACCTTTCCGGTTTTAGCTATGCCCCGCCCATCTCTAGCTAAGCTCCACCCACACCGTGTTGGGATCGATCGATCTCTGAACACCCTGACTATCAATTTCCAAAAAACTACACAGGAAAGATGCTGAATATTTTGAAACTAATTCGACTGGGTGCTGTTGCTACCTAAGGCAGCAACAGCGCCCAGTCAAATTAGTTTCAAAATATTCAACAGCATGTGTATTAAATGGCAAAGAATTATAAAGACATACAATTCATACAACGTGTCGGACTATTTAAGATTTGATAACGGTCTATATGGAACCCTTTATGGCGTACTGATTGTGACGTCATCATGCAGGCGCTGAGCTGATTATGACGTCATACGAGGTCAGATGATGGATGGATGGATACTCTGGAAAGGTGAATTGTTTAAGAATAAAGTGTAATATATTTAAACATCTATGCACATTACCGTGTTCCAAGTTTTCTATTTTGTATACCGTAACACTTATTGTATCAATTCATGATACGTGTGTGTAGAAATAGGATATTAGGTAACCAGGGCTCTTTATAGCTAGAACCATGACTGATGACCATCAATCACACTGAGTTTCTTTACAATTCAATGTTGTCACCTTCGCAGCCTACATGTCTATAATTAGATCATGACAAAGTTATGCGTACAGCTATCATGACCGACAAATGTGGTTTAAAAATGTTCAGTAAATTACGTAATCTGTAAATAACATCATATCTCTATGACTAGTGAAGCAACAGACCATTCTAGTTTTAGATATACCCTGCCCGTCTGTAGCTAAGCTCCACCCACACCACGCTCGGGTTGGGATCGATCGATCCATGAACTCCCTGACTATCAATTTCCAGACATGCGTATGGCAGCAACAGCACCCAGCCAAATTAATTTAGAAATATTCAACAGCATGTTTATTAAATAGTAACGATATACAATAGGTACAACGTGTCAGACTATTAAGCGTTTAAGGCGGACTAAATCGAGTCATCCATGCTGCAATTGATTATGACGTCATTCTATGCGTCACGTAGTTGATTATGACGTCATATCATGTCATATGATGGATGGATAAACTGGAAATGTCCATTCAAGCGAAGTGTTCAAAATAAACAAATAAAATGCATGTAAGGGAGTCAATGTATAAAGCATTGACAGATAGATGAGTGATCTGTGTTTGTCAGGTTATTTCTGAATCCTTGTCTTTTCATTTTAACGGACTCTTCCATAAATTCCGTTCAAGATTTAAAAAAATAAGTTCACTGACATTTGGAAGTGATTTCTACCTGTTAGGCAGACTAAAATACATGTTATTGGTAGAGCATAATATATTTAGCTAATTTAATTAGCACACCAATGTTAAGATCTGGTAAAAAAACACCTTAAATTGTCTTCTAGAAAATGTCGTGGTACACCAATTTTCAGGACAAGTGAAGACTTTTTGAAAGGCAGCAACTGGAATGAATACCTCTATTATTGAGTCAGTCATTCCAGTGGTACATTTTCAAAAATTGTCATCTCTTGGCCTGCAAATGAACATTTGCCAAGACCACTGTAGAAGTCAGTTATGGTTTCTTGACCATTAAAAGGTTAAATTCTGTAATATTTACATGTAATGTATGCCGTTTGGTTTAAACGTGATTTATTTGTTCAGATGGGAGCACGATAAGACTTAGAGTCTTATGCCCGTGTCTCCCATACACATACAGATTATTCAAAACTTTTTTACAACAAAATGGCGGCAAATCATAATAGTTTAATTAATTGTAGTCTATTGGTGTGCATAAGTATGTGAATGTTGAGTGTGAGGTGGGGGAGAGTAGGAAGAAAGACCGAGATAGAAAGGGAGATGGGGAAAGGGGGGGGGGGGAGGGTGAGAGATAGAGAGAGCGAGGAATAAGATCAAATGGAAGAATAGCAGAGGTGAGCTCTAGGTGCTGCCTTCGCCCCGACCTGTACGTGTTGGGCTGCTGTCCATTTACCCCGTAAACTATAAGTTCACAAACAGGAAGCTACTGAAAGCGGTTGGTGTTAATTATGTATTGACATACCGTATTACAGATCAGTTTGTTCATTTCCAAGTTGGTAGTGTAAGTCCCGTATAGAAGCTGGTTGACCGTAAGATTAGCAAGAGAAATATCGTTCAAGGCAAGCTGATTTTGGAAAACGACTCTTTGCTCGTTAAAAAGGGCACAATGTAAGAGGTAGTGGTGTGTAGATTCATCATTGTGCCCACAAGAACAACTGGTAGATTCCGACAGAAAGTTGTCAAATAGATGTCGGTTTAAAGAACTACAACCATTTCGGAGCCTGCATAGCATTATGTTGGCAAACCTCGGGCCTACGTAATACCACTCAGGGGGTTGTCGTATGGATGACATAGCCTTGAGTTTGCTTTTAAATTCTAGAAGAGTGACAGAATCTCTCACCGGCACAGGAAGCATATTCCAGGCGCGGATCGTTGCTGGGAAAAAGGATCCAGAGAATATGTATGCCGTTTGATCTTTATATGTCATTATTACATATTGTAATAATATTAAATATAAAGCATTTATCATTGCAAACACATGTTCTGTTCGCAAAAGTTTTTGACAGTTTTCGACGGTTCTGAAAATTTTGGGACATGTTTAAACCCTTTTGGACAGGTTTTAGACATGTTTGAACAATGTCCGCTCAAAGTTAGTTTTGGACAGTCCGAAACCAAACACTACAGACCCAGTAACACGCGTTATCAGAATAGTGACCAGTTAATGGTCTGGCTCTTTAAACCCATTGTAACCGCGTCTGAAAACCTTCTTCAAACATCTTATGGTCAGCCCACATCTGGGTATGGAATGTAAACGGAAGTGAACATGAAAGAAATATAACGGTTCTCAAGATAAGACAACTTGTGATCAAAGAGTGAACAGCAGGGCAGACAGTTTGGACAAGCTAACACGGAAAAGCCTTTTTTATGGATTAAACTTTTCCATTTGCCGCTAAGCGTATCAGATATATTGGTCAATACTTGATTCCTAGAAATCGTTTCCTTGGACTAGCTAGCTATCTTTATTATTTAGAGAATAAGCATAACCTTAAACTTTAACCCTTTCAATGCGAAGCCGGCCAAAAGCGACTGCAGTGGTCTTGATGAATGTCTCTTTTATACCAAGAGAATATTATTTTTGAAATTTACAGAAATACTCTTCTCTTGGCCTACAAATGGACATTCAATAAGCAGCAATTTTGATTTTCTTGACCAAATTTAGCCATTAAATGTCCATACAAGATACAATTATTCATGGTCAGTTAATTTTATCCACTTTCTGTCTATGATCTAACTGGCATCTGCATTGCAAAATAAATTAGCATAGCAGCAGCAGCAGCAGCAGCAGCAGCAGCAGCAGCAGCAGCAGCAGCAGTATTCAGCCACATCTACATGTGTGATCGTGAAGCAAGTACGCGATGCATTATCAACTGCAAATTAATGAAAATTACAGAGACCTGTGTTTCCTTCTTTAATGCGCATCTGGTCAGTTTTCTTTGTTACTATTTTGGTGGCTGGTTTTATCAGAATTGTGCACGATTAAAAGGCTTCACTCATAATGAAACGCCCATATATACTTTCAATCGTAGGTATTTATCTGCAAATGCTTCCAGATTGCCACATCCATAATCAGGGAATGCTTGTTCCGTTATTACCACGGCTAACGTGTTGGCTACTTAATGACCAGTCTTGTGGAAACGCCGTATTTAGGAAACGTTTGAGCCGCAACAGCTGCTGATATCGTTTTTCTCGCTGCTACAGCAGACTATTGCGGAATCGTAAATCAAGCGCTAGCGCTCGCCAAAGCGGGTACCAAGTTAGACAGCCAATAATGAAGCACAAATATTAGGCTTATTAAGCATTCTCCCCCTTTACGCGTGTCTGTGATTCACTTGACTCTTTTGCTGAATTACACTAACTTGACTGAAAGTCATAGGTGCCGAATGTAGAAATAACTTTTGACAGTCAAATTGCTTGTTGGATGTTCAGAATTGTCCATAGCAATAGCATAGCACTATAAATACGCTTGTGTTATAAACAGTGCTAACACGCACATAAATAGACCTACGTAAGCATCGCCACACCAGAAGTAGTGTGAGGTAATTATGATTTCCTGCTAAACTCGGCTTTATTTCCCAAGATGCAATCCCACAACATTAAGGACATACCAATATAGCGCACATAAACCATTCGATTGCATTACGATGGAACACTCTATGCTATGCGGAGGTAGAAATGACATTTAGAGACACCGAACATGGACAACAATATAGGATTTTTTAATCGCTCGTGCACGTTTTATAAATGTCAAATAGCTCTAGTAATTGATTTTGTAGGTTAATTTCAATATGTCAGGGTAAAGAGAAATATCTCGTTTGTGAAAGACAATATTTCTAAATTGCTTATTCGAAAATTATACAGTTAAAGGTGCATATTCACAACTAAATTTCTGAAAATGAAATTGTTAAAATTGCACTTTTATCAGCTTAAATTATGTGCCTATGTGTAATGAAACGAAATAAATCTTAACATATGATGATTCCATTCCATATAAATTTCGCAACTTAAAAAAAATTATATTAGCTTATATGGAATGGAATCATCATATGTTAAGATGTATTTCGTTTCATTACACATAGGCACATAATTTAAGCTGATAAATGTGCAATTTTAACAATTTTATTTTAAGAAATTTTACTGTGAATATGCACCTTTAAAACAAAGGCTTTGTACAACGTCGCTTCACGATATTATTTTGGATTAACCAACCCTACGCCTAACCCTATACCTTTGAATATTTCTAAGCAGAGGACATGTGAAGAATATTTGAGTTACCATAATGGCATAGTTTAAGTGTATGTGTTTATTGTCTTTGTTTCCATGGAAATGTATTACTAAAGCTAGCTGACACTTATTTAATTAAGAATTAAATCTCCTTGCATAAAATTAATTCCTATGTACGTATTTCTCATTTCAGCATCTTCTACATTAAAATTGACGTATTTATCCTTCTATTACTTAGTATGACAAACAAGTCAAATTTTAATGCAGTTTGGAAATATTGTATTTTACAAACGGGATATTTCTTTTTATCCTGACATTTTGAAATTAACCTACAAAATCGATTATTAGATCTATTTGACATTTATAAAACGTGCACGAGCGATTAAAAATTCCTGTATTGTCTTCCATGTTCGGTGCCTCTAAATGTCATTTCTAAATCTTGTGCAACGCCATTGGACTAGTCATACTAAATAATAGCAATGGCGTTGCGCAAGATTTCTAGGCCAACATATTTTCAGATATAATTCACATGACCTGTTTTGGACGTATTCTCTAGTTACATTTCACACACCACAAATACATAGTGGGCATAACTAAGATAGATTCCTAAAAGTCATAATCTATGTCTTACTTTCCGGATAGAACCTAGAATAGTGTAGAATTTCTTTATCTTATTCTCCATGGGAGTTGTCCTTAAGACTACGTGGAATAGCCAGCCGTAATAGTTGTGGGAGTATACTGATATATAAATAGCTGCATTTTCCAGTATAAGATTAGACGATGTTGATCCAGTATAAGACTAGATAATGGTGATCCAGTGTAAGACTAGCCAATGTTGATCCAGTATAAGACTAGACAATGTTGATCCAGTATAAGACTAGACAATGTTGATCCATTATAAGACTAGATAATGTTGATCCAGTATAAGACTAGGCAATGTTGATCCAGTATAAGACTAGATAATGTTGATCCAGTATAAGACTAGACTATGGTGATCCAGTATAAGACTAGATAATGGTGATCCAGTATAAGACTAGGCAATGTTGATCCAGTATAAGACAAGGCAATGTTGATCCAGTATAAGACTAGATAATGTTGATCCAGTATAAGACTAGACAATGTTGATTCAGTATAAGACGAGGCAATGTTGATCCAGTATAAGACTAGATAATGTTGATCCAGTATAAGACAAGGCAATGTTGATCCAGTATAAGACAAGGCAATGTTGCTCCAGTATAAGACTAGATAATGTTGATCCAGTATAAGACACGGCAATGTTGATCCAGTATAAGACTAGACAATATTGATCCAGTATAAGACAAGGCAATGTTGATCCAGTATAAGACTAGATAATGTTGATCCAGTATAAGACTAGACTATGGTGATCCAGTATAAGACTAGATAATGGTGATCCAGTATAAGACTAGGCAATGTTGATCCAGTATAAGACAAGGCAATGTTGATCCAGTATAAGACTAGATAATGTTGATCCAGTATAAGACTAGACAATGTTGATTCAGTATAAGACGAGGCAATGTTGATCCAGTATAAGACTAGATAATGTTGATCCAGTATAAGACAAGGCAATGTTGATCCAGTATAAGACAAGGCAATGTTGCTCCAGTATAAGACTAGATAATGTTGATCCAGTATAAGACACGGCAATGTTGATCCAGTATAAGACTAGACAATATTGATCCAGTATAAGACAAGGCAATGTTGATCCAGTATAAGACTAGATAATGGTGATCCAGTATAAGACAAGGCAATGTTGATTCAGTATAAGACTAGGCAATGTTGATCCAGTATAAGACTAGATAATGTTGATCCAGTATAAGACTAGGCAATGTTGATCCAGTATAAGACTAGATAATGTTGATCCAGTATAAGACTAGATAATGTTGATCCAGTATAGGACTTGATAATGTTGATCCAGTATAAGACTAGATAATGTTGATCCAGTATAAGACTAGATAATGTTGATCCAGTATAAGACTAGATAATGCTGATCCAGTCTAAGACTAGGTAATGTTGATCCAGTATAAGACTAGATAATGTTGATCCAGTATAAGACTATATAATGGTGATCCAGTATAAGACTAGGCAATGTTGATCCAGTATAAGACTAGATAATTTTGATCCAGTATAAGACTAGATAATGTTGATCCAGTATAAGACTAGATAATGTTGATCCAGTATAAGACTAGATAATGTTGATCCAGTATAAGACTAGATAATTTTGATCCAGTATAAGACTAGATAATGCTGATCCAGTCTAAGACTAGGTAATGTTGATCCAGTATAAAAACAAGACAATGTTGATCCAGTATAAGACTAGACAATGTTGATCCAGTATAAGACTAGGCAATGTTGATCCAGTATAAGACTAGGCAATGTTGATCCATTATAAGACTAGATAATGTTGATCCAGTATAAGACTAGATAATGTTGATCCAGTATAAGACTAGATAATGTTGATCCATTATAAGACTAGATAATGTTGATCCAGTATAAGACTAGACAATGTTGATCCAGTATAAGACTAGACAATGTTGATCCAGTATGTGACTAGACAATGTTGATCCAGTATA
Source organism: Chaetoderma sp. LZ-2023a (assembly GCA_034401795.1). Taxonomy (NCBI): domain Eukaryota; kingdom Metazoa; phylum Mollusca; class Caudofoveata; order Chaetodermatida; family Chaetodermatidae; genus Chaetoderma; species Chaetoderma sp. LZ-2023a. The sequence continues at coordinate 36,195,545 of CM067370.1, read as the reverse complement.
AGACTAGAAAATGTTGATCCAGTATAGGACTAGACAATGTTGATTCAGTATAAGACTAAACAATGTTGATTGGATGAATGCCTATTTACAGGACAAAGGAAGTCGATTTTGAAATATTAACAATGAAAAGGATTCTGGGCGGTTTTTTTTACAGATTATGATGTTTTTACAGGAAATCACGTGCGAAGACGTGTGGTGCGTATACATGTGTTGATTTTAAAGAGACGTATGGTTGGTTGTCACCCTCTTTAAGCATTCTATTTTAGACTGCATCTATTACCCCCCCCCCCCCCAACACCTACTCTAACGCTCAATTCCTCATTTCCTTCTACACATGGGTATAAATGGGTACTGGTGTAAACGTTTGTCACAATGGCGTAATATACTGAAAAAGGTTTTTAAAATCCCGCTTCAATATGTCCTGAATGTGGCGTAGAAATTAGCGACTCGATACAGGCCAACCAAACTAATAACCTTTGGGCATTTTTCTTGCTGTTTGTGAGGTAGTTGTCTGAAACCAAGACACACCTTGATGTCATCACTTTACATTAACTCTTCTCCACTGACTTACAAATCACGCAATTTCTAATCAAATGTATGTGATTGGGTATGTAAGATTGACCACTCATCATCTACACTAGGTGGAAGCCATATGCCTTGAAACGGGGATGAGTTGTTATGGATGAGTGGTTAAAATGATAAACCAGCAAAGGGTCCAGAACCTAATGTGGTAGTTACAAGGCGGACCAGAGACTTTACTGACATACACTGACAACACAGCATTCTCAGTAAATCCTCGTATGAAGCTACATAGAATAACTAATGATTGACTGTTGATGCGTCGTTATTTCTCATATATTAAGGCACGGGCTTCTCAGTTGCAAAAAATGTTGTTGAGTTGCATGGATAGCAGAATCATTCACACTTGGTACTCCGGCCTCATATATGACGTGAAAGATACATTTTGTAGTGCCGTGCGTGGGTGATCATAGCGATAACTTACAATAGCCAGCCCCATTTCTAGCTATGCCCCCGCCAAATTCTAGATAAGGTCCGCTCACGATTTGCCCGTGTTTGGGACCGATCGAACACTAAATTCCGAGCAAGGTAACTGTACCTATGAACTGTTGAATATTTTGAAAGTAATTTGACCGAGTGCTTTTGCTGCAACAGTGCCCAGTCAACAAATTAGTTTCAAAACATTCAACAGACTTGTTACTAAATAGAAAAGACCTACAATTCGTACATTTGATGAACCTTTAAATCTTCATGACGGACCTAGATATGTCATTCAACGCACATTTTAATTGTGACGTCAGGCTACCCATGCCGCAATAGATTATGACGTTATATACTTGAGTGACAGATCGGATCTCTCTATTGTTATAGGAAATGAGATAGGTCCGGCGGGTGAGCATTCAAGCACATTAATTCCAATGTAAGGGCGATGCATTAAATCACCAAACGATTGTCTAGATAATCACGCTTGTAAGAGAATTAGCTCCAGCCATCCTAACACTTTCACTTCAGATTCACGATTACAACACAACCATACACTTACCTGTGTTGAGAATATTGAATGTAATTTGGCTGGGAAATGTTCCTGGCATGAGCAAATAATTAGAAAATATTCAACATAATTTCTCGCATGTTATATTTCCAGATCAAACGATTAACGTAAGATGACAATCTGCGTCTGTAGAGTAGTTACTCAGTATATATTCCATTTGACGTTGATGCACAAACTGGCGTGAACATGATTTTTATTATTGAAACACATTATGACAATATGCAACTGGTCTGACAGATATCCTTAGCGACACCTGCAGGAAATTGTTCTTGCGTTCTACGGGATCATTCCTAGTAATTGCGTAGAAATGCATTTTTGCATGTAACACAATAAGGATGGTACGGGAAATCCGACGACTTGCCCGTGGCATGAAGCCATTAAATACTGACAGCAGAACACTCACTGCTACCTGGGTACATTAATGCTCATAGACAGCTATTCTCGTAATTAAGGCTTCCGTGCTGTAGTCCTTGTTTGTCGTATGTTGTGTTTTATGTTGTACGGTATTGTACGTCATGGTAGGCAATGTTACCTAGTAGTCTAACAATGTGGACTGTATGGTACTGCATGTGTAGATATGGGTGGGGGGGGGGCTGGGGCAGGTTGACAGACGTGGTTGTAAGATATTGGGGGACAAACACGTCATACTCATCTTCATTCAATCAGCCAGACATTCTAGTTATTAATCTATTCTGGTTAAGCTTCGCCAGACTTACGATCCGTCGTATCTACTGAAGATTCAAGATATTGAGGCTTGGCGGGGTACTATGCCACCCCCATTGGAACCATCTTTAATCAAACGATTTACACAGCACCCATGCGACTCTTAGTGCTGACGGTGATATACAGTTCTTAGCATTCGCGTGCCACTCGACATTTGATCGCGTTCTGTTGGTGGTCATATGATAGTGGTGGTGGTAATCGTCACGGTAGCAGTGCTACTGCGTATGCTAATGCAAACACTGGTGCTGTTGGTGATCATAGGGTGCTGATGATATTGGTGGTCAAGGGGGGGCTGTTGGTGATCATTGGGGTGCTGATTATATTGGTGGTCAAGGGGGGGGGGGTGGGTTGTTGGTGATCATGGGGGTGTTGATGATATTGGTGGTCAAGGGGGGGGGCGCTGTTGGTGATCATGGGGGTGCTGATGATATTGGTGGTCAAGGGGGGGGCGCTGTTGGTGATCATGGGGGTGCTGATGATATTGGTGGTCAAGGGAGGGGGGGGGGCGCTGTTGGTGATCATAGGGTTGTTGATGATATTGGTGGTCAAGGGGGGATGTTGGTGATCATGGGGGTGCTGATGATATTGGTGGTCAAGGGGGGCTGTTGGTGATCATTGGGGTGCTGATGATATTGGTGGTCAAGGGGGGGGGGCGCTGTTGGTGATCATTGGGGTGCTGATGATATTGGTGGTCATGGGGGGCGGCTGTTGGTGATCATTGGGGTGCTGATGATATTGGTGGTCAACGGGGGGTGGGGGCTGCTGGTGATCATAGGGTGCTGATTATATTAGTGGTCAAGGCGGCGCTGTTGGTGATCATAGGGTTGCTGATGATATTGGTGGTCAAGGGGGCGCTGTTGGTGATCATGGGGTTGCTGATTATATTGGTCGTCAAGGGGCGGGGCTGTTGGTGATCATAGGGTTGTTGATGATATTGGTGGTCAAGGGGGCGCTGTTGTGATCATAGGGTTGCTGATGATATTGGTGGTCAAGGGGGCGCTGTTGGTGATCATGGGGGTGCTGATGATATTGGTGGTCAAGCGGGCGCTGTTGGTGATCATGGGAGTGCTGATTATATTGATGGTCAAGGAGGCGCTGTTGGTGATTATGGTAGTGATGCCGCTGCTTGTAATTATGGAGTGATGGCACTGTTGCGGGTCATAGTAGCAGTGGTGGCAGTGTGCAATCATTTCTGTTCCGAGATATGGAAACGTTCACTAGGCTATTCCTAGCTATTGCGGAATTTGTCTTTGAACCTGACTGGAAGCTTGACACGTTTAAACTAGTCTTGGCGTTTACCCCCAGATCATATTTCCATTCACGCCGTGTCCGCCGGAATAGATAGATATTTCTCATCAAATCTCTGAAACAGGCATCTAAATGGTCGGCCATTGAGAGCAATGGACAGTACAACAATCAACTGAGTTTGTATAGAAAGTGAAATATCCGGGAAATGACACAGAATTAAGAACATAGGAAATCACTTACAATTCGTGACATGCCCTTAAGTTATTCTCGGCGCTATACGTTTACCCGACAGCAAACATCACACCATGTGCTGATTGTCTCTACGACCGCAATCTCTGTTGTTCTAAGCATAGGCGGACAATGTAGCAAGGTGAATTGGCAACGGCTCTCTTATTAAATCAACACAAAATACAAGATGCCACATGCTCACATACCCACTGAATTACGCCTGTTTGCAATAATACATAGCGCGGTTAATTTGTTTTGACCTTTAAACAGCCATCCTGTCAGCTGTTGCTGTCACAAATCTATGAATGGGAAACGAACGTTAAGGAAGTATTATTTGACGTAGGGAACTAGTTCTCAATCACAACAGACAGCAGCATTAACAGTAGTATTATTATTATTATTATTATTATTATTATTATTATTATTATTATTATTATTAGTAGTAGTAGTAGTAGTAGCAGCAGCAGCAGCAGCAGCAGCAGCAGCAGCAGCAGCAGCAGCAGCAGCAGTAGTAGTAGTAGTAGTAGTAGTAGTAGCAGTAGCAGTATTATTATTATTTTTAGTAGTAGTAGTAGTAGTAGTAGTAGTAGTAGTAGTAGTAGTAGTAGTAGTAGTAGTAGTAGTAGCAGTAGCAGTATTATTATTATTATTAGTAGTAGTAGTAGTAGTAGTAGTAGTAGTAGTAGTAGTAGTAGTAGTAGTAGTAGTAGTAGTAGTAGTAGTAGTAGTATTGTATTAATAATGCAGCAGGATTGGGCACAAGTTCTATCAACTTATATAGGCCCTCTCCCTACATAATCAATAACACGGCAAGATACTCAAACTAAAACGTATATACATTAAGAGAGAGCTAGAGAGAGAGAGAGAGAGAGAGAGAGAGAGAGAGAAAAAAAAAAGAGAGAGAGAGAGAGAGAGAGAGAGAGAGACAGAGAGAGAGAGAGAGAGAGAGGGAGGGAGGGAGGGAGGGAGGGAGGGGGAAGGAGAGAGGGAGGGAGAGAGAGAGAGAGGGGGAGGGGGCTGGGGGGAGAGAGATTAGAGTGGTGACGGAGAGGGGGATTTGGCGAGGTGTTTTATGGTATACTAATTACAATAACATTATTGTTCAATAACACACATTTAGTAAAGGCATAGTAAATATGGATGGAGTCTTGGAAATATGTTTACGAAAAGTATGTCGCTCCATAAGACAGACAGACATATGTCAAAATCTGTCAGTCTGCCTCATAAAACGATGTACCCTAGTCGCTATATCCTGGTTCACATCGGCCGAAAGATTGTCGCTTCCATTTAAAATCACTTCCAGTAAACCAAATGGACCAAATTGAAGTAGGAAGTCCACCAGAATATGTCTTTCATCAGCCCGTTTTGGACATATCAGGAAGAAATGATGAGAAGTCTCTGCATTTGTTTCTTAGCATACACAGAATAATGTTATCTTTTCTTTTACCAAGCCAAAAGTAGTCTGGAATTTTCTGTGGAGATATCTGATATGAGCTGATAAACTCTTTCTTAAGGGTATCCAGAGTTGGAGATGTTTTAATTGTGTTGTATTAGTAGTAGTAGAAGTAGTAGTAGTAGTAGTAGTAGTAGTAGTAGTAGTAGTAGTAGTAGTAGTAGTAGTAGTAGTAGTAGTAGTAGTAGTAGCAGCAGTAGCAGCTGCTGCAGCATTAGTGTGGCAGTAGCAGGAGTGTGTGCCAAGCACGTTTCTAAATCATGAATATCATTTCACCCTAAATAACACGAGTAAAAACGAGGTATTAGTATGCTCCGTGTGGTTAATGTGACACATTATTATTTATTACTTGCCACAATCGGTAAACCCAATTCATGATTCTAGAGAATGACATTTCAGATAAAAGCTGCACAAACAACGCAAATGCATTGTGCATTCAGAGACACACGAATTCAATGCTTATTGTATAGTTATATTGACGATAATACCCACGCATTACGAATACAGACCAACGTAGGTGTATTTAAATAATTGAATGACCTTAGGAAGAAGAGGATTTGATCATTTGTCTGTTTTGTTGTGTAAATATCAATAATTTTAAAGTATTATGAACAAGCGAGAAAACGATAAAATAAATGAATGAATGAAGAAAGGGGTGAACCAACAAACTAACTAACGGGCAACCGAGCCAATTGATTCACCAATCGACCAATTAATCGTTTAAAACCAATCAATTAGACGAAGGCATAGTAGAAATATGCTGAAAATGTTGCTTTTATGTTTTTGTTGTATATAACAAAGGGAACAGAAAGCCAAAACAGATTGAAGATGAGCAACATACTGACTTGGCAACTGGTCGACATATGTTCTAAATAAACTGTTTTCCGAAAGACAACAAACTAAATCATCTACAGAGCCTAAAAATATAACTAAAATATTCGCCAAGCGAAGAACTGCACATACATCGCCGCGTGGATTGGTGTGCGAGTTTATTCTCTAAGTCTGGGAAAGAAGAGCTGAAATTCGACAAAAGCATATGATTCTACGCATAGCGATAGACGAGCAAGAAGAGTCAGTCTCCATGGATTACCCACGGCGCAGCAAAGCGGAAACTTCCATAACAAAGTGTTCCACAAGAAGGATTTAGAGAGCCAGTTATTCAATGACACAGTGTTCCACAAGAAGGATTTAGAGATCCAGTTATTCAATGACCCAGTGTTCTACAAGAAGGATTTAGAGAGCCAAGGTTATTCAATGACACAGTGTTCCACAAGAAGGATTTAGAGAGCCAAAGTTATTCAATGACACAGTGTTCCACAAGAAGGATTTAGAGAGCCAAAGTTAATTCAATGACACAGTGTTCCACAAGAAGGATTTAGAGAGCCAAAGTTAATTCAATGACACAGTGTTCTACAAGAAGGATTTAGAGAGCCAAAGTTAATTCAATGACACAGTGTTCTACAAGAAGGATTTAGAGAGCCAAAGTTATTCAATGACACAGTGTTCTACAAGAAGGATTTAGAGAGCCAAAGTTATTCAATGACACAGTGTTCTACAAGAAGGATTTAGAGAGCCAAAGTTATTCAATGACACAGTGTTCCACAAGAAGGATTTAGAGAGCCAGTTATTCAATGACACAGTGTTCCACAAGAAGGATTTAGAGAGCCAGTTATTCAATGACACAGTGTTCCACAAGAAGGATTTAGAGAGCCAGTTATTCAATGACACAGTGTTCTACAAGAAGGATTTAGAGAGCCAAAGTTATTCAATGACTGTGTTCTACAAGAAGGATTTAGAGAGCCAAAGTTATTCAATGACACAGTGTTCCACAAGAAGGATTTAGAGAGCCAGTTATTCAATGACACAGTGTTCTACAAGAAGGATTTAGAGAGCCAAAGTTATTCAATGACAGTGTTCTACAAGAAGGATTTAGAGAGCCAAAGTTATTCAATGACACAGTGTTCCACAAGGAGGATATAGAGAGCCAAAGTTAATTCAATGACACAGTGTTCTACAAGAAGGATTTAGAGAGCCAAAGTTAATTCAATGACACAGTGTTCCACAAGAAGGATTTAGAGAGCCAACGTTAATTCAATGACACAGTGTTCTAGAAGAAGGATTTAGAGAGCCAAAGTTATTCAATGACACAGTGTTCTAGAAGAAGGATTTAGAGAGCCAAAGTTATTCAATGACACAGTGTTCTGCAAGAAGGATTTAGAGAGCCAAAGTTAATTCAATGTCACAGTGTTCCACAAGAAGGATTTAAATCGCTAAAGTCATTCAATAACCTAGTGTTCTACAAGAAGGATTTAAATCGCTAAAGTTATTCAATAACCCAGTGTTCTACAAGAAGGAATTAAATAGCCAAAAACGTTACTTTTGCACTGTGATGGATGGTCTTCTTGACATTCTCCTGAGAAAAGTTCCAGGTAATCGATGCCGCTAACCGTGCATCTCAGAATAATACACAATAGCAACATGTATTTATATTCGAGTGTGTTCGGTGAATCACTGGACACTGGCTCGTGATAATCGATCAGAAGACGGCCACATATAGAGTGATCGGTCTGTGGCTGTCACGCAGGCATCTGACGTCATGATCACAATATATAACGTGTTGGCTGACAGCGCAATCAAATGATATAAGTTCAATAGGAACGGCGGTGTGTGTGTGTGTGTGTGTGTGTGTGTGTGTGTGTGTGTGTGTGTGTGTGTGTGTGTGTGTGTGTGTGTGTGTGTGTGTGTGTGTGTGTGTGTGTGTGTGTGTGTGTGTGTGTGTGTGTGTGTGTGTGTGTGTGTGTGTGTGTGTGTGTGTGTGTGTGTGTGTGTGTGTGTGTGTGTGTGTGTGTGTGTGTGTGTGTGTGTGTGTGTGTGTGTGTGTGTGTGTGTGTGTGTGTGTGTGTGTGTGTGTGTGTGTGTGTGTGTGTGTGTGTGTGTGTGTGTGTGTGTGTGTGTGTGTGTGTGTGTGTGTGTGTGTGTGTGTGTGTGTGTGTGTGTGTGTGTGTGTGTGTGTGTGTGTGTGTGTGTGTGTGTGTGTGTGTGTGTGTGTGTGTGTGTGTGTGTGTGTGTGTGTGTGTGTGTGTGTGTGTGTGTGTGTGTGTGTGTGTGTGTGTGTGTGTGTGTGTGTGTGTGTGTGTGTGTGTGTGTGTGTGTGTGTGTGTGTGTGTGTGTGTGTGTGTGTGTGTGTGTGTGTGTGTGTGTGTGTGTGTGTGTGTGTGTGTGTGTGTGTGTGTGTGTGTGTGTGTGTGTGTGTGTGTGTGTGTGTGTGTGTGTGTGTGTGTGTGTGTGTGTGTGTGTGTGTGTGTGTGTGTGTGTGTGTGTGTGTGTGTGTGTGTGTGTGTGTGTGTGTGTGTGTGTGTGTGTGTGTGTGTGTGTGTGTGTGTGTGTGTGAGGAACACATCTGACAGTAAACACATGTATGTTTCTAGCGAATCTACTATTTACTAAGCATTCTGTTCGAATATTTTGGAACTGATTAGATTACATGTATAGCTAGCTTGAAATTGAGATTGGAGAATTCAGGGTTCAAATCGATTCAAACTTGAGTACAAAGCGAGCGGAGCTTGCCTGGAAATGGGCGGACATAGCTAGAAATGGACCGGCACAGCTAGAAATGGGCGCGGGGCATAGCAAGAAATAGGCTGGCATATCTAGGAATGGGTGTGCATAGATAAAAGTAGGTTGACATAGCTAGAAATGGGCGGGCATAGTTAGACCTGGGCGGGAATAGCTAGAAATAGGCGCCAAAGTTGTTCATTGCAGGGCGTGCATAGCTAGAAATGGGCCAGCACAGCTAGAAATGATCCCGCACAGCTAGAAATGATCCGGCACAGCTAGAAATTGACGGGCATAGCTAGAAATGGGCGGCATACCGAGAAGTGGGCGGGCATAGCTAGAAATAGGTGGGCATAGCTAGAAATGGGTGTGCATAGATAAAAATAGGTGGACATGGCTAAAAATGGGTGGGCATAGCGAGAAATGGGCGAGCATAGCTAGAAATTTATGGGCATAGCTAAAGATAGGCGGGCATAGCCGGAAATAGGTGAGCATAGCTAGAAATTGGCGGGCATAGTTAGAAATTGGCGGGCATAGCTAGAATGGGGCGGGCATAGCTAGAAATAGGTGCGACACAGCTAGAAATGGGTGGGTATAGCAAGAAATGGGTGGCTCTAATAACTGAAGTGGAAGCTACTAAATTACACCTCAATGACCAATGTTTAAACATTAATTGAATTTGAACTCCCACAAAGCTGGGTCATACTAGCTGCTGGGATGAACGTAGCTAGGGAATACTACACTAGCTACTGAGATGAAATCCTACCATTGGCACGAGTCATTGCATAGCTGATCTGTGACTGACAATCAGCAAGATGACGACCTGATGAAACACATTTATGTGCGAAAACTCGTCAAAATAAACTGAGTTAGTCTTAAAAGATACTACCTTTGAATCATGTTTTAATAATAAGTAGGATGTTAACATATACATATTGGGAAGGACGTGAACTTTAATGAGTCTACCGGGACTGTTCAGTGAGATAAACACGATTCATTGCCCATGTTGGGATCGATCGAACACTGAACTGGCTTGAATCTCAATTTCCAGAAAAATATGCATGGCAGCTGTTGAATATTTTGAAAACAATTTGACTGGACGATAGGCAGAAACAGCGTCCTGTCAGATTAGTTCCAAGATATTCAACATAATGTTTATCAAACAGTAAACATACAATTCGTACAACTGACAGACTTTTAAAAGTTTTTGACGGACCTAGATACGGCATTCCTTACGTAGGTGATTGTGACGTCAACCTACATGTGACGTAATTGATTATGACCTCTTACATTTAACTGACAGGTTGGATCCCTCTATTAAATCGACTCAATGTAAAAGTGGAGGTGAGAAATGAAAATATAATAATAAATCGACAACATCCTATAATTATCAAACTCAGAAAACCGACAACGATTCTATAATTATCAAACTCCGTAAACCAACAACGATCCTATAATAATCAAACTAAAAAAGCGACAATGATCCTATAATTATCAAACTCAGAAAACCAACAACGATCCTATTATTATCAAACTCAGAAACCCGACAACAATTCTATAGTTATCAAACTCAGTAAACCAACAAGGATCCTATAATAATCAAACTATAAAAGCGACAATGATCCTATAATTATCAAACTCAGAAAACCGACAATGATACTATAATTATCAAACTAAGAAAACCAACAACGATCCTATAATTATCAAACTCAGAAAACCGACAACGATCCTATAATTGTCAAACTCAGAAAACCAACAACGATCCTATTATTATCAAACTCAGAAAACCGACAATGATCCTATAATTATCCAACTCGGAAAACCGACAACGATCCTATAATTATCAAACTAAGAAAACTGACAACGATCCTATTATTATTAAACTTAGAAAACTGACAACGATCCTATAATTATTATACTTAAAAACCCGACAACGATCATATTATTATCAAACTCAGAAAACCGACAATGATCCTATAATTATCAAACTCAGTAAACCGACAACGATCATATAATTATCAAGCTCAGAAAACCGACAATGATCCTATAATTATCAAACTAAGAAAATCGACAACGATCCTATTATTATCAAAATAAGAAAACCAACAACGATCCTACTATTATTAAACTTAGAAAACCGACAACGATCATATTATTATCAAACTCAGAAAACCGACAATGATCCTATATTATCAAACTCAGAAAACCGAGAACGATCCTATAATTATCCAACTAAGAAAACCGACAACGATCCTATTATTATTAAACTTAGAAAACAGACAACGATCATATTATTATCAAACTCAGAAAACCGACAATGATCCTATAATTATCAAACTAAAGGAAGCGACAACGATCCTATAATTATTATACTTAGAAAACCGACAACGATCATATTATTATCAAACTCAGTAAACCTACAACGATCCTATAATTATCAAACTCAGAAAACCGACAACGATTCTATAATTATCAAACTCAGTAAACCAACAACGATTCTATAATTATCAAACTCAGTAAACCAACAACGATCCTATAATTATCAAACTAAAAGAAGCGATAATGATCCTATAATTATTATACTTAGAAAACCGATAACGATCATATTATTATCAAACTCAGAAAACCGACAATGATCCTATAATTATCAAACTCAGTAAACTGACAACAACCGTAAAATTATCAAACTCAGTAAACCGACAACAATCTTATAATTATCAAATTCAGAAAACCGACAACGATCCTATAATTATCAAATTCAGAAAACCGACAACGATCCTATAATTATCAAACTCAGAAAACCGACAACGATCCTATAATTATCAAACTCAGTAAACCGGCAACGATCCAATAATTATCAAACTCCGAAAACCAACAACGATCCTATAATTATCAAACTCGGAAAATTCAAATAGACCTTTCCTTCATTGGTGTATTTTGGGAAAATACATTCGGACAATGCATTGTTCATACCACTTCTGGCTGGCATTCTAAAAAGACAAGCAGCTGACCCACCTTGAATTGCTATTGCATGATGTACTTTAATCATTTTATATGAAGACTAATCACAACCCTTCGGGTAAGCAACTCAAGAGAGAGAGAGTCATGGCTCAAATAACACCCAGGTGTGAGCGGCCGATACAACCAACTAGATAACAACAACATTATATGAAGAACTAGCTTCATAATGTTATTGAAGTCATAGGAGAACAGGTATTATAGTCAGCCACTGGTGCGTAATTTTAGGACACCATTTTGGTCGCTAGTCTGGGGCTTTTCCAGGCACCACCTATTTCGCTGCAGGTTTTGATTTTTGGTGCTTTTGCACCAGAGTCATAAAGTAAATGATTTTTAAAAAGTGGAAAGCTAAGTTAACTTTCTCGACATTTCTGCATCCGTTTTTATATTTTTGTAAAATTTTTAATTGCAATTTTAGAATACATCCTGTAGGTGAATTTTATATATTCAAATAACTCAGTACTTGCATATATAAAATACACCATCATATCTAGGTTAATTTTAATCACGTGACCAATATCATGATGCAGACGATAGAGATGGAATATGCCGACGATGTGGCCTTCATAGACGAGGAAGAGAAATCCCTTGACGAACTTCTCCCTATGGCTGCAAACAAAATTGAGAATCTTTTTATGAATGAATTGAAACCAGATTTCACACACATGCTTATACATATCCACAATGCATGAAACTAAAGTAAATGATGATCCTCTTCGTGGCGGGGGGGGGGGGGGTGTGTGTGTGTGTGTAAGTCATGGAGAAAAAGTACAATCCTGGGCCCAGTAATGCTGCCATAGCTGCACGCTGAGTCGTGGGAACATAGCTGTACAGTCCTTGGATCTATGGATTCCTAGATCAAAGATGCCATTGACAAAAAAACTGCATTTATACAATGCAACCTGCGTATCCTTGATGCTGTATAACTCAACGGCTGGGCAGCTCCAAATGCAGCTCTAGACAAATTTGATGCCTGTCACCGCAAACAACGCACCATCACTGGACACCAATGGCCAGACAGCATAATTTCTAACGACGCACTATACAAGATGTGTAATACGTCGCCGCTGTCTGTGAAAATCACCCAGCAAAGATGGTCCATGTTTGGCCATGTGATAATAATGCCAGACGACACACAGGCGCAGAGCCTTGGAATTCGCCCTAATGGGAGCCGGCAAATATAAGGCCAGGAAATGATGTCATTACATAACTCTGTTAGGCATGCTGCGAGGTGACCTCAAGAAAGCAGGACTCGGTACACTCAGATCAAGAATGGCCCTGACAGAGCTAAAGATTTTGGCTGAGAAAAGGACAGTGGTCAAAAGCGAAGAAGGACTGATGTTTCTACTACAACAGTCGCAGAATACAATAACCATACATAAATAATTCAGTGCAAATTTGACTAAAATAATACATTAGCGGTTTAAATCGCGGTGTATTTTAGAGCAATAATAGGCCTAACGCGATGCGGGTCAGCTGCTTGTTTTTACTATACCAGCGATCAGGGGTGCTCGGAGAGTTGATTTAAGGGAATCCCGGCATAAACCGGGAAAGGTGTGTTCATCTGAAGTAGAATTTTCTAGTATAACAAATGTAAGACAACTGACACAAATGGACCAGTTCTGGGGTGTACGGATGATTCTGATGTTAAAATAGCCTGAGGCGGATGTGGTGGAGTGGTCATCGCGTACTCAGATTCCAGTACCTGGATAAAGAAGGTTGTACAAGAATGACGTAGCAGTGACCACCGGGTCTGCACTCTTAAACTCAATTCAATTCAAGTCACATTATTTACACCCAGACGTATTACAAGTATATGGGTAAACATATATACATAAATCTTTTTTACAGTGTGAGTGGTCAGTGTCATACAATTATCGTTAAAACAGTATTATCATCATCATCATCATCATCATCGTCATCATCATCATTTCCGCATCACTACACGTCATCGTCGGTGACGGTGGTCGTGGCTGTGATGGTAGCGGTAGCTGTGGTCATTACTATTTGACGAAGTGTTTAAGGACCTTTCTGTAATAGGAATAAATTTCTGGTACTAAGCAATTGTAGGTTGAAGCGATTCGGTCTGGTTCTATAGTATTTTGGTAAGTGAGTTTCTGATCTTCGGCGAAATATGTGCACCGAGAAAGCTAATGGCTTTCGTCTACAACGTCGTTCAAATCGCAGAGTGGGCATTTTCTTTCTATTCCTTGTATATTATTCCAACTACTGGTTTCTACACGAAGACGTTGATTTGATAATTTCAATAACCCGGATGAGGATAGATTGTCTTATCACTATCAACAATGAAATCTAACGTTTAACAAATTAAATTCACCTTTCCAGAGTACCCACCCATCATATGACGTCATAATGAACTGCGTGGTGTGTACAATGACATCATAATGAATGACGTCATGAATGGCGTCCATAAGTACGTCACGAACGCATATTTGATGACCGTCTATTGGCTGTTGTACAAATTGTTTGCTTTTACTATTTAATAAATATTCTGTTGAATATTTTGAAACTAATTTGACTGGGCGCTGTTGCTGCCTATGGCAGCAGCAGCACCCAGTCTAATTAGTTACAAAATATTCAACAGCCTCCCTGTATAGTTTTCAGGAAATTGATAGCTAGGGCATTCGGGGATCGATCAATCCAAACACGGCGAGGTGTGGGTGGAGCTTAGCTAGTGATGGGCGGGGCATGGCTAAAAATGGAAAGGTCCATTAAGCATCACTGTCTTCCGGTTAAACGTAGTTTCAACACACTCTTGATTGTTGTGTTTTAGCTGCCTGTTCTGATGGCTAATGCACATCGTCATGGGATTCGACAATAACATTTTGTACACATTGTTTATTTGAATGAAGGGTGTAGAAACATACTCATTGGCATTGACGTCAGCCAGTTATGTTTCTCAGAAGTTGGTTTGTGAATTAGGCTGTCATTGAGAACATTCGCAAACTAAGCGACCTTTCCAATTTATCCATCCATCATATGACGCCATAATCAGCTACATGACGTGTAAGATGACGTCATAGTCAATAACGACACGAATGGTGTAGATAAGCACGTCACGAACGCATAATTCAAGACGGACAAAGTGTTGTTGTACGAATTGTTTTTATTATCTAATAAACATTATGTTGACTATTTTGAAACTAATTTGACTGGGCGCTACTGCTGGGCAGCAACAGCACACAGTCAAATTAGTTTCAAAATATTCAACAGCGTACCGAAATTGATCGATTCCAACACGAGCGAAGTGTGGGTAGAGCTTAACTATCGGGGCATAGCTAAAACTGGAATTGGCCATTAGACTATCATTGAGAACATTCGCAAACCAATTGCCTGTCTACATATTGGCTGTCCGAAGCTACCGATACGAAACAGCCATTATACCTAGCATTTTTGGACAGTCAAAAAGCTTTTGACGTTGTAGATCATGACTCACTGAAGTGTCACCTCTTTGATCAGAACGTAGATCCTCACCTATGGCAAACTGTTGATAGCTTATATTCAGGCTTAACAGCAAGAGTAAAATGAAGAAGCACCGTTAGTACAGAATTCCAAGTTCAACAAGGTGCCCGACAAGGTGGAATCCTATCTACAGGGTTGTACAAAACCTATATCAATAGCCTACTGGATCAGTTACAGACACCACAACTGGGCTCCTATATTGGAACAACTTACTTAGGGTGTCATACTGCAACTTATGCTAGACCAGACATATTCTTATGCATGTATAGAAAGATACAACATTCATCCGGAAAAATCATTCATCCTCTATAAGCTTAATACAAAGTTGCATAACTCAACTTCATTTAACTGGAATATGGGTAATGCTCCACTACCAGTTACAGAGAAGACAACACATCTTGGTCTCGCATGTACAGTGAAGAAGGAAAGTTCTATCAACACAGAGAAAAAGATCTCCAGCGCACGAAGATGTTTCTATGCCATGATAAACTCTGGCCTACACGGCGCAAATGGATTATCACCGAAAGCGTGCTATCATATTTATATAATGTATGCCCTACCTCGCCTTTTATATGGAATGGAGATCTTCTCTCTCGCCAAAAACAGATGAATAGCCTTGAATCGTTCCACATTAACATGCTGAGGACAATACTGTCTCTACCAACTCGTACTGCCAAGTGCATTGTATTACTCTTAATTGGAGCGAGGCCTATCGTCGCGGAACTACATATTCGATAACTTTCGCTATTAGGATCTATCATCAGAAGTGAAAACCAGGTACTAAGGAATATAATGGTGAGACACATCACTCTTCATTCTGGTTCTGGTAACTCTCACAGCTGGTTAACATATGTCCAAATTATTCTACATCAGTATGGTCTTCCAGCTCTAAATATCCTAATGATTCGAACTCCTACTAAGCTTCACTGGAAAAAACTAGTTAAGACAACAGTAGATTCATGCTGGACAAAGAAGACGCTGTCATTCTGTCATACCTCTGCACTGCTTATTGGCAAAATGCACCAGTCTCTGCTCATTGTTCGTAATGAAGTAAAGGACGTGCGTAGATGTAGCAAAAAACCCAGATTTCTCACTGGAACGTACCTAGTTCAGGCAAATCTTGCCAAATTCAACCAAAATGAAATCGTCCCTACATGTCCACTTTGTCATCTCAAACCTGAGGACTATGCCCATATGCTGGTAAAATGCAATGCCTTGCTCTCGCACAGACGGACTCATCTCTTAGAACTCAAAACACTAATTAGATCTAAGCCTACCTATTAGAACTGGATTACTATCATTAGAGACATTAACGCGTTAACGTAGCTCATCATAGATTGTTCTGTGCTAATTGACTCAAACGTTATTCCAAATGACCTAGAACTATGTAACGAAATAGAATCAATCGCTAGAAGATTATGTTACAGCATTGACTGAGGGCGAGTTTACATGCTTAACACCGTAAGAAGTAAGTGCCGCAAAAGACTAGCACGAAAGACAGATCGGTAGTGTAGATAAAAATCTCTTCATCTTGATGTTCTGCCCATGCATGCGTTACACACTCACATGTGCCTCTCCACGTATTCTGATTTATCTCTCAGTTAATTCAACTTTTTCGCTGATGAAGGATAGGTCTCTTCGTCAATCAGCGGTGTGAATAGTAACCTGAGGCGTGTTTCGTGTACAGTTAAGAAAAAATTAAGTAAATTGTTACCACACTGTTGTGTGGGTGCTCCGACCAAGTGGAGGGATATCCGTATACAGAACAGAACATACTGGCATGAGAAAAGATGCAATTGCAGTTTTAAAAGCGTTAGAATATTGCATTTCGAAATACATTGACGGCCCTCATTTATTTTATGTTCTGCGTGTCCTAGAGCAAGTCTATTTAGCAACAGTCACTTCGCGAGTAACTGTTTGGTTTGTTTGGCAACTTTAATGGACGAGGTGAATAATTCCCCGCTAATGTTCAATACTCCGTTTGACGAAATGAAATGAGAGATGGGCGGGCAAGCGGCCGGGCTGGCGGACATATGGATCGATGGGCGGACTGCTAGACGGACTGAGGGGAGGGGGCGGGAATGGGCCAATAAATAATGACATTGCTTATTGAAGTCTTATTAAACTGATACTGTAGGCTTGTCTAATGCTCACATGTCAGAGATTACAGAGCGCTGAGAAGACTGACAGATGAGAGGATACCCTGGAAAAGTCAGTAAAATCTTAATAGGAAGCCAAATGTATGTAGTGATATTAGACGCTGTCGAATGACATTATTCACTATAGACATTTTCATTTAACGTGAATTCTATCTTAACCAGTATGTTTTGCTGTGATGGGATTGGGTATAGGTAGGTCTATATGGATCTTGGCAGATAAGATCTTGATTGTAAAACGACGAGGGTGCTATAAAGTAAGCGTCCTCATACGATCACGATGACGGAACGAATGATGATTCCTATCCAACAGAAAATAAGAAATCTACTTACAAAACAAGTGTTACACGCGTGAGTATACTTGTGTATGACCGGGAAAATGGGTTTGCAACATTCGAACTCAATCGCGACGGTTTATCAGGGCTTAGTTAGATTTGGCGTCCCTAGTATTACAACACTCGTTGCGCAGATTTCAAAGGGCATTAGTGCGAAAAATACAATCCACAAAAATGGATGAATCCGATCTGTCTATCACATGTAGGCTGACGTCACAATAATAATAATTGACAGAAATACTGCGCCATGAAGCTGGAATAGTCCGTTAAGCGTACGAATTGTATGCATTTGATGGATTTACTATTTAACAATGGCAGCAACAGCACCTAGTCATATTAGTTTCAAAATATTCAACATCTTATCTGTATAGTTACCTTGATATTGGGATTCTGGAAGTTCGGGATTTGATCAATCCCAACATGATCAAAGCGTGGGCGGCGCTTATCTAGAAATGGGCAGGGCATAGCCAGAAATTGATCCCTCGAATAGAGGACAACACCAAATAACTCAGATGTCAACAGCACATGCAGGTATAAAATACTCCGGTGCTCTCTGAGAAACGACTGTGAATTCTGCCTTCAAATTTCTGCTTACATTTGAATTATAAATTTTCTTGAATTTCTAATTTGTATCTTCTTGACTAGGGTTCAGGATAAATATATATATATATATATATATATATATATATATATATATATATATATATATATATATATATATATATATATATATATATATATATATATATATATATATATATATATATATATATATATAAATATATATATGCGCGAGCGCGTATACCTGTGTGTGCGTGCGTGCGTGCGTGCGTACGTGTGTCTGTGTCTTGAGTTACTAGAAGCACAAAATTACGCTGATAGATGTATCAGTTACCGGTTATTGAGTCTTTAACTGTACCATTGCTTTTAAATACTATATTACCTTCATAACTAATAATGACACCTTCACCATGTGCCCACAGTCTACATTAAATTTAGATTCTAAATTACACCCCCTCATCCGCGCACCCAAACCACTGAGAATATTAATTAGCAGGCACTATGTTTAACAATGCATTGAGAAACTGGCCAGAACATATCTTTACATACTCTTACTACATAAGGGAGGTTTTCAGTTTTATCTGTGCCACGCCCATCTATAGTTAAGCTCCACCCACGCTTCGCCCGTGCTGGGATCGACCGATCCCTGAATTTCCTGCGTATTAATTTCCAGAAAATTATACAGGTAAGCTGTTGAATATTTTGAAACTAATTTGACTGGGTGCTGTTGCTGCCATATACAGCAACAGCGCCCAATTAAATTAATTTCAAAATATTCAACAACATGTTTTTCAAATAGAAAACACATACAATTCATACGACAGCGTATAGTCCGTCATCAATTAAGCGTTCGTGACGAACTTATCTTATACGTCACGGCGTTTGATTATGACGTCATATGATTGATGGACGAACTGGAATCCTCCATTTTCACAAGCGTCATATTTACAATGAAAAAATTCAGTCTCTTTTAATTATTCCATTTAATTGGACATGTGACAGCTAGTGAGCTTACACGAGACATAATATGCTAAACTTCTACATCTATATTGTTATAACAGAATGGACTTATTCTGCTGAACAGTGACATGAACTGTGGCTTATGTCGTCTGCTTGTATCGGCGAGAACCCGCTCAGATAGGTTAAATCTTAAGCAATAAAGTACTAAGCGACGAAATTCATAAGATTCTTACCGACGAAATTCGGGGTGTTTGGGGGGTGCTGTCTAGCTGAATGTAACCTGTTACCATCCACAAGGCACGGGCAAATCTGAATAATTAGTTTAAGCAATAGATTCAAGGATTCTCATTCCAAACATACGATGTATCCCATTTCTGACTTCGCCAAATTTCTATTCGCAAATGATTACCGTAAATTTGTAAGCGTTTAGTCAAAATGAAAAAAGCAACCCGCAATAACATATTTATAACTAATTAATTCTTTCACCTGGGCAGAAATTACACGAGACAGATTGAGTACGGTATTCTAGATAGCAAATCAACTTGAATGAACGTATGCCTATATGCTCGTCAAGAACACATTGCTGTCGACATACTTCCAATATACACACACTTTAAAATCACTGTAAATTAAAAAAAAACCCCGAAATGATTGTAAGATTGTAAACATTAAAAATCTAAAGGCAAAATTACTGAAACACGATATAAGCTGCGGAGAAAAGATGAAACGAAAAAATCCCTATCAGTAGGTTTAAGTACGAATGTTAAAAACTGGTACAATGATAAACTAGTGCGCTTATTTTTATTTATTAGCGGGGTAACATGCCGAAAAAACAAGATAATACTTTGAATAAATTTGTGATAATTATTTTAAATATAAATTTTAATAGCTCACTTACCTGGATACATAAGACTACGTTTATACGCTTAGTTTATGTGATCTTCAATGGTCAGATTTTTTCCACGTCTGTATAAAGTTTATAACTGTCACAACTGACAGAAACTTGTTCGCGGGCTGTTTAATAAAGAACTCTCGCTCTCTTTCTCCGAGTGAATGAAGTCTAATTTCTGTGTGATCGATGCTAGTTGGTGCTATCAATGTTCCCTCTGACAGCCGTGGACTAAAGCCTCTGGCGGAGAAACACGGGACGTGAAAAGGCCCTATGTGTCCGGAACCTAGTGCGAGAATAATAACCAGTCTTCCTTGTCGGGCTCCTTAAGGCGACAACTCTATCGATTGCGGATAAATATGCCCTTGTTATTTCACACGGAAGCTTCTATAAAGCCGGACTCTTTCTGTCTCCCACATTTATTCGAAATGAAAAGACAGAGCAGACATACGCAGATTTTCCGCGCGCATTTCGCGCGCCGAAGACAATATGGTACTGGAAACGATGAAAAATACCTTCATAAAACAACAGAAGCGTGTTATCCCGATCGGTTTCATTGTAGGTGATGCGACAATTCATTCTTACAATAATTACCACCCTCTTGTTCCAGAAACCTTGAAATCGCCGCGAGAGTGGCCAGAAATAACACACTTCTACAACTACAACGTATAATTACGCACGCATGAGTTTGTAAAAGCCTCTATAATGGGATACAAACCTTTTCATAAAAATGTTCGAAATTATACATACTACATGCAATTCCGGTAGATTTGGGTGATTATATTTTACATAATTTGAATGAAGGTCGCTGCTGCTGAACATTATTTATAATGAGTTCATGTGAAATAAATGCATCTGTCATCTGTTATATGCGAATGCGTTATTTCTTCGCTTTCACACGTGCAATTTTAAATCACACCCCATAATGACGCTTTCCAGTTGTTATTGAGTCACTTGCTACGTCATACACTGCTTCTTGTCCGTTCCGAAGGCTACTTTGTAGAGGGAAAAGTACCTAATGAGTTATTCACTGAAACAATATTTATATATAGATTAAATTTAATTGATAATTGTATAACGTCAACGACGACCACGCCGCCGGCACCACCACACCGCCGCCGCCGCCGCCGCCGCCGCCGACGACGACGACGACGACGACGACGACGATTATTACGAGAGCAGCATGCTTTTTCTCTTTTCCGTAGAATCACCAATTTTCTTCTGTTATTTCCCGTAGTAGAGTGTCGTTGAACAAGAAACTCATATTCGGACTCGCAGGCCTATTTGATTGACATTTTGTCGATGTATTTAGCTAATCTTGAAAAACAATTTTCGACTCAGACTAACATTTCGAGTTGCGTCATCGGCGCAATTCCGCGACCAACAAACTATCCTTAGACAGAAACAAGAACAAACTGAGTTGCACGTCGTATTCATGAAATACCAAGTTGTGACACCAACTTAGCGGGGTTCTCCGATTAAATGATCGCCAACTATAACTTCAATTGGACATCATCTACAACGAAGATTGACGAAATTGAGCACCAGAAGACCCGTATGCGCAAAACAAGGGCATTATTTTACTCAGCAACTGTACCACTTGTGGAATCAAACGTCAAGATTTTGTCTAAGAGCAGCTCAAAGGAACCCGGATATCGACTTCGAGAACAAACTGGTTGGAAGCATACTTGTAACAGGAAGATGGATAAATAAGCTTAACAGTCGATGTCACATGTTAATGTTAATGTGCATATGTTACATGTTAATGTGAGATTTTGAAAATCGACAAGGTCGATAAAACGCTGACATGCTTTGGTGGTTGCAGGTCCTCCCCGAAAAATTTAATTAAATTATTCTATTTTAGTCATTTAATTTAACATTCTGCTCACTCAAGTTTTGAGCCGGTGAATTGTAAAAACAGAACCGTCTAAAGAAATTCAGTATAAAATGAAACCAAATGGCTAAAATAGAATAATTTAACATGTGTATTTACATCTGAAACCGCAGGAGATGCCATCTGAGAGCATCTAGAAGGTAAAAAATAATTTAAAACTGTAATACAATCATGAACCAGATGGTCAGTATCTTGGGTCGGGGTCAAATTCCCCGCCACCCCTATAATAATCCGCTACTGGACCAAAGTAATAAGATAGATACAGTTAAAGAGGCACATTCAAACCAAAATGGTTGAAAATAAAATTGTTAAAATCGTATACTTTAAGAGACTTAAATTATGTTCTCCAATGTAATGAAACGAAATAAATCTTTAAATATTATGAATTCATTTCGTATAAATTAATATAATTTTCTAGTTGTGAAGTTGAATTAACTCGTGTCTCTAGTTCAATTTCACAATTTAAAAAATTATATTAATCCATAGTTAAGTAAATCTTTATATTTATGTTAAGATTTATTTCGTTTCGTTACACCTTTATAGCCACACAATTCAAGGCTCTAAACCTATACAATTTTAACAATTTTCTTTTCAAGCATTCTGGCGTGAATGTGCACCTTAATGCTTTCAAATGTCAGGTCACTGTCTAAAATCTATAGGTAAAATTATCAAGTCCTAATTATTACACAATTTCCAGAGTCTGTCACACGAATATTTATTAATCAGAAGTAAAAATATGGTGACCTGGGTGTAAATAAACTTGACCGTGAACTTAAAACAACCCTGTGTTTTCATGGTAGCCTAGCTACAGCCAATCCTACAGCCAATCCTACAGCCAATCGTTTTGCTAAATCAGCGTATTATGGCGTCTAATATACAGACTCTATAACACCGATTTTGCACGTGCAACATGTTTTGAACTGTTTTCCTTTTCGAACGCAAGGCCTTAACTAAAAGGGAAATATCGAATTATGTCAAAATAACCGTTTAATTCAAGATATGTTAATGAAATGATGCAATTCCGTTTGTAGACAAACCTGTCTACCTGTCCAAGCGCAGACTGCAATGGGCCCCGTTAAAGGTAACTTTTAGAGGCAGGATTGGCTGTAGATTCTAATATATTTCTAATAGATTGGAGCGATTTGAATTCGTTTCGTATTGAATGCAAAGATGGTAAACAACTGATAATTAATTGTAGCCGGCATTTACAATAGTTGCCCAAAAACGAATTACATTACATGTTATATTGATTTCTAAAAGAAAAAGCACACCCTCCCCAAATTCCCCATATACCATCATATTCGGTGTACCCTGCTTCATTTTAATGCTTATTTGAAGAGTTTTATTTGACAGGCCTCAATAATATCTGACTTCTCGGAATTCCAGATTTGGACAGCGTATAGTAGTACAGGTGTAATAATGACATCAACGAGGACGCATTGTAGATCTAGCCGAATGTCATGCTCTTTTATTTTTATTTTCCTTAGTAAAGCATACATAGCTTTATTTCCCTGCGTTAGGTTTCGTTTCTTTGGCAAAATGAAGTTACCATTGTATTTAAATTTTATCTAATCTATTATTATTATTATTATTATTATTATTATTATTATTATTATTATTATTATTATTTGTCTTAAGACCACTCTAAGCATATATTCCGTATCACCGGGTGCATCCACCGACCATCGTAGCCGCCAGTACAACATCTGCAAATACCGGCAAATAATCTGCAATGGACAATCCAAATTTTTGGCTATTCTCGCCCATGTTTAGCTAAGCTCCAACCACACCTCGCTAGTGTTGGGATCGATCGATCTATGCACTCTCTGACTACCAATTTCCAGAAAACTATACAAGTAAGTTATTGAATATTTTGGAACTAATTTGACTGGGCGCTGTTGCAGCATATTCAACAGCATGTTTATTAAATAGTAGCGACATAAAATTCGTACAACGTGTCGGACTATTAAGAGTTAAAAACCGGACAAATTGAATCATTTATGACGTTGTGATTATGACGTCATCCTACACGCCGCTTAGCTGATTATGACGTCATATGACGTCAGCTGATAGATGGATACTCTGGAAAGGTGAATTGTATGCAAACCTCTACATCCTAGAAAACAACATAGAACAACATAGCGTCCTAACTTCTCTATATTAATCCATAGTTAACTCACATATGATAACAAATCACCTGATTGATATTTGTTGCGATCTCATGAAAAAACAACTTACTGTTGCAGTTGTATCGTCCTCTCTAAATCACACCCTTCGTTCACTTGGTGATTTGCTCGACAGCTGTGATTCGTAAGATTGTCTTGAGACAAGAATGGCCCACAAGGTGTAATTGCCGGTAATTGCCTGTAATTGCGAATAATATGAAAACCAAAAAACCATACGAGTCCGAATGTTCTCTAACCCTGAACGGACCACGTGAAAGACAATTTGACTGATATGGAGGGCCGGGTACGCGACCTGTCAGGTCTGTCCAATTATCCTTCAAAGTACCGCCAGCGACAATAACCTATATGCTAGAATCCGGCCACATAACCTAGCAGTGCGTTGCACAATATCATGATTGGCATCTGAGACGAGGCCACTGACAAGCACGATTGAATTAACCTAAGAATCCGGGGCCTCATCAAGAGCTGCGTGGGATATGCTGACTTCTAGATGAACATACCAGACTCATACACACCTTGATTACGAACGTAAATAAGCAAGTGTTACATGCCTCTGAATGCATGTCTGCCTATAGGCAGGACAGGAAGGAGAATTAGCGAAAATATATTAAAGTTTAAAATGGCAGATAGACACAATCTCCGTCTACAAGACACGTTAGGGCCACAAGACGGCAATGGTTATAAAACCAACAACCCGAAGAGGTCGTTCCAGGTCCTGCGCATGGATGTCTGTTTGCTCATTTCAAACTTTGGAATGCTTACATGCTAAATAAATGTCGGTAAATGAAGCCAACAACAACAAAAAAGCGTGTGCAATGGACGTGGAAGTTATTTTGCACTTTTATAAACCACATAACGAGGCATCGAAGGTACAGTGTGAACTACATTTGCCAATAAGTCAGTGCTTCGACCCTAGTGATGTGTATCATAGTCAGCTAATAAATGGAAACAATATATGCTGGAAGCCTGGAAGCGTCCTTGTAGTCAGGGATGGGGTCAATTCCATTCTATCAATTCCAATTCCAATTCCACCTCAATTCATTCTATCAATTCCAATTACAATTCCGTTGCCACATCAATTCATTTTATCAATTCCAATTCCAATTCCACCCAGACTAGTTCAATTCCAATTCCAATTCCATTTGATCAATTCCAAGTCCAATTCCAACTCCATACCAATATTTACGTGAGATCAATATTGTTATATTTTAACCCTTTAATGCCCAAGTTTGGCCAAGAAAAACTAGATGTATCATTAGCAAATATCCATTTGCAGGATAAGAGAAGACTATTTTTTAAAATTTAACAATACAATGACTGGCTAAATTATGGAATCAGACATTCCACTGGTAAATTTTCAAAAATAGTCTCTTAGCATACATATGAACCTTCCTCAAGACCTCAAGTCATTTTTGGCTAGCATCTCCGTTAATCTTTAAAACATTTAGACTTAAAATTGTTGCTGCCAATGGGTAGTTATATCGTTCAGTCAAATTATTGTCCAAAAAGTCAACATTCAGCAGATCTTATTTTTAGTTTATTTGACTTATAGATCAATGCCAAGTTTTTTCTGATGAATATGACTTAGGGTTAATGCCATGCCTAATTATTATAGATACATGTAAACCTAGCTATATAAATGTTTGCATTAAAAAGCATTAGTATACAATCTATATAGTACAGCACTGAGTGAGAATACTGAGCACATGTATGTAGAGTTTGAATAACACCTCTAGTCCAGGTGTCTGTGTTTTAAAAGCTGAGACATTTCAGAGATGGGGTTGTTCAATGATTCCTTTGTTATGTAGGAGGGTATAATTACAGGGCAATTATCTTGTAATGTACTGCTTTCTTCACCCATTTCATTCCATGCAGATTTTAGTTATTACTTTACTGAACACTATTGTTAACATCTTGATGAATAATTTTAACACAATTCGGTTATCTTGGTTCTAGCTTATATTTGAAATCATTTTAACTAATTTGTATGATTTTAAAGATGGCATGATTTCATAGAGATGAAAGCCTGTTTCTAGGGAATGCAGAATGAAATAAGTCCAAGATCAGCAGCTTTGATTGAATAAAGGAGGTACAAAGCTCACATAGGATAAAAAGGTTAATTGAGTTAACGCAATAATTTATTAAAGTTCATAGCATTTATCAGATCTTTGTTTTATCAATTCAGGGCGCGAGAGATTATCTTTGAAAATTTACTACTGGAATTACTGCTTATTTATGCAGCTAGCCACTCCAGTGGTTAATTTTCAAAAATAGTCTTCCATCGGCCTGCCAATGGACATTTCTCAACCTAATTGCAGAAGGTGTTTTGGCTGCACTAGGTGTTAAAGGGTTAAGGGCTAACTTGCTCATCACTGAATTATCAGTATCTCAAATTCTAGTCCTCAGACCAGACATATAACTAAGTTGTCAAGATTAATTTTAATAGAGATGTTGCAGTCATAGGAGAGAAAGGTATTCAGTCAAATTAATTTTAAAATATTCAATAAAGCAACTAATAACTGCTGGCATAATAAATATCATCAAACTGCATATAGAATGAAATCTGGTAAATGGTATCATATAGATCATTTAGGATGAAATGCATTAAGAGCAGTGTATAATTTACAGATATTACAAGTACATTTTATAGCCAATGTTCAGTAAATCTATGACAAATATGACTGGAATTGATTGAAATTTAATTGGAATTTATCAATTCAGGTCAATTCAAAATATCAATTCCAAATCCAATTCCAATGCCGGTGTCTTAAAATCTATCAATTTCAATTCCAATTCCAATTCCGGAGTCCTCAGATTTATCAATTCCAATTCCAATTCCGGAATTGAGTTGGAGTTGACTGATCAATTCCAATTCCAATCGGAATTGACGCCAACCCTGCTTGTAGTTACCATCACTGCCATCATCACCCAGTAACGTTAATTACAAGGAGATCGTAACGCGAGTTCAGATCTCATTGGCCATGTTTTATGCGTCAATCGCAAGCAACCATGCGCTCGTAGATGCACTATAGATGCCAGCAACAGGAGAATCAATATTTTGAATTCTATTAGATTTTTTTCTAAATGAAAAAACTAGTGTTAACATAGAAGGCATAATCGGTGGCGTCTGTACATATGTGCATGTGCAAAACGCAGTTAGGTGACTCGCCAGGGGGCGATGCGTTTCTGGTATATGGTTTTGGAATGTATTTACCAGATGAGCTATACGACTAGTAAGACTACTACGTGCAGACAACAAGCTGAGAGTACGAGTCAAGTCAGTGAAGTCAGCAGAGTTTGAGACATCAAAGGGGATGGTCTATTCCCTGTGCTTTTCACCTGTTACCTTGCAGCTGCATTGAAATCTGTGAAAAAAATTACACAAGACCAAACATCCAAATATCTATGCGGGACATGCCGTTAGAGCTGGAAACTGCCGACAACGTGGACTTCATAGATGAGGAAAAGAAACCAATTGACGAACCTCTCCAAATAGCTGTAAGCAAGCTAAAATTTATAATCTCTTTATGAATGAATCAAAATCAGACTTCGCCCCACATATACCTATCTGCAAAGCATGATCCTAAAGAGAATGACGATCCACTTCGTGGCGGCGAACCATGGAGGAAAGTAAAATGCTGGGCTTACTGCTTTGTAGTACTGCTGACATTGCGGTACGCTGCGTCATGGGAAACATAGCTTGTCAATGCTTCTGGAAGCTATGGATTCTAGATCAAAGATGCCCTGGACACAAAGACTACGTTTCTACAATGTAACCTGCATATTATTGATGCTGTATGACTGTAACAGCTGGGAAGCTCCAAAACAGCTCTAGACAAACTTGATTCCTGCAACCGCAAACACGCCTACGCACCATCACTGGACACAGATGACCAGACACCATAATTTCCAATGATGCACTATACAAGATATGTAATACACCACCGCTGTCGGTAAAGTGTCGCCCAGCAAAGATTTTCCATGTTTGACCATGTGCTAAGGATGTCAGGGGACACACAAGCCCAGAAAGCCTTGGAATTCACCCTACTGGGAGCCAGCAAATTTAAAGCCAGAAGAGGACGCCTTTGCATAAATCTGTTAAACTTACGAAGTGACCTCAAGAAAGCAGGACTCGGTACAGTCAAATCAAGAATAGACATGAGGAAGCTAAAGATTTTGGCTGGGGACAAGTTATAGTGGCCAAAAGCGAAGAAGGACTGATAGCTGTAGGACGTTTCTACTACTACAGCCGCAGAATGCAGTAATCATACATACATACATGTATTACAGGGGATGTGATCGTAAAGACGCAACAATTAAAATAGGCAAAAGGAAATACATTGCCTCATACATTAACACAGCAAGCACGCATGCACGCACACACACTCACGCGCGCGCGCGCGCGCGAACACACACACACACACACACACACACACACACGTACGCACGCGCGAGTACGCACGCGCACGCATAAAATCCAAAATGGATGAATCCCGCTTTACCTACGCCCGCCCATTTCGTCAAAGATCCACCCACGAATTGCACGTGTTGGGACCGATCGATTCATGCACTCCCTGAATCTCAATTTCCAGAAAACTATACAGGTAAGCTGTTTAATATATTGAAACTAATTTTACTGGATGCTGTTGCTTCCCATGGTTTATTAAATAATAAAGCCATACATTTCGTACAGCTTGACGGACAATTACGCGTTTATGATGGACTTAATTACGTCATTCATGACGTAATTGATGATGACGTCAGCCTACATGTGATATTGTTGATTATGATGTCATATGATCGCTCCATAAACTGGATTCATCCATTTCAAATGCTTTTTGTATTAACAGTGAATATAATTTAAGCAAACGATTACGTTATTTTTTCTCGTTATGACGTCTTCACAAATCCCTACAGGATTTGGTCCACATTTTCATATCCTGCCATCACTTCCAAATATAAAGGTCTGTTGCAAATTTGATTTTTAGAACAACAATTTCTTTACGCTAGCAAACTGTTGTGACTCCACTGGGAAGTTCAATTTGAATTGTACTGGACGACGGAATAAATTAAAGAAAACGACTGATTCTTGAGTTGGCTCCTGGTCAATAAACGCCGGGATGAGATCTCAGCACCCGGGGACACATAGGAAGAGTAAATGATTAAAGATGGGAGATACTGATTGAATCAATTCGTCGTATTTGGATGCGAATAAATATAAAGTGTTTTAGAAAACCAATGCATATCTAATGATTATTAAAAAGTGCCTTCCGTCGTATCGAAGTTACAACACGTTCGATGAATTTTATATACTAAAATGCTGATGCATGTATCGTGGGTATTTCTATATCATATATGTAAAGCTAGAGGCCCGTGTAATATCGATAGTCATACAATAGTGTTATCAAACATCCGTGCAATATCGATAATCATACAATAGTTTTATCAGACATCCGTGTAATATCGATAATCATACGCTAGTGTTATCAGACGCCCGTGTAATATCGATTGTCATACACTAATATTATCAGACGCCCGTGTAATAGCGATAATCATACGCTAGTGTTTTCAGACGCCCGTGTAATATCGATTGTCATACATTAGTGTTATCAGACGCCAGTGTAATATCGATAATCATACACTGGTGTTATCAGACGCCCGTGTAATATCGATAATCATACGCTAGTGTTATCAGACGCCCGTGTAATATCGATTGTCATACACTAGTGTTTTCAGACTCCCGTGTAATATCGATAAACATACGCTAGTGTTATCAGACGCCCGTGTAATATCGAGAAACATACACTAATGTTATCAGGCGCCCGTATAATATCGATTGTCATACATTAG
Source organism: Chaetoderma sp. LZ-2023a (assembly GCA_034401795.1). Classification (NCBI taxonomy): domain Eukaryota; kingdom Metazoa; phylum Mollusca; class Caudofoveata; order Chaetodermatida; family Chaetodermatidae; genus Chaetoderma; species Chaetoderma sp. LZ-2023a. The sequence continues at coordinate 36,165,436 of CM067370.1, read as the reverse complement.
TGTTATCAGACGCCAGTGTAATATCGATAATCATACGCTGGTGTTATAAGATGCCCGTGTAATATCGATAATCATACACTAGTGTTATGAGACGCCAGTGAAATATCGATAATCATACACTAGTGTTATGAGACGCCAGTGAAATATCGATAATCATACACTAGTGTTATAAGACGCCAGTGTAAATCAATAATCATACACTAATGTTATGAGATGCCAGTGAAATATCGATAATCATACACTAATGTTATCAGACGCCCGTGTAATATCGATTGTCATACATTAGTGTTATCAGACGCCGGTGTAATATCGATAATCATACATTAGTGTTATGAGACGCCAGTGAAATATCGATAATCATACACTAGTGTTATGAGACGCCAGTGAAATCTCGATAATCATACACTAGTGTTATGAGACGCCAGTGTAAATCAATAATCATACACTAATGTTATGAGACGCCAGTGAAATATCGATAATCATACACTAGTGTTATGAGACGCCAGTGAAATATCGATAATCATACACTAGTGTTATGAGACGCCAGTGAAATATCGATAATCATACACTAGTGTTATAAGACGTCAGTGTAAATCAATAATCATACACTAATGTTATGAGACGCCAGTGAAATATCGATAATCATACACTAGTGTTATGAGACGCCAGTGAAATATCGATAATCATACACTAGTGTTATGCGACGCCAGTGTCAATCAATAATCATACACTAATGTTATGAGACGCCAGTGAAATATCGATAATCATACACTAATGTTATGAGACGCCAGTGAAATATCGATAATCATACACTAGTGTTATGAGACACCAGTGAAATATCGATAATCATACACTAGTGTTATGAGACGCCAGTGAAATATCGATAATCATACACTAGTGTTATGAGACGCCAGTGAAATTTCGATAATCATACAATAGTGTTATAAGACGCCAGTGTAAATCAATAATCATACACTAATGTTATGAGACGCCAGTGAAATATCGATACTCATACACTAGTATTATCAGACGCCAGTGTAAATCAATAATCATACACTAATGTTATCAGACGCCCGTGTAATATCGAGAAACATACACTAATGTTATCAGACGCCCGTGTAATATCGATTGTCATACATTAGTGTTATCAGACGTCAGTATAATATCGATAATCATACGCTGGTGTTATCAGACGCCCGTGTAATATCGATAATCATACACTAGTGTTATGAGACGCCAGTGAAATATCGATAATCATACACTAATGTTATCAGACGCCCGTGTAATATCGAATGTCATACATTAGTATTATCAGACGTCAGTATAATATCGATAATCACACGCTGGTGTTATCAGACGCCCGTGTAATATCGATAATCACACACTAGTGTTATGAGACGCCAGTGAAATATCGATACTCATACACTAGTGTTATCAGACGCCAGTGTAAATCAATAATCATACACTAATGTTATCAGACGCCTGTGTAATATCGATAATCATACACTAATGTTATCAGACGCCCGTGTAATATCGATTGTCATACATTAGTGTTATCAGACGTCAGTATAATATCGATAATCATACGCTGGCGTTATCAGACGCCCGTGTAATATCGATAATCATACACTGGTGTTATCAGACGCCAGTGTAAATCAATAATCATACACTAATGTTATGAGACGCCAGTGAAATATCGATAATCATACACTAGTGTTATCAGACGCCAGTGAAATATCTGTACTCATACACTAGTGTTATCAGACGCCAGTGTAAATCAATAATCATAGACTAATGTTATCAGACGCCTGTGTAATATCGATAATCATACACTAATGTTATCAGACTCCCGTGTAATATCGATTGTCAAACATTAATGTTATCAGACGCCCGTGTAATATCGATTGTCATACATTAGTGTTATCAGACGTCAGTATAATATCGATAATCATACGCTGGTGTTATCAGACGCGAGTGAAATATCGATAATCATACACTAGTGTTATAGGACGCCCGTATAATATCGATAGTCATACACTAGTGTTATGAGACGCCAGTGAAATATCGATAATCATACGCTGGTGTTATCAGACGCCCGTGTAATATCGATAGTCATACACTAGTGTTATCAGACGCCGGTGTAAATCAATAATCATACAGTAATGTTATCAGACGCCTGTGTAATATCGATAATCATATACTAATGTTATCAGACGCCCGTGTAATTTCGATAAGTATACGCTAGTTTTATCAGGCTAAACAATGTAAATATACCACCACCATAAATTAAATCACATTTACCAACAGAACCACATTAGACTTAGATTATTTATTGCTTTTATCCATACATTTTGACATGGCCTGGTACAGAAAAACATATGAATAATACAATAGACGTAATGCAGGCACTAAATATAACGCTAATACTATAAATAGCGTATGGCTAAATTAAGGTAAATTAAAGAGACATTCATTGGTAGATATAAATAAATTTTCTACAATTCTATTTTACTTTGGTAATGTAATGGTCTCGATGTATTGCTACTGCCTACCGTTTTCTACAGAGATATTCCGGACCGGTCATCCGTATTTGTTAACCCCTACTTCAGAATGCTCGTTCACATGGAGGCACAGACCTCAATTCTGACCATAAGCCAGTCATTCCATGCCTTCAGATGAACGATATCTACCTCATGTATAAACGCCATACCAGGCAAGAGGATAGAGTCACCTACAATTTACCCAAGCTCATCGGCGACACTGACACTCAAATGTCATACAAAAAGGCCCTTGGGGAGCCAATAGCTAACATCGACGTCAGCTCCGATCCGAGCGAAGCCCTAACCAAAATACTGAAATCATCAGCTAGTAGCACCATATGTGTTCTTAAAAAACAACCGAACTAGGTATACTAACGACCCCCTAGTAGAAAAACTGTCAGCAGAGCAGAAAGCGTTACGGCTGCGCATCTATCAAAGTGGCCAAAGTGAAGACCGCACCAAACTACGCCGGGAGCGGGAATAACATTCTGTGCCACATTAGCGAACACTTAAAAGATCTTGCTAATCAACAAGCAGGCTCCCTAGCAGACGAAATCACTGCCACAAAATATTTTGGTCAGCCCGAGCCCTGAGAGTTACTGACTACACAACACCACTCAATGAAGGACATTTTATCGGGACTGACCAGGGAAAAGCCGAAGCGATCCGAGAATGGTTCAAGGAACAGTTCACTGACAACGATGATGAGCCCTTGCACCCGTTACAATTAAGATGAGCTACGACTAGTGAGACTACTGCTCGCAGACACCAAGCTGAGAGTGCGAGTCAAGTCAGTGAGGTCTGTAGAGTTTGAGACATCAATAGGCTCCTCACAGGAGATGGCCTATCTCCGGTGCTTTTCACCTGTTACCTCGCTGCTGCATTGAAATCCGGGAGGAAAGGTTCCACAAGACCAACCCCATCCCACCCCACCCCAGTGTCAATACTGGGTATGCCGCCAGAGATGGAATATGCCGATGATATGGACCTTATAGGCGAGAAAAATAAACTTCTTGACGAACTTCTCCCAATAGCTGCAAGCAAACTAAAAATTGAGAATCTATGAATGAATCCAAAACAGAGTTCACCCACATGTACCTATCTACAAAGCATGAAACTAAAGAAAATGACGATCCACTTCGTGGTGGCGAAACATGTAGGAAGAGTAAAATCCTGGCTCACTGCTTTGCAGTACTGCTGCCATTGCTACACGCTGCGTCATGGGGAATATAGCTTTCCTATCCTTCTGGAAGCTATGGATTCGTAGATCAAAGATGCCATTGAATAAAAGGCTACGTTTATACAATGCAACCTGTGTATCCTTGATGCTGGATAACTGTAACAGTTGGGCAGCTTCAAAGGTAGCTCTAGACAAACTCCATGCCTGCCGCCGCAAACACCTACGCACCATCACTGCACACCGATGACCCGACAGCCTAATTTCCAACGATGCACTATACAAGGTGTGTAATACGTCGCCGCCGTCTGTAAAACTCGCATATCAAAGATTGTCAATGTTTGGCCATGTGCTAAGGATGTCAGAAGAGACACCAGCACGGAGACCCTTGGAATTCGCCCTACTCGGAGCCAGCAAATACAAAGCCAGGAGAGGACGTCATTACATAAATTTGCTAAGCGTGCTACGGCGTGACCTCAATAAATCAGGACTCGGTACACTCGAGTCAAGAATGGACCTGAGGAAGCCAAGGACTTCGGCTGAGAACAAGACATAGTGGGAAAAAACGAAGAAGGACTGATTGCAGATGTAGGATGTGTCTACTACTACTACAGCGGCAGAATACAGTCATCATACATACATTTCAAAGAAATCGGCTTCTTATCATTTTTACCGTGCGTACACTGAGTCAGCGAATCACAACAATAATCGAAAGCGAATACGCTGGTGTTTTCTGTGAAACGCTGGTGAAATTTGTCGTCAAATTTCTTTTTACGTTTTTAATGTTTATGGAATTTCTAATTCCCACCTTTTGGCTATTAAGTGTCTGTATTTATAAGAAATAAAGACCAAATACTAGTAGCAGTTTATACACGTTATTCCGTATATACAATTTATAGATCTATCAGCTAATGTACCTTTAAATAAACTATATCCTACACAATAACAAACATACGTACACCGCAGAGCGGCTAAAATAATTTTGTTATTTCATTATCTCCTGAGTTAGATTATCCTGAGGTATTAACAATTATCAGCATCATTTGGTGTATTAATCCATGACTATTTGGAGAGTTCAACAACAAAAAAATGACTTCAAGAACACAGTACATTTAATCTTCAACCGTAACAGCTGGTATCTTGGGACAACAGGAGCGGCCATTTTCTAGGTGCAAACATAATTCTCTGCGCTTGGGCACAACATATTCAAACAAAATAACTGGTTTTTTCAAACCAACTATGATTTTCCTGGCAAATGTTTGTTTGTATAGCTTGCACGAGCGAAGTTTTGGATTCTTCACAGCATCAGTAATATGCTGCCGCCAATGGGAACTATGTATGTTTGCGTGAGTGCAGTTTGTGATACCCTTACTTTTTCAGTGGCTGAGTAGAACAAATTTGACGAACAACAGTTTCAGGCACTCAGACAGGCCAATTGGTTACGTTTTCTAAACGTGAATTATACGCCACTAAATAGCATTTACGCACCAATGTTGATGGATCAATTTCTCATAATCGTAACCAATATTTGACTTCATGCGGCAATAAGGCAGCCACGACAGGATACTGTCCTAAATGACCCCTCACAGCCACATTACCTGTACCCTTGCTTACACCGGGTAGGTATTTACCGAATTTAAACCAAGTCTGTGCCGCTGGTCTAATTTCACAAATGGTATCAAATTGGCACTTGATTTGTTAAAATCAGTTCTGTAAAAAGCTCTCCACAATTCACAGCAATATTTTAAAATCCTCATCTACTGATAAAAGAAACATATCATAGCTAAGTTGAGGTATATTTGTTACTTTATTGACACTAACTAATTAGAGCGGTAGCCGCCATTTTAGCTAGATATTTGCTGCCGCCATTATTTTAGACTCTATTGTCTTCGCCGATGAGCAATAGTTGGTATAAAACCATTCTTGTAATGCTAATGCTAGTCATTCTTATGTCAATAAAGTGGCTTGAAATATCTTCAGCAAGTCTTGCAACATTGACTGCCATGCTGATTATTTTAGGAACAATTTGATTGAAAATTGTTCCGTCGACGATTTTCAGCCAAATTGTTATCAGCTCATTACCTAGTGACATTTGTATTATCAGCTGGTTATTTTGACAACAACTGTTTTCAGTAAACCTGTTATAAATATATTTGTTGTCACTTGAACCACATCAACCATACAACTGGTATTGAACTATTCTAGAAATATACTATGCACTAACCTTGGAATCCAGCGTAAGAATGACTAGTATTAGCATTACGAGAATTGTTTTATACCAAAAATCGCCCACCGGCGAAGATATAGAATCTGAAATAATGGCGGTAGCAAATATCTATCTAAAATGGCGTCCGCAGCTCTAGTTATTTAAAGTGTTCATAAAGTAACAAATAGTCCTAGATTTAGCCAGGATATGTATCTTTTATCAATAGATGACAACTTTAAAGTAACATTCCCTGGTAGATACAAATAAATTTTGGAAAATTCTGTTTTATCTGGTGATGTAATCGTCTCGATATATTGTAACTGCTTACGTTTTCTATAGAGATAATCTGGACCGGTTAACCATATTTGATTTAATTTGCTATTTTTATGCAACCATTTGTGCGCGCTGCAGTTGCTTTGAGAGTAGTTATAAAATAGCGGTTCTGAATGCAACGACAAAGGCGACCGCGCCTCCCACAGGGGCTTCAGAATCCCGGCGCACTGACTGCTGAAAGACAGAGCTGCACTATAGCTGCGCTATATTCATAAGGGACTACGACAAAGGCGACCGCGCCTCCCACAGGGGTTTCAGAAAAGGCGGAGAATCGTCAACTGCGCTATACTCATAGGGACTACGACAAAGGCGACCACGTCTCCCACAGGGGTTTCAGAAAGAGGCAGAGCTGCGCTATAGCTGCGGTATACTCATAGGGACTACGACAAAGGCGACCACGTCTCCCACAGGGGTTCAGAAAAAGGCAGAGAATCGTCAACTGTGCTATACCCATAGGCCCCGGCCCACCTCCCCGCGGAGTCCCCCAAGCCTGTTGGCATTCCAAGTTCATTTCATTTCATTTTATTTAATACTCCCAGGTCACAAGGTGACATGTGGGGTCCGTTACGACGTTACATACTGTGGCGGTAGAGTAGATATAATAATAATTATTATTATTATTATTATTATTATTATTATTATTATTACATTATTAATATTAGACAGACGTCGTCGTTGTTGTCATATTCGTCATCGGTGGAGACGGTGATGGTGGTAATGTTGTTGTTGTTGTTGTTGTTGTTGTTGCTGTTGTTGTTGTTGTTGTTGTTGTTGTTGTTGTTGATGATGATGATGATGATGTTGATGCTGAAGTTGATGTTGATTCTGACGCTGATGCTGAAGTTGTTGCTGTTGTTGTTGTTGTTGTTGGTGTTGGTGTTGGTGTTGGTGTTGGTGTTGGTGTTGGTGTTGTTGTTGTTGCTGTTGTTGTTGTTGATTGTCTTTGTTTCCGGTTACTATGCACGCGTAACTGCCCTCCGTGTCTGCGTGAGTGCGTGCGTGCGTGTGTGCGTGCATGCGTGTGTGCGTGAGTGTGTGCGTGCGTGCGTGCGTGTTCATTGTGTAGTCGCGCCCCGTGTCTTCTCTCCTCGTTTCCAAAACCGAAACAGAAACGAAAGAGAAACGAGGAGCGAGACCGGTTTGCCGCAATTGAGATAGTAGGGCAAAGTCTATTACCTTAATCGGGGTGTGGACTCATATAATCTGATACGTGGTATCTTTCATGTTGCCTGGAATTGTTTAGTGATGATTCGAATAAAGGCACATAATTTCGTGAGACATTTTCGATTTTTCGTTGAGAATAAAGTAGCAAATTTGAAATAGTTTGGGAAAGTTTGATAGTATTTTGTGCATATATTGTGTGTACTCTTATTATACTAGAGCAAATATAAAAAATAATAAAAAAAAAGAAAAAAATATGTTCCATTTAGATATATAAACATCCTAAGATTAATCATGTCAGACAAAAAATCCAGATCGGATTTTAAAAATCCAGGTACTCGAGAAAAAAATTTCAATTTAGACATAAGCCCAACTATAGGTATATCAATGGATAAATCTGTCCAAGAATTGACAAGATTGCTGCAGCAAGGGTTAATCAATCCTGCCACATATGCTGAAGGGTTAGCAGCTCTTTCACCAGTTTCTGATCCCTCACCGGCTCCACGCAGGAAACCTACTCCAGCTCCATGCAGGAAACTACCACCCACCCCCTGAGAAGTCTACCCCATGTAGGAAGCCAACTCCTACACAGGATAATGGATTACCAGACTTTGCCAAAACACCACATGCCATCCAGAACTACTTAAGCGGTTGGGTACTACAAGGATATGGGAAATTCCAGATGCTTTCATAGCAGATAACCAAAACAAGATTGTAAAGAAGCTGATAGAAGAAATACTCGACCTCAAAGGAGTCAAGTTCAGTTTTGCTCTCAGGGTCACTCTCAGTAAGCAGAAGAATGATGGAACAGAGGCCACCACAGATCCCCTGTTCTGGTCAACGCAGCAACCTGTATTGAAAGCAAGCGATATTAGCGAGGCTGTGAAGGAAGCGAAAGTCAAGGTGTTGCAAGGCCTTGAGAACTACACTCGTGAAGGGTCGGGATGGGCCGTGCATCGAGTGGAAGCTCTCTACCTTAACATCGCTAGATACGAACCTCTACGCGATGGGTCCTACATTAACCTCCCTGCCTCAACCAAACATAAGCATGCAGTGATCAATGTTAAGAATAAGGATGACCACTGTCTCCGATTGTCACTCCTAACTGTACTCCACCAAGTTGATAAGGATCCTCAGAGAGTCTCCAAATATGCCCCACACTGGGATACCCTCGATATGACAGGTGTAGACTCCCCAACCACTCTTCACCAGCTTAAACGTGTTGAGCGACAGAATGGCTTGGCTATTAATGTATTCGGGCATGACAAGGGTGTCTACCCATTGCAGCTAAGTGATGCTGACCCCGTTATTCCAAGAACCAATCTCCCACTGATTGAGAAAGGTGGTAAGTAGCACTACACCTGGATTAAGGACCTGAATCGACTGCTACACGACCAAGGTAGATTTGATGGGAGGAAGCACTTCTGTGAACGTTGCCTCCAGTACTATGGTATCAGGGACAGACCAATGCGTATAAGAATACCTACAGAGGACACGAAAATGCTACAGTTTACCAACTACCACAAGCAACGCAAGGTGACATTCATCATCTATGCTGACTTTGAAGCCCTAACAACCAAGATTGAGGGGCCAGAGGCGAATCCAGCTCAGAGCAACACACAGAAAACACAACACCATGAGATATCTGGGTTCTCATACATTGTGGTCCGCTGTGACGGCGCGAGTAAACAATCAGTGCTGTATCGAGGAGAAGATGCAGCTAAGCACTTCCTGGATCAGTTGGCATGGGAAGAGGAGAAGATAAAGACCGTGCTCGCCCACCCTAAGCTGATGGAGATGACAAGAGAGGACTGGAGAGCTCATAAAACCGCAGTCAGTTGCCATGTATGCGACAGACCATTAACTTATGATGGAGTCATAGATAATGTCAGATATCGCTGCCACATCACTGACCTCTACTGGGGAGCAGCACATAAGGTGTGTAATCTAAAGCTGCGCCTCAATCCTAAGACCAGCACCATCCCGGTCGTGTTCCACAACCTGCGTGGGTATGATTCTCACCTCATCATACATGCCATCTCCCAAACAGAGGGACAGATCAACTGCATCCCCAACAATATGGAGAAGTACATCTCCTTCAGCCTCTGTCGGCTGAGGTTCATCGACTTGGCCCAGTTCCTCTCAGCATCACTTGACAAGCTGGTAGCTAGTTCCACAACGTTCCCACTTACAAAACAGTATGGTGCCGCATATGAGCTCCTGCTCCGCAGACGTGTATACCCCTATGAGTACATGGATGGGTGGCACCATTTCAATGAGACCTCTCTTCCACCTCAAGCTGCTTTCTACAGTAAACACTCTGGCGAACTATCTGACAGCGACTACAACCACGCACATGCTGTCTGGGCGACTTCGGCTGCCAGACCATGGGTGACTATCATGATCTCTATCTGAGAACTGACACTCTACTTCTCGCAGATGTCTTTGAGAACTTCTGCATCACGTGCCTCCAGCAGTATCATCTGGACCCAGCATATTATTACACGAGCCAGGGGTTGAGCTGGGATGCACTTCTAAGGAAAACAAACTATGATGTGCATCTCTTCATAGAAAAAGGACTCAGGGGTGGTGTATCAATGGTCAGCAAACGCTATGCTAAAGCAAACAACCCATATATAGCTGGCTGTAATTTTCAACAGCCGACAAGCCACATCATGTATCTGGATGCTAACAATCTCTATGGCTGGGCAATGAGCCAATACCTACCAACTGGGGTGGTGGGGGGGGTTGAGTGGGTCGTTCCTAACTCATTGCTAGCCAAAAAGATTACACAACATCCCGATGATGATGAAAAGGCATATATCCTAGAGGTTGATCTTGAGTACCCACAAGAGCTGCATGACATGCACAATGCCTACCCACTGGTGCCTGAATGGATGAACGTGAAGAGAGAATGGCTCTCAGAGTATCAGTGTGCATTGGGCAAAGCGGAAACGCCAGCAGAAAAACTGGTACCTAATCTGAAAGACAAAGAGCGCTATATCCTGCACTACCACAACCTAAAGCTCTACCTCAGCCTGGGTATGAGGTTGAAGAAAATACACATGGTTCTACGCTTCAATCAGTCACCGTGGATGGAGCCTTACATCCGACTTAACACAGAGCTCCATAAGAAGGCCAACAGCGACTTTGAGAAGAATCTCTACAAGCTGATGAACAACATCATCTTTGGTAAGACCATGAAGAACTTACGCAAGTGAGTGGGTGTTGAACCGCCTGGTTTATGTGGGCATGTCCATCCTCGATCTATCCAAACACCGTATGTATGACTTCTACTACAACCGCCTCAAGGAGCAGTATGGAACCAGGGTCAATCTCCTTTACACTGACACAGACTGCTGGAGGTTCAGATCGAGGACATATATGCTGATATGGCCTCCAGGTGTGAACTCTATGACACAAGTGACTATCCGGTAACATACCCACTACACCGTACTGTCAACAAGAATGTCCTGGGCAAGATGAAGGATGAGTGTGCTGGTGTACCAATTCAGGAGTTTGTTGGCCTGCGTCCGATGATGTATTCAATCAAGCGCTCAGATGAACAGGAGATCAAAAAGGCAAAGGGGTACGCAGGGCTATCATCAAGAATCAGATTCGCCATGACAGTACAAGGAATGTCTCTTGGAGCGTAAGGTCTTTCACCATGGTATGGATATGCTGAGGAGTGAGGGCCACCACATCTATGGGCTCCACCAGAACAAGATCAGCCTCAATCCCTTAGACACCAAGCAATGGATCCAGATGGTAGTCACACCCTGGCATATGGTCACAGGGATGCCGTCATCAAAGAACCCTAGATGGCGGCAGCTGAATGTATTGAGGGACCAGTTGAAGCTCCTCTCATACAAATGGTCGCTTAGCACTGCTCCGCACTCCTTGCTGGCGTGCCAGATAGTACAGAATATGTTTACCCTCAGTCTCTACATACCTGTCGATTCTGTGAACATCTATTGACCATTTAGGATCAGTCGCCCACCTACGACCACCCTCCAGTTCACCAGGCTCATATAGGTAGCGAACTAAGGCATCAGATGGAAGTCTGTCCTCCTCGACATTGCCAGTATGATGGGAAACAGTTCAGTGTTAGATAGCCTCTACTGGCTTCTTGGCGACTAACCTCAGTGGTTGATCTCTCCACCGCAACGGGCAAACCTCTCGGCCATTCTCGGGACCGCTCGCCAGTCGGGATGACAGTCATCTTCAGAGTATACTGATGTGGGAACAGTCTCTCTGCCAGTGTCCGGTTCCACCGCTCAACGATAGCCTGGGTACGGTGATGTTCCACCTCGCCTCGCCTAATCGCCACATCATGTTTCGCATGAGGGCCACAGTTTCACCTCTAAACTCATTACCCTCATCCACTTGCAACAACTCTAGAAACTGGGGTGGGGATTTTACGGGTCCTCATAGATATTCTGGAACCCAGCTGCCACCTGACATGCGGACTTATCCATAAGCGGTACCACGGACTTGAACCTGCTGGCGACATCAACGATGGTGAGGGCGTACTTGTAGGTCTTACATGTTCTTCCAGAACAGACTCTGTCATGCGGAAGGAACAGCACATCAGTCTGATGGACTCTTTTCGGGACAGGATCATTGAAGTGTGCATACTGAATGTGCCGTGGACGAGGTCTGCAGATCTGCCACATCGCCTGCTTGGTAAGCCACTGCCTAACCATCTCCAAGGTGAATCTATGATGCTTGCGACGTGCAGCCCCGAGCAGCTAGTGCGGCTCGTGATAATAACTGCTGGGCCGGTAATAATGATCTTCAAGAGAGATCGCGGGTGAACTCTCGGACTTCATCTCTGACATCAACACCTGTCCTCTCCTGTACAGCTCGGGAAAACTCTAGACAGACGAACAGATGCCCATTGTTCATCTGACAGCAGTCCCCGAAGATGAGTACCTCTTCGAATACCTGTGAACACTGCTGTCTAATCTCTGTGGCGTCGTCACTGAAGGGTAGCTTATCGACCAAGGCTTGCCAGTTAAGGGACTTGACCAGGTCATACGGAGAAGCCATATATATAAGATATATTATATAACATGCCTTAAATGTTCGGCAGCCCAGATGACTGCAAGTGCTATCGCAACATATGGGAGCCATGGACCGGCAACGCCAAAGAATGTTCCTACCCCCTAGGCGATGGCTAGAATAGCCTCAGAGATCTTCTCAACTCCACGGAGAGCATTGTTGGCGATTTTGCGGACAGTCTCACCAGCCTTCGCCATGAACAGAGCAATCACAGCCCCAACTGCTGCTAGTGGGCCAAGAGAGCCCTTCACATATGTGCGATAAATTCCCTTGGCTCCATGGATTAGTCAGCGGGATTCTGGCTCTACATCATCAGAGGCATCCTCATCATAGGCATCCTCATCATTGTCTTCATCGTAGTCATCCTCATCATTGTCATAGTCATCCTCATCGTAGTCCTCAACTGGATCCTCGAAAGGCTTCCGGTTCATACATTGCTTGTAGTTCCTGCTGACTATATTTTGGAATTTAAACTCACTATATATAGACATGGCATCCGCAATCTTGAATGCAGGCGTGCTTGCATTGGCGAACTGGGGTCTCAGCTTCGCCGACCATAAGGCAGCGGATGTAGAGAGAAAACGTCATAACCAGGTGATGGAGAAGCTGTCTAAGGAGAAGTTTGAGTACAGCAAGGCACTCGAGCATATGAAACAAAAGGCTCAAGCCACCCGGAACATCCAAGACACTGATGCGAGTCTCGATGAGTACTGCGAGGCTGTAAAGCTCTCTGAGCTGACGCTCAACTATGTGGCATCAGCAGGTCAGAAGACAGCCGAGGCCATAGTAGTAGCAGCGCTGGTAGCTGGGACAGCTGCTGGAGTTATGCTCTATGCAGCTCACAGAGCTACACGCTAAATACCAGTGGTGTGTGAGACACTAACCTTTGCATAGTCAAAGTACAGCCTGGGCGAGTGCCCCCTCATTCTCCGAACAGGTTCTCAATATGAAAGCTGAGATGGTTGCCATGGTTAGCTGGGATGTTCCTTCCTCCAAAGGGACACAGGCCATCTGGTCGATTGAGCACCGACTCGAGATCATCGTGGCCACTGGTCAGGCGAAGTAAAGCATACGACTTCATTTCCTGCCGATAGAGACAGCAATCAGCCAGATCGTGCACCTCACCGAGAATGTTGGTCCCAGCCACCACACGTTTGAAGTCGTCTAGCTCCCCCACCTCCTGGACCACCCCTCCCTTCTGAACCAAGACTGCCACAGCTATGCAATCTGAGGCACCTCGTTGCAATGTCAACTCTAAATGCTGGTTAGCCGTGGCCTGGACCTGCTGATGCTCTCGCTCTACATGTAGGATTCATTGTCTAGAGCCCGCACGTTTTAGTTCCTGTTCGTTCTCATCATACCACACCTGAAGTCGTGGAGAGGTCATCGTTACATCCAGAAGATGTTCGGTGTACACCTGGAGGAACAGCTTGTCCTGCATTAAGGCTGGGTTCACATGTGTGTTTTCGAGGCGGGAGAAGAGTGGCATCACGACAGGCATTTTTACGTCTGGCTGTAAGTCGAATTCTGTGAAGCCTTCATCACATCCGGCAGCATAGTACCCTTTCCCCATCGCGTAGTAGGAAGGTCCACAAGCCAGTGGAGCCAGGACTCGGTACTCATCGTTCACATAGGTGGTGTCCAGGGTGTTGTTGCTCTGCATAATCTCCCACCTACTCATCACTTGTGGGAGGTCTACCTCCTTTGCCACTGTGCTCTTGAGCTTAAACTTGAGCGTCATGTTCCTAATCTCATGGATCTGTCCCGAGAGGCTGAAGTCAATGAACTTCCCCACTGTGGATAAAGGGTTCGCACCATGGATACTAGGTCGAATGACTGCCAGACAGTCCTTCCGAGGATCAGTGTGGTGCGAGGCCGTGGGTTCAACTGCCCCATCTGGATGCTGTACATACTGCTGCATGTTTAAACGCATGTATATACAGATTTAAACGGCGATGTTTGGTAAAGTTCTCCAGAGATCGTCTTTGGCAGGCAGAAACCAATGGGTGGTGGATGGAACACATCGACCACCTCCAAGAAGAAACCAGATGGTGGCCACACCCACTCCAAATTAAAAGATCCGACGACTACTTCATGACATAGAAAGGAGGCCGTTGAGCACATCTTCAATGCACGAGGGCGCGAGAGGCTGGCGAGAGATGAGACAGCATTTAGAAAATTCCCCGAGAAGAACTACCAGGACTACCTCATCAAAACCCACGTCAAGGCAAATGCTAAGAAGGCATGGGCGAAGTGGATCTTCCACGAGAAGTTTCAGAGGAATAGAGTCATAGCCTCTGATTCTCAGTGGATAGAGTTTCAGAAATACCTACCCAAACCATCTGGGGCTGCGGAGTCTACGGACGAAGCAGCGGAAAACGTTGACGAAGCAACGGAGACCACAGACGAAGTTCCACAAGTTTGAAAAAACCCATCCCGGTTGACACAGCAGTGCTAGGGCAGCTATGCATGTTGACGCGACAGACATGTGAGCTTCCTGGTGGAATTCTACTTGTAGCTGAAGTTCTGAGCTTTTTCCAGTGAGGTCTTGAAGTGTGCGAGCTCCCCTGCCTCCTTGTTGCTGAAGATAAAGGGGTATAGATATGTGACCTTCTGCATGCCTGCGACGAAGTCTTGCTTGGTCTCCTTGAAGGGCAGGCTGTCATATATCATCTCAAGCAGGGCACGACCACTCTTCAAGCTAAAGTACAGGAGCCTCGCATTGTGCAGGATATCTGGCGATATCTCGGGGGTGTGCTTTGGAAAGAGGATGAAGACAGTGATCTCGGTGTGCCGAATGCATCTGGTGATGTTGCTGAGGTATGTGACTGTCTTCTGGTCCATCGTGGGTTCGGCGATAACTAAAACAAGTGGTTCAGTTAGTCGAGCTGCGAGAAGCTTCTTCATCAGTGATTGCAGGTCGTGCATCTTGGTGATTGGACTGTTGTACCACTGATCGTTATTGCCAACTGCCTCAGCGGCGGAGTCGGACACCAGGAGGATGTATCGAGATTGAAGATGTTCAGCGAGCAGAGCCCACAGCAAGATATTTTTCCCATGTTATGATGGGGCAATGATCAGCACCACCTGACTGGCATCATTTGGTCTACTACTGTATGGCACTGATATGTTGCACGTGCGCATGAAGAATGGCTAACAGTTCTTTAGCCATAGCCTCGTCTATATATGGGAGATTAAATGACAGTACTTCATGTACCAGCTTTTTTGCCTGCTGTGTGGGTAGCATTGTACCACCGGCGAATATGAAGGATGCGATAGAGGCGTCAAGCATGAAATCCCAACAACAGCTGAGAAGGTAACGCAGAGGGCCAGTGTCAGTACGCGCAGTGTCTAGCACCTCGAGTATCCGAATGATTCAAGCTCGAGCAGCCATGCTTATTATGCGATCTTAAACGGCAGGCCAAAGTATCCTGGCTTCTTCACCTTGGGTAGTTGGAGCTTTGCTGTTGCATTCGCTTGGCCATCCACCGTGATATGGCTCAGGCTGATGGTGCCTACCTTGAGATTCTCCCCATCTTGCTGGAATGAGCTCCGTGATTTAAGGAGATCCTTAACCAGGTCCTGTGCGTAGGACTCTGCCATAACCTTGATAGCACCAGCCTCGTCGACTCCGAGCATACCTCGCCTCACTGCCCTGTCTTTGATACCCATCCCCGTGTATACAGTCTTGGCCTTGTTGATGGTTGATTGCCCTACCGTGTCAATGTTTCCGACGAGATCTCTGGCTGGGATGGTACCGCGGATCTCTCGAGGTTCTCCCTTCTCATCGAAATCTAGGAAGGAGATGGGGGCAACAGTATCCTCTGAACCGAGGCATGCCTCCCCCAAGTGAGCGAGATCACCTAGCTCTTTGCTCTCTAGGTCTGTGAGTGGCAGAGACATTGTTGTGGTATACAATATATTGCTATACATAGCAGCTTAAACCTAGACTTAGGTCACGATGATCTCGGTCATAGCACTTGTCGCTAGCCCTAGAACCGCGGCTTCCATTAGAGGGATGCATTCACCCATGATCTTGGCGGGAACAGCATAGGAGGCGCCACTGATGGCGATCTTTGGGATGGGATGTGTTATTCCTAGACAGTGGTCGACAACCGTACTCGCCACTGTTGCAATGACAGCGGCTCCAGTGGCAGGAATAACCTCATTACCACCTGTCATCTTGACCACGGCCACATTCGTGGCTACGTTACTGGTGGCATGAATGGCCTAGGGATTAGCCTGTCTCAGTAGCTTCTGGGTCTTGCTTTTGAGCAGCTTCTCCACCTTCTGGAGACTCGCCTGGGTCTCCAGGTGTTGCTTTACAATCTGTACCGTTGACGTCACTGTTTAATCTGTCTCTATAAAGACAAGTATACAACGCATTTAAACGAGGTAGCAGAGGAGCTGACAGCTGTGAAACTCTACCTAGGATTTGGTAGGGGGGGGGGGCAGATATGCTTCGTCGAATACCTCATTATATCGTAGAGCAGCTCCTGCATACTAAGGGATTCTACAAGGATCGGGAGTATCTGTCAGACATGTTTCAGCAGTTGCAGGCATCCATGGTATCCCCCGACTCTGAGTTGAATAAGGCTCTGCGCTACTACAAGCTGGAAGAAGGCTGTACCACCGAGCCATACAGTCCTTGAGTGTGTATGCTGACAGCGTGTTTGGAGGCTGTCGGTCAGGCCAAGCTATTTCAGACAATCTCAGCCATGACTCCCATTGTTCCTCTCGAACAGGCAGAAGAGTTGTTGCTAACGGGAACCGCGGCTAAGCAGACTGGTGGCGAGCACAGCAATAGCCAGACCTGACACCACTCATAGGGCTATCGTCCTGCTAGCAGTGCTGGGCCGGGTGGTGGGTGCCTGCTGTTCCAGCTGTCGGAATTGGTGTTCCAGCGGTCGATGTTTGGCGTCTGCTGTTCCAGCGGTCGGAATTGCTGTTCCAGTTGTCGTAGGAGACCATGGGGACCTAGGTGTTGCCAGAACGACATTCGCGGCCGAGTTGACGTCAGTGTTAAAACTAAAGTGCACACCTGGAGTATTCCCCTCGACTATCATGTTATTGTAAACCCTAATCTTCAGATCCTCAACATTCACAATCATATTGCTCGGAATAAGTCGTAAGTGTGGTGACATAGCAAAGTCGAGCTTACGACAGGCCTTCTGTAAGGCTTGCTGGAACTTGGCAATGAGGCTACTGGGATCTGCAACAATGATCATGTCCTCAACGAGACTGCTGAACATAGCCTGCACCTCTTTGCCGATCACCCCATCTATGGAGTGGCACAGCTTGGTCTGGGCTTTCAGGACACAATAACATAATGCTTCTAAGGACTGGTTGATTCGAATGATCCCTGCTGGTGTGAGCCCTGAGGTTGTGTGTGGGACAAAGTATTTCCACGCCTCTGGATAATAATAATAATAATAATAATAATAGTACATTTTTAGAGCGCTTAATCCATGCAACTGCATGCTCTAAGCGCTAACGCGCGTAAGTATTCTATGGATATGCTATTTGAAATAAATAGAATTTAAGATTGGATTTAAAGATTTCTAAAGTTGATGAGTTTCTAATTTCATTTGGTAAGTTATTCCATTCGGTAGCTGCAGTGAAAGAGAAAGTTTTATGGCCATATGTTTTAGAGTTGACCTTAGGTACTTTTAGTAGATTTAGATTTGCAGATCTGAGAGAGCGACCAGGAATGTAAGGTTGTACAAGGTCAGAGAGATAGGCTGGTGCTGTGCCAGATACACATTGGTATGTCAGACATAGTGTCTTAAAAGTTATTCTTTGCACAATGGGGAGCCAGTGCAAATCATGTAGGACCGGAGTAATGTGTTCTCGCTTGGCACACAGGGATATGATTCTCGCTGCAGTGTTCTGGACCACCTGAAGTCGCTGAATAAGTTCTTTTGAGGCCCCAATCAGGAGGCTATTACAATAATCCAGGCGCGACGTTATCAGTGCTCGTACTAGCATGATCGCGGCCTCTTTTGTGATATAGCGCCTGATGCTGCCGATGTTGCGCAATTGAAAATAGCAGACTTTGCAGATGTAACTAACATGTTTATCCATAGTCAGTTCATTGTCTAAGTATACACCAAGATCCTTTACGATGGTCCTGCCTGATTCCGATTATATGCATATTCTGCACCAGTGCGCCGGGCTCTGAGTCTGGATTGAATGAAAACGTTGCTGTCTTCCGATGGCCGATTTTTCGGGGTGTTTGAGTAGTCTCGTCTCGGGTCACCAAACATAATGCCTAGACCGCTGTTGTCTCCACCATGGAAACGATAGTCTCAGTTGGCGTTGAACTCTCGTTGGAGTCTACTGTCTGCTCATGAAGGATTCGCCTCACCGTGTAGTACACATGCAATCTGAAATAGCTGGCAATGAGCACACCTTCGGACTACCAGAATAGGAGTGCAGCAAACCCGCGCCAACGCCGCATCCTGCTGTGGCACACAACACAGCAAAGTTCAGCTGTTGATTCCAGAACGGGAGATTCGGGCCTGCCATCCAGGTATGAGCTTTCTTCGCATCCTTGATGGTGATTGCAAGGTCGGTCACTGGTTGTGGATTGATGGAGAAGCTGATGCAGGACAGCCCGTCGACTGTGATCGAAATAGGTGTTAGGTCTGGTATGTCATCAAGGAGATCACGTGTCGAGCGGGTCCAGGGTGTACCCAGGAGGAGCGGTTGGCTCTGGTTGATTGTCGTGAAGTTCGTCGGGAAGGCCATCTATAGTAGTCATCTTAAAGCTGCTGTTCCAGCCACGGACGCAACATACTATTTGGTACCGTAGAAATCTTCGATGCTGCCCCGCCTCAGCATCTCTTTTTTTAACTCCTCCCTGTCCACCCGCCTGCTGGAGCCTTTGAGGTATTGCTGGCGCACTTTGGTTTTCTGTGTGTGGTACAGGGTTTGGAGCTTCAATATATGGTAATATTCTTCATAAATGACCTGCCCATCATCGAGAGCTTTGCTGACAGACTCGTCGATAGCCCGTATGCTGCTCTGTGATAGTGTTACATACGTAGCATGCTTCTCCAGCTTCCTGGCGATCTGACGCTGTCCAACTGCCAAGCCGGTTGTTAGGACAGTAGCGGCAAGGGTCACGCCACCAAGTGGGATAGCAACGATAGCACCCACCCCTGCAGCGAGGGTGGCAACGGTGGCCACACCAGCACTGGCTCAAATCACACCCGCAGCTGTGGTCGTGCATGCTAGACTGTTGTAGGCTGTTTTATATCGCCTGCACGTTCTGCTGTAATTTTCTGTCTCATGTCTGATGGTGTCAATCTGCTGGAGTCGCCAGCCATGGACGGTACCGCCCTCCTCAGGTGCTAATGCGGGATATAGTTCGGGCTGCTTTCACCACTCAGCCATTGGTATATATATGGCTTGTACTCATGCTAGCACTGCATCATCCGTAGGATCTGTTGATAAGTCATTGTGGGATTCATCTTGGAAAGCGCCTGGCGAAGCGTGTGAACTGATCGGTGCAAAGGAATTCCTCCCTCAAACACACATTATCCAGCTGTCAGAATGACATGTCATGGGTCAGTAGCTTGCGCAGCCATGCCATCTGGAACTTCACCTTGTCACTCTATTAGTACGTCCGCCGTTGATGGAATTTCTTGGATTTATACTTCGGCACCCTCTCCTCTTCCCACTGCTCTACAGACTCATCACCCGTGATATGATCACATGAATCATACAAGTTTATCCCTACAATGCCCTCCTCTGGCCGGATGAGGCTCTGTCATTCTTGGACAAAGTTGTAGTCCCTTCGTCTCCTTGCCTCTCTTGCGTTCTGCTCATACCAGCTTATCCGCTACAGTCACTCGCTTTCTTGTTGACAACTCATTTCCTGTACCGCTATATCTGCTTGTTCCAGAGGAACAAGGAGGGAGGTGTGTGGCTGCTCTACCTCCTTTTTCAACATCCTGGTGAATGCCTGAGAGGTATGTTATGATATCGTCATGATGGGGATAGGTCAATAAGCAGTAGCAGCCTAAAACTCTAATTGGGCATCCGACAGCCCATTCATGCTGGCATATAGACTAATGATGGAGCTGTCAAACAGGTGATTTACGTGGGTGAACATGTTGGTGATGATCGCTTTCCACAGTTTGCTGGTGGCTCCTGGCAGATATTCTATCACGTCTAACCATCCTTCAGTCAGTGAGCTGTGGTAGGCACTTCTCGGTGGCGGAAGGAAACACATCGGCGTGTATGTATGTGGTGGAATGCAGAGCTACCTTGAAAAGAACCCATTCTATGCGATACTAAACCGCACATCTACCAACTAGAGATGGACTGATGACATTCTCCCCATTTTAGAGTAGCAATCGGACAATCGCATGGCTATACACTCTGTTTAAGCCCTATATATTTATATATATTATATTTATATATACATATATAATGGAGCCTATATTTTCTCACTCAACCGGTCTAGCTGATCTCGTGGACGTGTACGACGTTGATGCTGCCAAGGTTAAGGAAAGCGATGGCAAGTCGTTCGTCCTCCAATATGGAGCAGACTCCAAGGCATTCTCCCTCCATCCCGTTGGTGGCGATGGCGTAGAGCTGCTCACTGACCTAAAAGATGTCTCAAAGGAACGTCTGGGTCGAGAGAGAGAGAGAGAGAGAGAGAGAGAGAGAGAGAGAGAGAGAGATGGGGTCAAAATAGTGTTCCGCTATGACTTCCCGGAGAAGAAGTTCATCCTCAACCCCCTGATAGAACAGGCACAAGACAAGGTTGAGGATGTTAACAATTTGGAACGTTGATCTCAGTTTTGATGTTTCAGAGCCGACTGTGAAGCATGCCCCACCGATGTCAAATGATTGTGTGGTGTTGACCCTGGCAAAACAGCTGCTGGTGGTCTTTGAAAAGAATGCGGTGTGCTCTCGCGCTAGACCTGGTGGTAAGTGGCGAGCGT
This sequence comes from Chaetoderma sp. LZ-2023a, assembly GCA_034401795.1. Lineage (NCBI taxonomy): Eukaryota > Metazoa > Mollusca > Caudofoveata > Chaetodermatida > Chaetodermatidae > Chaetoderma > Chaetoderma sp. LZ-2023a. The sequence goes on along the minus strand of CM067370.1, from coordinate 36,143,998 downwards.
GGGTGCCGCTATATAGACCTCCAGCGGTTATTGACCTGGAGGTCACCCCACTCTCCACCATTGTGAAGAAGGATGGCATGGTCCGGAAGCTTTATAACAGGGGGACATCTTTTCTTCCCTATATAGGACGGGACACAACTCTAGTTGCAGTGGCTATAGGATTGGGGTCACTGGAGGAAAGCTCCTGCTTCGTCGCCCCTTTGATGGACCAGAGGAAGCTATCAATATTCAGGAGGGTGTTTTACGGATAGAGGGTGTGTCGCATTCCACGAAGGCGAAGGGCTCAGTCAAGCTGCTCGAGTGTATCGGGCTCACAAGTCCGCCACAAACAACACCCATTGTGCTAGAGTTGCGGCTTGTAGCTGGCGGTAAAGTGAAGCCCAGCCCCAGATGGGATGAAGATCAACATCGAGGACGGCACAGGACTCGATATGACACAGATATTTCTCGAGGTGTTCACCTTGTTCGGTTTAAGCCTGCATATATATATATATATATATATATATATATATATATATATATATATATATATATATATATATATATATATATATATATATATATATATATATATATATAAACTACTGCCCATACTCGCGGTCCGGCACGATGCCCTGCTGGTACAGTGAGGACAGCCACGATATTAGATGCCAGGTGGGCCCACTTCCGAGATGAGCCCCAGTACGATCCCTTCCGTGACCATATGCGAAAAAATATCTACGACCGATTTCACCCACGTGAGCAAATTGAGTCTAACTGCCACTTCTATGATGTAGAAAGGGTAGGGCGGGGATATCTGCTCCCGCTAATGTCGTCCTGATAGCTGGAACACCAGATTCTCTGTGTCACATGTGAGCATGCCAGACTCAACCATGGTGCAGATGGTAGGCACTTTAGCATTCTGCCAAGTGAGCGTTGCCAAGGCAGCTGGAAAGGCCGGTCGTGCTACGTGTTTGTGTGATATGGAGACAGTCGAAACGACAGGTGTGGCATATATTTGTGATCCAGCATTATGTCTATAATCATCAACATCATCAATCAACAATCATCATCATCATCATCATCATCATCATCATCATCATCATCATCATCATCATCAATCATCATAATCATCATCATAATCATCATCATCAATCATCATCATCATCATCATCATCATCATCATCAATCATCATCATCATCACCATCATAATCATCATCATCATCATCATCATCATCATCATCATCATCATCATCATCATCATCATTATCAATCATCAATCATCATCATCATTCATCAACATCATCATCACCATCAACAACATTCATCATCATTATCATCATAAATCATCATCATCATTCATCAACATCATCATCATCATCAACATCATTCATCATCATCATCAATCATCATCATCATTTATCAACATCATCATCAACATCAACATCATTCATCATTCATCAGCATCATCATCATTCATCAACATCATTCATCATCATCATCATCATCATCAATCATCATCATCATTCATCAACATCATCATCATCTTCATCAATCATCATCATCATCATTCATCATCATCATCATCATCATCATCATCATCATCATCATCATCATCATCATCAACATCATTCATCATTCATCAACATCATGATGATGATGATGATGATCATCATCATCATCATCATCAACATCATTCATCATTCATCAACATCATCATCATCATCATCAACATCATTCATCAACATCATCATCATCATGATTCATCAACAGCATCATCATCATCATCATTCATCAACAGCATCATCATCATCATCATCATCATCATCATCATCATCATTCATCAACATCATCATCATTCATCATCATCATCATCATCATCATCATCATCATCATCATTCATCAACATCATCATCAACATCATTCATCATCATCATCATCATCATCATCATCATCATCATCATCATCATCATCAACAACATCATCATCATCATCATCATCATCATCATCATCATCATCATTCATCAACAGCATCATTCATCAACATCATCATCATAATCATCAACAACATAACATCAACAACATTCATCACCATCATCATCATCATCATCATCAACATCATTCATCAACATAATCGTCAGTTTTACGTTTTGGTAGCTTCAAGGACAAACACGAAAATGTGCTCCGCAATCTTTTCTTAGTTTAGTATGTTTTTCAATCGAAATTTTTTTATTAAAATTAGTATCAGTTTGAAGCTAAGATTACTGTGGTTAGAGTGGTGAAATCGGTTTTTAAAAGTATGTAGTACTTTTGTAGAAATATAGTAATTTATGTGACGTTTATTTCAAAATATATCAGTCGTTTGCACTACATTAGTGACCTTGGCCGTCCTATGTTTTCTTAAGGAAAGGACGTGAATTTAACATGGGACAATAGACAGCCGGTGTTATACACAATGCGTCGATATTTTGGGTAGGCACACTCAATGTTGTGTTAGAATGGAGACGTCGGGGCAGTTATGTCTAAGTCTTTTAACAACCCAAAATGATTTATTTTTGACGAACACAAGCGTTGATTTACAAACTGTGAGAATTGAAGAAAATGATACGTTTTTAATTAAATATAATACATATTCCGTGACGATACATTTGAAAAAACTCAATTCAATTTCACGCTGGATCGGCAAATTAGAGGAAAGTTATGGGAAAGGTACGGCGAAAGAAGAGAATGGCGTGATTTTTCGTGTAAATCACTTTGTGTCGGACAATGCGCAGTGCAATGTGACAGTGACAGCTTATAAGACCACCTCTGTTATCCATGTCCAGGGCACGAACTGTCGATATTGGGTGGCCACTGATTTGGTTTATCTATCGCGCAACATAGAAGATATGGACGCTTGTAATGACGATGATAACGAAACTCGTGATGTAGGCGATGACGAGGCTGGCAGTGGAGGCGACGCCTGCGGCATAAGCGACGATGACACTTGCAATGCTGGAGACCACGGTGCCAGCGGTGTTGTTGGTGTCAGCGCTCTCGTAGTAGGCAGTAAGCGCAGCTCTAAGAAAGACGACATGTCGCGCAGTAAATATAGGACTCATGTTGCTGATGAGATATCGTGTGATGGAGTGTTGGACTTATCGTTGCGTAGCCCCACACAGACCAAACCAAAGGAACTATTTTCCCCAGGGTTTTTCACTAGCACACCGACATGTGCTAGTAATACAAAGTCAGTAAAGGAACTAATTGACCAGGTAATCGCGCTAAACAATATGGTGATGGAGAAAGAAGCCAGGATAAGTAGACTCGTACAGGAAAATACCAACCTCCGAGGTAAATTAGCTACAAATATCATAAGTAAACCTACGGTGGACAAAAGTGTGAATGTACCTGAACGAGTAGCGACCCAGTGCAGTCCCTTAAACATAAATACCGGGAGCACTAAATCCGAGTGCAAATCGGTCAAGAAGACAGTGAGCGGGACGTCAACCGTGGCTATAGCGCGGACGGAGGCGATAACAGTGGTGTCTACTGACGAACCAGCAGGTACAGTGACGAACAATCAACCGGATCGTCCTGTGAAACTATCAGAAAGTGACAAGAGCCATCCCCCTCAAACCATCGGCGTTATAACAAATGTCACGAAATCGGCGACCAAACAGTTTGATGGCTATGCTTCAAATCCCGCTAAACAAACACTGTTAATAGGGTCATCAATCGTCAAGGGCGTAAATGAAAGCGGCTTAGATCCCTCTGTACAGGTTATGTGTTGCAGAGGAGCTAAGATTATGGACATTCTAGAGGTTCTATACTCCATAGACCTACAGAATTATAGAAATATCATCATCATGGCAGGTACGAACAATTCGAATAGTCCGATCGGTGAGGTGTTGCATGACTTTGACAAATTACTAAGTGACCTACACACGCTGGCACCGCAATGTCAGTTGTACATCTGTCAGCTGTGTCCACGTGGTGACGATCGAAAGCGTAATGACTTCATCACTAGATACAATCGCCATTTAGAGGTGCGGGAGCAGTTCTTGGACTTCACTCTTATTGAGTCGGCGGACTTATTTTATTCACGAGCGGGTATGATAAACAATTCCCTGTTTTATGCAGATAAAGTGCATATAAACAAAACCGGATCTTCTCTACTGGTACGTTGCATAAATGATTACGTGACCATTCTTCGAAACGCGGTGTGTTTTTGTGTCACAAAGCATCCATGTGTCGTCATGGTCAACTGGTTCAATGCTATTCCTGTTACGGCTACGGTCATAAATCAAATCGGTGCCTTGGACATTAATTGGCCGGCCAAGAAGGAGCGCCTATTGTAAACAAACTGTGTAAAATTAACAAAAATATTTCTCAAACAAAGTATAATAATAATAATAATAATAATAATAATAATAATAATAATAATAATAATAATAATATTAATAATTGTACGTGTATTTATTCCACGGAATATATGTATAATGTTGTAACCAGTAACAGATATGATTTATTAAGAAATTTCGATGATGAGAATAATAGCCGTATATCATCAAATTATGACCATCCACCTATCAGTTCAAAGTCTCCTTCTGTTGTATTAGGAACTGCTAGTGCTACTTGTACTGTCACTAATACAGTAACTGTTATCGCTAATGTTAATTCTATGACACCTACTACAAAGTGCTGTCTTGATGATGATACAAGTCATATACCTATTGCCATTCCAAATGATGTTCCATGCGCCCCTGATAGCGCTTTTATACCCGCCAACCCATGCGCCCCTGGTAGCGCTTTTATACCCGCCAAGACATGTGCCCCGTTTAGTGTTTGTATTACAGACAGCCTGTGCACCCCTGGTAGTGCTTGTCTTACCGCCAACCTATGCGCCCCTGATAATGCTTATCTTACCGCCAGCCCATGCGCCCCTGATAGCGCTTGTATACCCACCAACACATGCGCCCCTGGTAGCGCTTGTATACCGGCCAACTCATGCGCCCCGGGTAGTGTTTGTATACCCGCAAACCCATGCACCCCTGAAAATGCGTGTATACCCGCCAACCCATGCACCCCTGATAATGCTTGTATACCCGCCAACCCAGTTGTCGCATCTCCACGCGTTCATTATAGTGCTCATATTACCACATTTCCACATACCGCTACTAGTGCTAATCTATGTTATGATAATAATAATAATAATAATAATAATAATAATAATAATAATAATAATAATAATAATAATAATCTCTCCTTTGCAAATAATACAATGAGTGGAGAGAATTGTAATATGAGGATTACGGATAATAATTATCTAAAATTCGTAAATATTTTCTACTACATGAACATGTCCAAAGTAAGTTTTCTAAATTTCATCAATATTATTTCATACTGTGTCGTTGGAAAGATAACCGACCAACAAACACATGCAAGTGTTAGGTCACCTCTTGATCAATGGAAATGTAACAATGCTTTTATCAAATTAACAAAACAATATGACTCCCCATTGTTCAATTCAAATAGGCCACTTAAACGTACAGCACTTGTTGCCCAAAATAAGCCAATTGAAAATAATGATGGAAACAAGCATAAAACAAATTGAAATTCTTGGTACAACAGAAACTTTTCTTAGCAGTATCTCGACTAATAACCTAATCGAAATTAATAGCTATAATATCGAGAGAAAAGATAGGTCAAATCGCTCGGGAGGCGGCATTGTAGTTTACGTTGAGGAGAGCCAATCATATTTTAGGAGGGCGGAGCTAGAATCTGAGACTTTGGAGGCACTATGGATTGAAGTTAAGCCGTACAAAGCAAAACCATTTTTATTAGGCTGTGTTTATAGACCGCCGGATTCACCGTCTAGCTGGATTGACGAATTCGAATCTTTACTCGAGGCCGCATATTTATATAATACTGATATTGTACTGATAGGCGATTTTAATATAGATTTTAATGTTCCCATAATAGCAAAATGGCAATCATTAATGGATGCATTTCACTTAGTGCAGTTAATAGATAAACCGACCAGAATAACAGAAACGACTGCTAAAATAATCGATCATGTATATTGCACTGAAAAAAGCAAGCTTACTTCTGCGAGTGTAGGCGAGCTTGCGCTAAGCGACCATTTTCCCGTATTTGCAGTGCGGCATAGTGTCACTAATAAAACTATTAGTCATCATTCAATAAAATACAGATGTAAGAAAAAATTTAACAGCAACAAGTTTATTCAAAATTTATTAGAATATAATTGGGATATAATTAATTTCGTCAACGATCCAAACGAAGCACTAAGCGTTTGGCATGAAACATTCCTTAATATTTTAAATAACCACGCCCCGATTGTCGAGCGACGAGTTAAAAAGTACTCCCAACCTGGATGGATGAACCAAGACATCTTGAAAACGATGAAAGACCGAGATTATCACAAAAAGTTTAAAAATATTGTCAAATACCGGGAATTGAAGAATAAGGTAATGTCATTGATAGAAAACGCGAAGCGGCACTATTTCGGTATACAGCTGACAGAAAATAAGCATAATCCTTCAAATATATGGAAGATCTTAAAAAGCATCAGCCCCAAAACAAACAAAATGCCATTAATATTATTAGATAACCAGGGAAACGAGGTTAGAGATACCGGACAACATTGTGAGATGTTCAATAAATACTTTGCTACTGTTGCATCCGACCTTGCGAATGCCATACAAAATAAAAACCACGCGATTTCACAGGATCTTGTAATGTATGTTAACAGTAGAGTTCCAAACGATGTCCAGTTTAAAATACCTGGAATAACAGTAGATTATGTTTACCGTGAAATTTCCCGTTTAAAAACTAATAAATCCGCAGGGTATGATACTTTGAACGCGCATTTCCTAAAGCTGGCCGCTCCAGTTATCGCACCATCAATCACCGCCATTATTAATACAAGTATTGATACAGGAGTATTTCCTACCATGTGGAAATGCGCAAAAGTTAAACCCTTACACAAGTCCGATAATAAAAGCGAAATTAGTAATTATAGGCCCATTTCTATTCTGCCAATTTTATCGAAAATTCTGGAAAGACATGTACACAATTATCTATATAAATTTTTGACTACATATGATCTATTATGCGAATCTCAGTCCGGCTTTAGACCCAAACACTCCTGCGAAACCGCGTTGCTAAAATTAATAGACACGTGGCGATTTGCAGTCGATAATGGAGAATTCGTTGGAGCTATTATGATAGACTTCAGAAAAGCGTTTGACCTTGTAAACCACGACATACTGCTACGAAAACTAGGCATTTATAAGTTTGATGCATTTGCGCAAAAATGGTTTAGATCGTATTTAGAAAACAGACAGCAGTATGTTTCAATCTCGGACAAAACATCTGGCATGTTACCAGTCACGGTAGGCGTACCGCAAGGCTCGGTGTTAGGACCTCTGCTATTTATTATCTACGTGAATGACCTCCATATGAATCTTACCTGTAATGTCGATATGTATTGTGACGATACAACCATGCATTGCCATTTCGATAATGTAGCAAATATAACTGAAAAATTAACAGCTGATATGGCATCCGTCCATGATTGGTGTCAAAACAATAAAATGGTTATAAATACCGACAAGACCTACAATTACTAATGATAGGCACTAAATTCAAACTAAAACAGATAAATCCGGAAATTAAAATATCTATCGTCGATGGAGAAATAGAAAGTGTAGAAAATGCAAAACTCTTAGGCTTAAATATTAACAACAATCTCTCCTGGCAACAACACATCAACAAAATTTGTAGCAAAATATCTTCCCTAATTTTTATGTTAAAGAAAAATAAACGGTACATGAATGTTGAGCAACGAACCTTATTTTACAAATCATACATACTTTCGCACATTGATTACTGTTCTCTCGTATATTACGCAGGTATGCCAACATTGTTGAGCAAACTAGAAAAACTTCAAAAACGTGCAGCGAGAATCATCTTAGACGTCCCACATAGAACACCATCACGGCAATTATATGATGAATTAAAATTGACGCCACTATCACAACGTATAACTATTAAATCAAACATTATGACATACAAAGCACTAAACAACCATACACCTAAGTACATCAGCGACATGCTTATACCCATAGAGACAGCACACACATTACATCTACGATCTAAAACTAATAGCCATTTGAAGCCTCCGAAAATACGAAGCAACTATGGAAAATACAGTTTCACATACACAGCTAGTCAAAATTGGAATTCCCTTCCTACGTGTGTTATAAATTCAGAAATGCTATCATCTTTTAGGCACAACATGCACATACATACACACTTTCAATGATTTTATGCTTTGTTTCAACGTACCTGCATTAATAATAATAATAATAATAATAATAATAATAATAATAATAATTAATAATAATAATAATAATAATAATAATAATAATAATAATAATAATAATAATTTATCGATTGCAAAATATAATAGTATCTAACCATAAGAGCCGAATTTAACCTGCTCGGGGCCCAGGGCTAATAACTTTCTGGGCCCCAGTGTTCATTAATCTCCCGAAACTAACGGACTTCTCCGGGTTTATCTATGCCCCGCCCATCTCTATCGAAGCTCCACCTACTCATCATTCGTGTTGGAATCGGTCGATCTCCGAAGATTTTGGATATCATTTTATAGAAAACTAAATAAACTATTGAATATTTTGAAGCTAGTTTGTCTGAGTGCTGTATCTGCCTAAGGCAGAAACGACACCCAGTCAAATTAGTTTCAAAATACTCAACAGCATGTTTATTACATTAGCATAGAATTACAAATACATACTTATTATTGTCGTCTTTCCGCCATTTGATATTTGATATTGAAATGGTTGAAAATAGGTTTTCATTGCAACAATTATGTATAGTTTTGTATATATTTTGTGCATGATTTGTAAATTTTGTAAATATAATTCTAATTAGTTTATATAGTTATTTGGCGAGGGCCTCTGGGAGATCAGGGCATTGCTCTGAAGATTTACCCTCGATAAATAAAGATTCTTATCTTATCTTATCTTATCTTGTCATCATCATCATTCATCATCATCATCATCATCATCATCATCATCATCATCATAATCATCATCATCATCATCATCATCATCATCATCATCATCATCAACAACATCATCATCATCATCATCATCATCATCATCATCATCATTCATCAACAGCATCATCATCGTCATCATTCATCAACAGCACCATCATCATCATCATTCATCAACATCATCATCATTCATCAACATCATACATCATCATCATCAATCATCATCATCATCAACATCATTCATCATCATCATCAACATCATTCATCATTCATCAACATCATCATCAGCATCATCAACATCATTCATCAACATCATCATCATCATCATTCATCAACATCATCATCATCATCATCATTAGCATCCATCAACATCATCATCATCAACAACATCATTCATCAACATCATCATTATCATCAACATCATTCATCATCATCAACATCATTCATTAACATCATCATCATCATCATCCATCAACATCATCATTCATCAACATCATTCATCAACATCATTCATCAACATCATTCATCAACATCATCATCATCATCATCATCAATCATCCTCATCATTCATCATCATCATCATCATCATCATCATCATTCATCATTCATCAACATCATCATCAACATCATTCATCATCATCATCATCATCAATCATCATCATCATTCATCAACATCATCATCATCATCATCATCAACATCATTCATCTACATCTTCATCATCATCATTCATCAACAGCATCATCATTCATCAACATCATTCATCATCATCATCATCATCATCATCATCATCAATCATCATCATCATCATCATCAACCTCATTCATCATTCAGCAACATCATCATCATCATCATCATCAACAGCATTCATCAACATCATCATCATCATCAACATCATCATCATCATCAACATCATTCATCAACATCATCATCATCAACATCCTTCATCATCATCAACATCATCTGTCATCATCATCATCATCATCATCATCATCATCAACATCATCCATCAACATCATCATCATCATCATCATCATCATCATCATCAACATCATTCATCATCATCAACATCATCAACATCATTCATTAACATCATCATCATCCATCAACATCATCATCAACATCATCATTCATCAACATCATCATCATCAACATCATTCATCATCATCAACATCATTCATCATCAGTCAGCATCAATCAACATCATACATCATTATCAACACCATTCATCAACATCAACATCATTCATCAACATCATTCATCATCATCATCATCATCATCAGTCAACATCAAGTTGCCCAGCGTGCTCTACTAGCTGGCACTACTGTTTAACATTTGCTAATAACACATAGCGAGATTTGAACCTGCGATTTAAAGAGTAATTCAACATATAATAAAACATGTTAGTTATCTTGGCTATGAATGCGTTAATGCATGAAATAACCTGGATTTAGCTGTTATGTGCTATCTATGATATGAATAGCATAAGGAAAAAAATCTGTCGGCTAGGTCTATATTTTTTGTAGCAGTAGAGAGCTGTGTAATGTTTTATGTGATTGAAAGTAATATTTCACTGTTTACATCATCATAATACATAACGAGATTTGAACCTGCGATTTTAAAGTATAATTCGGCATATAATATAACCAATTAACTATCTAGGATGCATTATTCACGAATTCACAGTTTCACAGGGCAGAGGGAATAATCCTACAGATTACCGTCATTAAGTATACATATATTATAGACTGTTGTCAATAATTTTGTAGTTACCAGTGTGTTATCAGTCCGATTGATCTGTTTGCTATTATTGCACAACAATTCATAAGAGATAAATATCATTATTTGTAATATAATTATCGGTTCTCTCAATTGATAACAGCGCTGAATTCTGATAAAAAGAAACCATGGTTCAAATCTCTCAAAAGACCTCAGCTAGATGGTACCAATGTAAGTGGGTCCTGGAGTTTTATAGTTTTTTTTGTATTTTTTTGTTTGTTATAACGTGCCATCAGACTCATAACCCTCATGATCAGGCTCCGTGCATTGAGCTCGTCCCTGGACTTCCGCCTGCAGAGCTGCTAGCGCTTCCTCATTATACTCATTGATGATGATGCCGTCACTAATGAGTTGTCTATAATATAGTAACTCGTTAAATATTATTATCCATATTATAATATAACCCTGGTGCATAAAAGTCCCAAAACTCCCTATAATAATCTAGCTCGGCATTGATCACAATGTTTATCTGGCGCAGTTCTTCCTCTCGATCAATATTTCCATTTAGATTATCCCATAATTCACGTTCACGTTCCCAGAATTCCACATACCCAGCAACATCCGGCTGAGGAGCTTCCAGCACGGCTGCCTCTGGTTGATTATCTGTAACATTAAATTGTAGACTCATACTGTAACTTTATAAATGCATATCTCTAAATGAAAGTTCATACCTGCTTGGGGGCCCGGCCAGGGGGTGGGGCGGGGCCTATGGGTATAGCGCAGTTGACGATTCTCTGCCTTTTTCTGAAACCCCTGTTGTAGGCATGGTCGACTTTGTCATAGTCCCTATGAGTATAGCGCAGTTGACGATTCTCCACCTTTTTCTGAAACCCCTGTGGGAGGCGCGGTCACCTCCTTTGGAGCCCCTATGAGTATAGCGCAGCTATAGCGCATCTCTGCCTTTCAGCAGTCAGTGCGCCAGGATTCTGAAGCCCCTGTGGGAGACGCGGCTGCCTTTGTCGTTGTATTCAGGAAGAAGTGCGCCAGAACTGCTATTTTATAGCTACTTTGCATGAAGATTTATTTTGAATACAAAAGATTCCTATTGGTAAAAAACTTAAACCAGTCTTAAATAAGTCTAGACACCCCGCTTACTGTAATGTTAAACTGTCACGATAATATAATGAGTAGAGAAAATAGTATTAACGAAAAACAAAACAAGAACGAAAAGGCAAATGTAGGAGAATTCTGCCCTATATTATCTGATAAGCACTACCCACTTACTGTAAGCCTTAACTGTCACCAACATATATTGGTACAAGAAAGCGTTATTAGTGAAAAGCAAAATAAGAATGAAAAGCCCCGTGTAAAGTGAAAAAATAACAAACTAGATAGTCTTGTTAGAACAGTACAATATCACCCTAAATTAGCCGAAATAAATGTGCAAATCGCTGATGGTAGCTTAAATAATATGCCTTTGAATGAAATCATACACAATATTTCCAACATCGAGCTTTCAGCACAGACATTATTTGGGGTGGCCACCCAATATCGGTCAAAAACTAATAACGATAATAAGCCATGGTTCAATTTGGAATGCCAACATACTAGGAACCACTATACTAAAGTCAAGAAAGATTACACAGTTAATAGAACTGATGCGAACAAACAAACCATGATTTATGCGAGCAAAGCGTATAAGTGAACAATAATAAAAGTAAGCAACCAGTATAAACAGAATATTAGGATCAAAATTAGAGAAATGAGTAGTAAGGACCCAAAAGCATATTGGAACTTAATTAACCAGAAAAGTAACAATATATGTCCAATAGACATAAACAACATGTATGAATATTTTTAAAATGTAAATAGAAATGAAGATGATAATGCCGACTAGAATATAGTTGAACCTCCAACAACAAGTGGTGAAAGCACAGATCTGGATATCACAATCAACGAAAATGAGATCTATAATGCTATTAAAAACCCGAAAACCAATAAAGCCGCAGGCATAGATGGTATTGCAAACGAATATATAAAGGCGATAAAAATATAATGATCAACATCTATATTCACGTCTTCAATAAGTGGTGAAATGCCAGATACCTGGACAGAAGGAATAATAGTGCTATATATATAAGAAAAATGGTGACATCAACGAACCAAAACTATAGGCCTATCACATTACTAAGCTGTCTGGGGAAGCTCTTTACCTCAATCATATCAAACCGAATTGCTAGATTTCTGGAGGTAAACCAAAGTCTGTCTGAAAATCAGGAAGGTTTCAGACAAGATTACTCTACAACCGATCATATTTTTACTTTATCCTCACTAATAGAAATATTCAAAAAGAGAAAGAGCAGGTTATACTGCGCTTTTATTGATTTCGAAAAGGCTTTTGACAAGGTTTTTGGCGAAAAGGACTATTGGAAAAACTAATACAACATAATATAGAAGGGAAGGTGTTTCAGTTTATACGCAACATGTATATCCATGGTTAAGGTAAACGGCGAACTATCCGAAACATTTATATGCAATTGCGGCATCAGGCAGGGCGAAAATGTATCACCAATTTTATTCTCCATCTATCTAAATGATCTGGAGAGCTATCGCGAGAGTAACGTCGTGAAGCCAATCAAACTCAACTGTGCACAAAATGATCTAGACGTATTGTTAAAAAAGTTGTTACTTCTATATGCTGATGACACACTCCTTATGAGGGATAATCAAACTGAATTTCGAAAAATGCTGAATGCCTTTGGAGTGCATGCCAATAAATGGAAGCTTAAAGTAAATTTTGATAAAGATAAAATAATTATTTTTGGCAGTACTAAACGTTACTATGAAAGATTAAGTTTTTTTATTAATGGAAATGAAATAGATATATGCGCTGAATATAAGTACCTTGGAATTATTATATCTATTAATGGTAAGTTTACAAAAGCGTGCAAGCATATATGTGAACAATCACGCAAAGCAGTATATTCCCTACTCAAAAATGATCGCAGATTAGATTTATCCATTGACTGCCAACTAAAATTATTCCACCAATTAGTTGACCCAATCCTACCATAATGACTCTGAAGTAGTTGAAATTGAATGCTGCGATCAACTGGACCAGGCAAAAACTGATTTTATTAGACATATTTTAAAAGTTAAGCGTAGTACACCAAAGTATATGTTGCTAGGTGAAACGGACGAGCTACCAATATCTATACAGGTTAAACATAGTATTATAAAATTTTGGCAAAAACTTGTAAGCGGAAAAGAAACAAAGCTGTCAACAACACTTTATAGATATATGTTCGCGGATTACTTACAAAATGGAACTCAATATAGGTGGTTAATTAAAGTAAAAAATATTTTAGATGGCACTGGGTATCGCTATCTCTGGACACATCAATCTGCACAAAATATAAACATGACGACAAAAAACATCAAACAAGTTCTCAAGGACCAATATATCCAGGGATGGGAAGGACAAATGTCAAACTCGTGGAAAGGCAAAACATATCACGCATTCAAAACACAGTTCGTACTAGAATATTATATACATCATCTAACCGATTACCAGAGAATTACGCTCACCCATTTCCGAACAACAAACCATCACTTACCTATCGAAACAGGGCGTTGGGACAGGATAACAAGAGATCAAAGAATCTGTAAATTATGCCAACAGAATGAAATCGGAGATGAATACCATTACTTAGTCACCTGCGATTATTTAAAAAAAGAAAGAGCATGCATTTTGCCTAAATCAAGCTACGAACATCCAAACTACTATACGTTCCATAAGCTATTCTCTACGCGGGACATAAAATTGCTAGTAAAATTATCTAGATTTATCAGTGTGATAACACATCAATTCCCTGCTCGTAGGAAGACAACGAATTAAAATGTACAATGGCGACGATGACAGACCACAACACCAAAGCTAAATGTTAGCGACTATGATGACAAAGAGAATGACAACAGTAGTTTAGACTGGGAACAGCAATGATAGTAAGCGACAATAACGACGAAAACGACGAGGATGGCGAAGACCACGACGAAAGCAGCAACACCAACAATGACAACATCAACGATACAAAACATTGACCACAATTACGAAATGTATACCAACAACATGAGCAACACCAACAAGAAAACACCAACAAGAACACCAACACCATGAACAAGATCAACAATAACAACACCATCTACAACAACAACAACAACAACAACAACAACAACAACAACAGCAACTACTACTACTACTACTACTACTACAACATCAACTACTACTGCAATAACAAACAACTCCAACAAAAACAATGGCAACAGCAACAACGACGACAACGATAAACAATAAGAACGAGAATAACAAGAACAAGAAGAAGAAAAAGAAGAATAAGAAGAAGAAGAAGAAGAAGAAGAAGAACAACAACAACAACAACAACAACAACAACAACAACAGCAGCAGCAACAACAACAACAACAACAACAACTACTACTACTACTACTACTACTACTACTACAACAACAACAACAACAACAAAAATATCGAAACATCTATATGTGTATATTGTATTCGACAAGAAAAATTTAAGATATAATGTATATTAGCTACTACTCCATGTAATTATTATGTATGTATCCCCCCTATACCATGGAACGTGTTCTTGGGTGTAAATAAATCATTTCATTTCATTATTGCTGCCTAGAATTGCTTATAGGCGCGGCCATTTCGCGCAAGGGATTGTGGGGTTGTGTCTCGCGAGATCTCCATCGGTACGAGATCTAATAATTCTCGGCGCGAAGACACGGCTCTATTTTTAGATTGCTGGATATCTCATAATCATGATCTTCATGCGCGTGATTCATGGCGAGTTCTCTTATTTGTTCTGGTCCGACTGTAATAGAGTTTGCACTGCGATGACCGCTTAATTATTTTAATAAACAGCCAACGGAACTCCAAACAACTACTCTAAATAAGCTTATTTTGCTGGAGGACTACGTACAAAACATGTTTATCATTCCTTCTGCAGATGAAAGTACTCAAGCACACGCCCACTCGCGGCGTCTCTTATAAGTTCACTTTAGCACTCTATCAAACTAACCACAAATGGCTTCTTGCGGTGATCGTGAGAAATGTCCATTTGCATTAGCTACTCGCCGGAGAACTTGTTTTGAAAGTTTACCACTGGAATGACTGGTTGGATAACCGATCCTATAATTCCAGTAGTAAATTGCAAAAGAAAAACCATAATGGTCTCTCGGACGGCAATTAGACATAGGACATTTTCTATGATAATGGATTTTTCTGTATATGACGTCATAATTATTTAGGACAGATGTAGCTGGACCTCACAATCAAAATGTGTAATTAATGACGTATCTAGCTCCACCAGGAACATCGAATAGCCAGTCAAGTATGCGAATTGCACGTCTTTACTATTTAATCAACATGCTGTTGAATATTTTGAAACTAATTTGACTAGACGCTGTTCGAATTGTATGTCTTTGCTATTTATTCAACAGTCATTTTCTATGATAATGGCTGGGTTCGATCTGTAACTGAAGGATATGACGTCATAGTCAATTACTTCATATACAGGCTGACGTCACAATCCAAAATGTGTGAATGAATGGCGTATCGAGCTCAGTCATGAACATTGAATAGTCCGGCAAGTGTACGAATTGTATGTCTTTACTGTTTAATCAACATCGTGTTGAATATTTTGAAACTAATTTGACCTGGCGTTGTTGCGGCCAGAGGCAGCACACCTTTAAAAGCACCCAGTCAAATTAGTTTCAAAATAGTCATTAGCTTACCTGTATAGTTACCCTGAAATTGGAAGTCTGGGAATTCATTATTCAGCGTATATATATATATATACATCGATTCCAACACGTAAAACGTGGTGGCGCTTAGCTAGAAATAGGCGTGGCATACCTAGAAATGGATCTCTCTATTGAAATTGTCATGAGCAAATTGAGCATTACATGGCTAATACCACTTGGTAATGCGTGGCCCACAAAATATGGGCCACTTGTATTAAGAGAGCACCCATATTTATGGGTCACATATTTTAACAAGGCCAATCATAGATTGTTGCCCTGAATACAATGTACTCGTCCTCTGACGGAGGGAGGATAATTAATACCACTTGCTAATTGGCATTGTCATAATCAACGACGTGACGTATAGGATGACGTCATAACCATGGCGTCATGACTGACTCAATTTAGTCCGTCTTAAATGCTTAATAGTTGTACGAATTGTATGTCTTTGCTATTTACAAAACATGCTGGTGAATATTTTGAAACTAATTTGACTGAGCGATGTTACTGCCACAAGCAGCAACAGCACCCAGACAAATTGGTTTCAAAATAGTTAACACCTTACCTGTATAGTTTTCTGGAAATTGATAGTCAAGAAGCTCAGAGATCCATCGATACCAACACGAGCGCGGTATTAATGTATTAATATACCATCCGGATTCAGTGACCGATTGACTAACGTTAGGCCTATGGAAGTCATTTCAAGCAACCGCCACCAAGATGTGACTTACTTGGGCACAATTGTGTGTTTTTCTAACAAAATCCTTTAGAATGTTTAACACCGAAATTTCAATATCTCAGATAAAGACAACTATACGAATATCTTTTTAATACTTTGACTGGTAGCCCACCCCACCCTACCCACCTACTTGTTGCTATCATAGACCTGTATTAAGCATTGCAACGACAACGACTGCCCATGTAAGCCTATCATCTTCTCTTAATGTATTTTAACCCTTTCATGAGGAGGCCGCCAAAACCGGCCTCTACAGTGATCTTGAGGATGTTAATTTGCAGGTCAAGAGAAGCTCTTTTTTGAAAATTCACCACTGAAATGACTGGCTCGATAATTGAGCCAGTCATTCCAATAGTAACTCTTCAAAACAGTCGCCTATTGGCCTGCAAATAGGCATTCAATAACCAATTTAAAAAAAAAAAATTCTTGACTCAATTTAGGTAACACAGGGTTAATAAATTATTAGGACGACGAAGATGTACCATGTCTGTTTGACCTTTCCCGTATTGTATTATAGTATGATTCACATTTGTTGCATTCGAGATAGTGTACAAATTATAGACTTGTTACAGACAGTCTTGAGGCGTACTATGTGTGTGGTAAATTTCAAAAGAAAAACATGCGTAATAATATTGTAGAGGGCGAAAAAGTAGACAGAGTTCGCTAACAATAATGGATCCATCTAAAAATAAAGGCTTGACTTCTTCGAAACTACACCTCTAATGTAATGACCGGTCATCTTCTTACGTTATCACAACGACTAGACTGTTACACAGACTCAACTTCGGGTACCAGACAGACCACGACCCAGTCTATCTCCATAGCAGACTGTAGAAGCAACACTGTGGATCGTGAAATCGCTACCACAATGGCTACTCAATAGGCCCCTACATAAGAGATACATTTCTCGATCTCGTATCGAAAGAGAACTCGCGGGATACGAATGAATAATGGATGTGTGATTATCAGTAGTATCCTTTTCTCTTTAATCCATCCGTGGGAATAAATCCATGAAGGGCCAATGCAATTATGTAGCAGTATTGATAGACTGCCAATGTTCCAAATTTCCAGTCAAAACTGCTGTCAATAATATTGTAGCAGATTGTTGAATACAGAAATCAACCGAAAGTGTAGGCCTATGCATGTGCTAGGTTAAGAACGTCTACAGGAAATTCTGCCACAGAATTTCAACCATATAGTTAGATAGGTATATCAATACGCTAGTGAAGTAATGGATTGAGGTTAAAATTTTTTTTACCATGAAGTAATTTTGTAGTGCACAATTTCATACCGAAAATTTGTTAAATCTCCGGTGGTTCACAGGTTTCAGTGCCCTATTGTCTGTAGTATGTTTAGGCCCATAATTTCACCTACAGAGACTTGAGCCGTAATATACTAGGTATATTCCGAATCTAACAAATTCTAGATGAAATAATTTTATTAGGCAAAAATTGGCTTAAATATTGGGGTTTTCGTGCTTTTCGGTGCCCTACTGTCTGTATGTAATATGGTCGACTCCAGAAATTCGCTCACATAGACGTAGAGGGATTTGAATATGATAGTTATATTGGGAATTTAAAAAAATTCGACCGTGAAGTAATTTCGTAGTGTACGATTTCATCGCGTAAATTCGTTTCAATTTTGGCAGATCTGCGGGTTTTCAATGCCCTACTACAGTAGTATAGGGTGGCGCTGTGCGTTATTGTTCTTCCCAGCAGGAGGTCTTCGAGAACAATGGGTTTTTCATGAGATCAAAGGAAAAGTTTGTAGAATGGAATGTTGAGAACAATGGCGTCCAGCGGTACACGCATTCTAGAGAACAATGACGCACAGAACGCCACGTTATCTCGATAACAATGACGCACATCCGCACACGTAGATTCTTCCTCACTCTGGAATGTTCTATTATTTTGAATTAGTTAACCCTTAAAAGTTTAACAGTTGTGTATTTTACGTTTAAATGTAGTGGCGGCGCTCCCCCCTCCGTGGTTATCTACTGTTGTAAAAATAATAAGAGAGTAATGTAAAAGAATAGAGTTTAAGAGGTGGTCTGATAATGGAGGTCATATGAGGTTGAGGATGTATGAGGAATTATGGTATTGATGTTTGAAAATAATTTGACTGTTTCGTCGCTAACGTTATTAGTAAACTGTAGAATATTTAGAGACTGCCTGTAAGCTGTTACTGTCTTAGTAAGCTACCAGACAGATTAGTAACAAAATATTAAAAATAATCTTGTATTAATGGAGTGTTCAGTTGGAATGGTTAGCAAGACTTGGTGGTGATGGATTCATTGGATTTTATCATGGGTTAAAAAAGTTAACCCTTTCACCGATGAATTCCCCATATCTCATTTTCATCGATACCATACAGGAAAACTGTTGAATATTTTGAAATTAATTTGACGTCGCTAACGTTATTAGTAAACGATTTTTGTTGAATATTTTGATTGACTTTAACCATCATTATGCAGAAATTGTTTTTAAATACTTAATATTTCATTTGCAATAATGTTTCAGAGGTGGTCTGGTAAGTGAGGACATAGGATGAGGAGGAGGGAGTATGAGGTTGAGGATGGGTGAGGAATTAGGCCAATGCTCGATATTGATGTGTATTTTGAAAATAATTTGACTGTTTCGTCGCTTACGTTAATTTATTAGTAAACTATTTTTGCTGAATATTTTGAAAACGTTTTGACTTTTAACCATCATTACGCACAAATTGTTTTTAAATGCTTAATATTGTAATAATGTCAGTCGTTTTAGATGTTGCACGACACACAACAACCCGCTTCACACATGCATACGCAAGCACACATTCTGATCCATCAAAAGTGGTCGATGGATGCTACTGTTCTAAATGGTCATCTGTACACTATTGTTCGTGGATGATTAATGCATTGCCATTGACTAGGAACGCATTTTGTTCATATTTTTGAAAAATCTATAATTAAATGACTGCCATTTTAAAGACATAAATATGATAGATAACACTATCTATATAATAGCATAGGAAAACTTACTGTGTACGTGTCTGATTTTGTAATATTAAATGACTGGGGAACACATTTTGCTCATATTTTTGAAATTTTAATAATTAAATGACTTCCACTTTAAAGAATCGCCTTAAATACGTAAGATAAAATTATATATATATATATATATATATATATATATATATATATATATATACAACGTAGATCACTATAACCCGTGTAACGCAACGCTCTGATTTTTTGAAAATTAAATGACTGGGAGTTTGTTCATATTTAAAAAAGAATTTAATAATTAACTGATTGACGCTTTAAAGACATACATATGGTAGATAAAACTATCTATATAATATTATACAACATTGATCGTCAACGATGACCATTTCCATAACAATTTTGAAAATTTAATAATTAAATGACTGCCATCTTTTTAAATGACTTAAACCAAGGAGGGGGTTAATGGTGACTAAACCGCCAGCGGCTTACAATCAATTAATTTCAAAATATTCGTACATAGATATTGTGCAAGACGTTGCCTCGGCGAATACGCTAGCATATACGTCAGCCATCCTCCTCATCCCTCGTGACACCTCTATGAGCGACCAGCTGCATTTTCTTAAAGGACCACCAGCCGAATAAAGGCAGACTCGTGCGCGGAGAACAATGCGAGCAGAAGGTGGCCGAGATAGCATTCCTCCCCTCCTCCTTCGACCTTCGTTATCAGACCACCTCTCTCTTACCTAACATCGCCTAATAAGAAATTAAAATTTACACAGTCAAATCGTTCTCAAAATATTCAGCAACCAATCAATTTATTCAGCAACCAATCAAAATATTCAGCAACTGATTATCAAAATATTCAGCTACCACTCAAATTATCAAAATATTCACCAACAAATTAGCAAAATATTCGTACATAGTGCATACCTTGTAAACAAGTACTCTAGCACCGCCCTCATAATCATCCAGCAATATCAACTGAGGAGGAATGCTATATCATTCTGCCTCAACTGACACAGACAGTCAAATTATTTTCAAAATATTCGTACATAGAGCATTGCCTTGTAAACAAGTATGCTAGACCCTCAAAACCAACTTCTACTGAGCAAGAATGCTAGCCTCATCTACCTACTACTCCTCGCCATATGACCTCCCTTATCAGACCACCTCTTAAACTCCCTCCTCATATTATCAGAACACCTCTTAAACTCTATTATTCTTACCTTACATACCACAATGAAACGTCTGACAAACAGGATTATGAAGAAAAAATGATCATATTTAATGTATAATTATTTATGTACTACGTTTTCTTTTTACTTATCGTGAATAAATGTCGCTAATATTTATCATAAAAATGCACGTGTCAATAAAAAATACATTTATTTTGTAAAAATGTTATTGTTTCTTCGTGTTCCCTTCTCACCCCTCACCCATCCCCAATTATCGTTATTTTGATATTAAATTTTTTTAATGGTACACAAGGCACGCGAGGCCTACCACAATGATCCAAATATCCATAATTAATCGTATTCACATCATGACAATGACAAAATGCGGACATATCTGAATACAGAGGAAACCATATGACGTCCTCTGTAATTGAACCCTGTGTATCAATTCCAGTTTTCTATAACTGAAATGTCATTCAAACAGGGTGCGATAGTAATGTTTTGTAAACCGATGATGTTAAGCGGTGGAGAAAAAACACGTGACCGAAATAAGGGTGTGTTCATTTTGGAAAGATAGTTTTACTGACAGCTCATATTTTAGCTATAAAAGCGAAATGCACGCGACTAGTAAGGCATACATTTTTTCGAATTTAACAAAAAACGTAAAATGGAATCAAAATTATGCGATCGATGGAGAACGATAGGTTCTACACCTATTAATTGCAGTTGCATCGAATGGAACCAATATAAAGAGGTTCCAATACGGCAACCATTTGCAATGTCATTGCGTGAAATCCGTAACTGCTGGAGAAAATATTTAGCGGATCCGGACGAACGCCATTACAACAAATGGATGCATGCGAGTACCAACTTCGTAATGATTGTTGTATGTGTATTTGGTGCAAACAAAACAGAAGTTATCTATTGCATTAATTGAGATACAAATATTTACGTTAGCAAAATAAAAAATAAAAAATAGGACTCTTTTTTAATGGGCCACCAAAAAACCAAAATTATGTTACATACACCCACACACAAATGGGTACATAAAAAAGACGCATGCACGCATGACGTACACGCATAGGGGACGAGGAACATGGGTGACAAGGGGCATCCGCATAGAACCACGCACCTGTCATCACACGCATATCGTAACATGCATGATGGTATGCGCAGTATGTGCGTGTGTTGGTGCATTAGGTGCGTGCGTGTGTGTGGGTACGTATACGAAAAAAGTAGGACACCCTTGTGGATGATGGATCAGTAACAGATTTCCAACGATACAGATGCATTCAACCACATATTCCACCTTGGGCGAAGCCTTTCGTTGTGGTACATACCAACGACATTATTAGTTCGCGAGGAAACAGGCATTGACAAAATCTACCATCGCATGACCTTAAAGCGAATGAAGCGGACATGTTTAATGTTAATATGAGTAATGCACGAACACACCATAAATATGCATAAAGCACTTGCGCACCAAAACGTGATATTCTAATAATTACCCAAGGGAATTAGTACATATGTCCACTCGGCTAAGAACTAGGAAACGATACGATATTGTATCCAGAGCACAAAGCTGTACGCATTCGCAACTACAAAGTGAAATCTCCTAGCGAGTAGGTGATAATTCAATAGTAATTTTGAATATTTCTAAAAACCACGTGGTACGAGACTTGAGGTACTAACACGTACTTTCATTATTAACACATGGTATGGTTGTATCTCGATTCAAGCTTGATCTCATGGCTATTCAAAATGTATGGTTAAATCATACGCAACAAATACTCTTTTTAGCATAAGTACACTCTACATACAATTCTATAAACACACGGAACCCTCAGAGATATAATTACCACATTTTAACCATCGTATCTAAAACGATTGACGTTATTGCAAAGTATTTAAAAAAACAATTTGTGCATAATGACGGTTAAAAGTCAATCAAAATATTCAACAAAAATAGTTTTTCTAATAACGTTAGCGACGTCAAATTAATTTCAAAATATTCAACAGTTTTCCTGTATGGTATCGATGAAAATGAGATATATATTCATCGGTGAAAGGGTTAACTTCTTTTTAACCCAGGGTACAATCCATCACCACCAAGTCTTGGTTACCATTCCAACCGAACATACCATTAATACAAGATTATTTTTAATATTTTGTTGCTAATCTGTCTGGTAGCTGTTGCTAAGACAGTAACAGCTTACAGGCAGTCTCTAAATATTCTACAGTTTACTAATAACGTTAGTGACAAAACAGTCAAATTATTTTCAAACATTAATACCGTAATTCCTCATACATCCTCAACCTCCTCCTCCTACGACCTCCATTCTCAGACCACCTCTTAAACTCTATTTTGTTAATAATCTGTCTGGTAGCTGTTGCTAAGACAGTAACAGCTTACAGACAGTCTCTAAATATTCTACAGTTTACTAATAACGTTATCGACGAAACAGTCAAATTATTTTCAAACATAAATACCGTAATTCCTCATACATCCTCAACCTCATATGACCTCCATTATCAGACCACCTCTTAAACTCTATTCTTTTACATTACTCTCTTATTATTTTTACAACGGTAGATAACCACGAAGGGGGGAGCGCCGCCACTACATTTAAACGTAAAATACACAACTGTTAAACTTTTAAGGGTTAACTAATTCAAAATAATATACCATTCCAGAGTGAGGAAGAATCTACGTGTGCGGATGTGCTTCATTGTTATCGAGATAACGTGGCGTTCTGTATGTCATTGTTCTCTAGAATGCGTGTACCGCTGGACGCCATTGTTCTCAACATTCCATTCCACAAACTTTTCCGTTGATCTCATGAAAAACCCATTGTTCTCGAAGACCTCCTGCTGGGAAGAACAATAACGCACAGCGCCACCCTGTACTACTTACTATTACCTGTCTGCAATAGGTTTGGCCACATAATTTCACCGATATGGTTAGATAGCGATATGAACACGCTAATGAATCTTGACTTTTCTACCACGTAGTAATTTCGTAATATTCAATTTAGTAGCCACGGACAGTTGTCAAATGCCAACAATTTAGAATATTCTGTATCAGAATGTCTGTTCTCGATTTGTAATAATTTTTTTATATATTTGGATGTATATAACTCAATATGAGTCAGTGCTTTTGCACAATTCTACCATCAAGTAATCTCATCGTAGGTAGTTACATATTCGCCGTATGGCCCCATTATAAAATGGTTGGTTCACATTCACCACATTCAGATAGGTGTCGGTATGTCCTGGCATATCGTTCATAATGGGTTCGGCCCCAGAATGTCACCCATATGTTTAGATAGGTATAGGCATACGCTTACGGAGTAGTGAGATTTAAAACTATTTACCATGAAATAATTTCGGCTCAAATTTAGGCTGACTCATGGTTTTCGTTGCACCCAGTCAAATTAGTTTCAAAATTGTCATCAACTTATCTGTATAGTTACCATGGAATTGGAAGTCTGGGAATTAATTATTCAGCGTATATATAGATATCGATTCCAACACGCAAAAAGGGGTGGAGCTTAGCTAGAAGTAGGCGTGGAATACCTAGAAATGGATCCCTCTATTGAAATTGGCCTGAGCAAATTGAGCATTATAGGGCTAATACCACTTGTTAATGCGTGGTCCACACAATATGGACCACTTGTATTAAGAGAGCACCCGTATATATCGGTCACATATTTTAACAAGGCCAATCATAGATTGTAGACCCTTGCCATCATGAACGCACATAGACCCGAATACAATACACTCATCCTCTGACGGAGCGAGGGTAATTAATACCACTTGCTAATGGGCCTTTTCAGGTTGTCTATCCATCATATTACATCATATGACGTCGTAATTAATTAAGTGACGCGTAGGATAACGTCATAATAATGACGTCATGACTGACTCGATTTAGTCCATCTTAAATGCTTAATAATCTGACACGTTGTACGAATTGTATGTTTTTGTTATTTAATAAAAAATGCTGTTGAATATTTTGAAAGTAATTTGACTGGTCGCTGTTGCTGCCAAAGGCAGCAACAGGACCCAGTCAATTTAGTGTCAAAATATTCCATGGCTTACCTGTATAGTTTTCTTGAAATTTATCGTCTAGTAGTTCAGAAATACATCGATCCCAACTCGAGGGTGGTATGGGTGGAGTTTAGCTAGAGATGGGCAGGGCATAGATAAACTGGAAAGGTTCATTGTATTAATAAACCACCACAGTTTTCAGTGCCCTATTGTGTGTAGTATGTTCAGCCCCATAATTTACCCCACATAGACTTGAGCTTTAATAAGCTAATTATATTCCGAGATGAAGTAATACGCAAAATTTAGCTTAAATGATGGTGTATTCGTGGTTTTCGGTGCCCTACTTTCCGTAATATGGTCGGTTCCAGAACTTCGCTCACATAGACGTATACGAGTTTGAATATGCTAGTTACATTGGGAATTGAAAAGAATTCGAACGTGAAGTATTTTCGTAGTATGAGATTTCATCGCATAAATTTGTTCCAATGTTGGCAGATATGTGGTTTTCAATACCCTACCGTCTGCAATATGTGTGACTACATAGTTTCACCCATATGGTTAGATAGGGATATGAATACGCTAATGAATCTTGAGATTTCTACCACGTAGTAATTTCGTAATATTCAATTTAGTAGCCACGGACAGTTGTCAAATGCCAACAATTTACTATATTCAGTATTAGAATCTCAGTTCTCGGTTTGTAATAATTTTTTTTTACATATAGCTGTATTTAACTGAATATGTACTACTGCTTTTGCACGATTCTACCATCAAGTAATTTGGTAAAATGTAGTTACATATTCGCCATATGGCCCCATTGTAATATGGTTGGTTCACATTGACTACATTCAGATAGGTGTCGATATGTCCTGACATATCGCTGATAATGGGTTCGGCCCAGAATATCACCCATATGTTTAGATAGGCATAGGCATAAGCTTACGACGTAGTGAGATCTAAAAATTTCATAACGTAAATAAGCTCAAACTTAGGATAATTCATGGTTTTCATTGCAATACGTTCACTCCCAGAATTTTACCCACAAATACTTATAGGAAATATGCTAGTTGTATTCCGAATTTTAAAAAATTCTACAGGAACGTAATTTCATAGTACACAATTCCATACCGAAAATTGGCGCAAATTCTGTCAGATCACCGATTTTCTGTACCACACTGTTTGCAATAGGTTCGACCCCAGAAGTTCACCCATATGGTTAGATACGTATATGAATACGCTAATAAAGTATCAAAGGTTTAAAAAATGTTTACTATACAGTAATTTCGTCATATGCAATTTAGTAGGGGCACACCATTGTCAAATTCCAATAATGTATTATATTCGGTACCAGAATATTTCTACATGCCTTGTAGCCAGTTTTCGACCATAAGGCCATGTAGAACTCACTATGTTCTCGTGCTGTGCGAAATATTGTAATAATTCTACCACCAAATATTTATTACAGTAATGTGAAAATATTTCTATATATCCCATATTATTAGCCGCGTGTACTGGTAGAACCTGACTTATCAGGCTAATAACCTAACATTTGCACAATATGGTCAACAAGATCGTCATCATTACAATGGTTGAGGCCGATTTTGGCCTTTTTGTCAAGCAAAAATATTTGATTTAATAGTTTGTCACTGTTTCCAGTAAAGAGATCGTTTAATAGATATGATAGCTAAATGAAACAGATCACGATTGTGGCTGTTCCCACTGGGTCTTGTCAGAATGTTTTCTACTATATCATTTCGTTGGAGAAAACTAGGTTCACGGTATCGGTTCTATCATGGCCACTTAACTTTGTTGAAAAGGTTATCTGTCAGTACAGATCGGGGTCCTGTATTGCATCAAAAATATACTTGCTTTGTGCATTTCACTAGCATTGCAGTGTATATTTCACCAATATATTTCCGGGTAATAAGCTCTTCACGTCTGTTTAGGAAGGTATCAAGATTAGGTTTAAAATAATCTTTACAGTTTTTCTTTAATATGTGTGAATGGGTGTCAGGGTCTGTACTGCTTCTTGCGCTGATTTTCTAACGACTGGGTTGCCAGTTCTGTTGATTTCTTTATCTTTACAAGTTGTTGATACCTAATGACCCAAATTTGATCTGTTACACTCTGTTGATGCAGTAGTTCAATTTTCTCATCACTGGCTGCTCTTAATTTTGTCTGTTCCTCTTTCTGTTAAGGAGTTTGGCCTGGAGAAAAAGGATGGATGGAAAAATTGTTGGACTGACCAAAAATATAAGCTGCTTTTCCTAGCCCATAGCTAATACTGCCCATATCTTTTTGCAAGAAATATTCCTTCTTTTGTGGTTATTGTCCGCGTATATTTTTTGTCATAAGTGGCTTGTATGCCTTTATATAACTTCATTTTTTCATGAAACAGTTGAGTTTATTCTCAGAATTATAATACGCTCCGGGCACGCTATTTACCATTGAAGCCTTGCATCAATATGTGTACTTGTTTTATTTTAAATAGTGTCTTATTTGGCTTCATCTGCCAGACGTTCACATAAGCTATTGCAGTTGCCAGACAACGGTAAATATAATACCAAGATAGCAATAAGTATGTACCACTGCGGTTTATGTGATGTATCTTTGCAAACAAATTTATGCTTAGTTAAATCTTCTCTGTTAAATATACAAATTTTGGTTTTGTTTGATAATTTACTGTGAGACCCCACTTATCACAATGTACAGATAATTTACTGTGAGACCCCACTTATCACAATGTACAGATAATTTACTGTGAGACGCCACTTATCACAATGTACAGATAATTTACTAGGAGAACCCACTTATCACAATGCACAGATAATTTACTGTGAGACGCCACTTATCACAATGTACAGATAATTTACTGTGAGACGCCACTTATCACAATGTACAGATAATTTACTGTGAGACGCCACGTATCACAATGTACAGATAATTTACTGTGAGACGCCACTTATCACAATGTACAGATAATTTACTGTGAGACGCCACTTATCACAATGTACAGATAATTTACTGTGAGACGCCACTTATCACAATGTACAGATAATTTACTGTGAGACGCCACTTATCACAATGTACAGATAATTTACTGTGAGACGCCACTTATCACAATGTACAAATAATTTACTGTGAGACCCCACTTATCACAATGTACAGATAATTTAATGTGAGACGCCACTTATCACAATGTACAAATAATTTACTGTGAGACCCCACTTATCACAATGTACAGATAATTTACTGTGAGACCCCCACTTATCACAATGTACAGATAATTTACTGTGAGACCCCACTTATCACAATGTACAGATAATTTACTGTGAGACCCCACTTATCACAATGTACAGATAATTTACTGTGAGACCCCACTTATCACAATGTACAGATAATTTACTGTGAGACGCCACTTATCACAATGTACAGATAATTTACTGTGAGACCCCACTTATCACAATGTACAGATAATTTACTGTGAGACCCCACTTATCACAATGTACAGATAATTTACTGTGAGACCCCCACTTATCACAATGTACAGATAATTTGCATAAGGCTTTTCGAAGGGCAGTGCGTGATTTCCTAAATCATCGGCGTACTTGAGGCAGCTAATTTTTGTATCATCTGCCGCCACTGGGTTGAAATCACTGAAAATACTGGGTAAATAACTCAAGGATAGGTTAAATAGAAGCGGGCAGAAAACAATCGTTGCTTCACTCCCACATTGAGCTGACATTTTACAACAATTTGTCTGAGAGTATTTTAAACAGAACAATCACATCAAATCTTGGCCAGTGAGATGAAATGGCATAGTAGCGGGCAAATGTTAGGGAGAAATCAGTTCTATTCATTCCATTGGGATTATAAAACACTTGATGAGCACTTAAGACGAATTTAACCTACAGTGACTAGTCTCTGGCCATCATGTCCACACTGTGCACATACAGTTACGATGCTTTGGATAGGGCGAATCAAGTCCGTCATTAGCCGCCTTATTCAAGTGAATATTCCTGATTTGACGTCCCTATCATCGTGAACCAGACTAATGAAGCAACATTTTGTGTCGGTAATCGTGTTTCTCTAAATCATTATTATGTGAAGATATCGACGTGATTAAGAGCATGTCTGTACCCACCCGCCATACAACACTAACGCACATACCCACGCACACGGGTGTACACATGTATGCACACGTATTAACGGAGTCGCTCATACGGACATTCGAAATTATCACAAAATGCAATACATACATTTTAGTTCACTTACGTACACGGTAGGTGACACTATTATACACATTAACAGTTTTTCTACCGCTGTGAACAAATTTCCATGGATATTCGTGGGATTCCATGATTAGCAATAGGAGGCGGGTGGAGGGGTACATTTATAGTTATACTCGCCCATTTCTAGCTATGCCCCGCCCACTTTATGCGCGTGTTGGAATCAATTTTTATAGTTTGAACCATGAATTACCAGAACCCCAATTTCAAGGTAACTATACAGGAACGCAGTTGAATATTGCAGCTCACATTCAAATTAGTTTCAAAATATTCAACCGAATAAATTGTTCGGCGAAATATATTCGATTTCTGCTTTATTTGTGTAAGATATTGATGGCAGTGATTTATTTAATGCCTTTATACCAGATTGGAACCTGTGTGAATGGCGACATTAATGCTGTTCGTGCTGAAATAAGTGTCCTAATGCTAGTAGCTGATGGTATAAACGATGATACCTTATACCTCTAGACGATTGAGAGAGCAGTGAGAGTGTACGTATTTGGTTGTGGTGTGTGTTCGTGCGTGCGTGCGTGCGTACGTACGTGCGTGTGTGCGCGTGAAAGCACATGCATTTTAGTCTCAGTTTACTTGTGCAAAAATATTAAGCAGTATTGTCATGCTTCTAAGTTACTTAAATTATACATGGATGGCAAGATATATAGCATCATAACCTGCTTTTGTGTGTCAAATGTTGAGATGCAGGAGCTGATTTGCGGGTGTATGAGCTGACGTTGGGTGAGTGGGGGAGGGTGGGAAGGGCTTATCTCCTGGATT
Organism: Chaetoderma sp. LZ-2023a; assembly: GCA_034401795.1. Taxonomy (NCBI): domain Eukaryota; kingdom Metazoa; phylum Mollusca; class Caudofoveata; order Chaetodermatida; family Chaetodermatidae; genus Chaetoderma; species Chaetoderma sp. LZ-2023a. The sequence goes on along the minus strand of CM067370.1, from coordinate 36,113,377 downwards.
TCTGGTGCTAGACATTTGGTGAGCTAAGCAGGAATAGGAAGTCACTGTTACTATATTAAGCATGAAGGTAAATAAGCCTAACTAACTTTAAGTAGGTGTAGATCATGGATAATTCACCTAATTGTGTATCTAGTTAAAGAAATGTCCTTAGGGTTAGAAAGCACTTGGATGTCTAGGATTTATTACCTGCAACAATTTACCGTCTCCACAAAAATATATAATGCCACCGTAAAATCTCTACATAGTCTAGACTGATTGCAGAATTTATTGAATTTTCATAGTTTTATCATTTTCCTAGCTTCATTTTGCTAGGCTTAGCTAAAAAACATGGTATGAGAAACCCTAACCTTCACCGTGGAAGATAATTCCCTACATTTACATACATCAATTAGTAGGGGCATGTGGTTCGATTATTATTTTGTTTGGCTTCAAGTCACGATACCAACTGCTATTGCATAACTTATGTGTATGTAGTTAACATAACTAAGAACTACTAATGTGGAGGCTCATGAATCGGTTCAGAGTAATTAGGTAACATTGCCAGTGTTGAATTTCTCACTCCATATTAAAACATTGCTGTATATATAATTCAATATCCGCCCAGGGATATAAACCAATATATCTTTTAAATAGTAGTGGAGTAGACCTAGTGGAGTATGTGAGTATCTTGTCATAAACCCTTCACTCAGGAAATGCTGGAAATTAGATCTGTGGAATTATTTCTTGACAGACAGGGGTGTAACTCCACCAATACTGGGCAATGAATAGGTTCTAGATAGCTGATTCAATTTAACGATCACCATGACTGGTTGTAAGTGGAAGTTTTGCAAATTCAAGTACTACATTGGATAAATTGCTAAATTTTTCGGAATTGGAATTGCTAATTGGAATTTGTAAATCAAGAGAAGACAGTTTTTGTGAAATTGTTACCACTCTAATGTCTGTCCCCAGAATCAAACCAGCCATTTCAGTTGTAAATAAAAGAAAAAATGCCATTCTCTTAATCTGCAAAGTGTAAATGTGTGTAATTGAAATTTTCTTAATGAAATTTGACCATTAAAGGGGAAATTGTCAAATTTGGCCAAAAATTGCTTCTGTAATGGTATGTCTTGAAAGATGTTTATTTGCAAGCTAAGGGAAGATTATTTCTTTTGAAAAATGAAATGGTTGGCTTGGTTACTGAGGCAGTAAACAAATTAAATTTTAAGAAAACCTTCCTTTGACCCCCAAATTGGCATTCACTATGCAAAAATTCAAATTTCCTTAACCAATCATCACCATTACAGGGATAATGCTGAAGATATAGCCTTGGTGCCTGGGCCCACAGCCCGGGGCCTACAACAATAAATTTAAGATATTTATCCAGTTGAATATTAAAATGTAATTCTAGGGCGAGGTCCCATCTAATCAGTAATTTGAGTATGACTGTGAATTTAGTATTTATTTTATTTACTGACTATTATACATTCTCAAGGTTGCTTCTATGATAAGAAATAGGCTTAACCCCCACCCCTCCTCACACACCCTCTAAAACTTGTAAGGGCATAATGTTCCCTACCCTCACCCCTTCTGTCACTGTCACCATAAAACACAAGTTTTATCAAAGTAACCCTCATATGTCTGGAAGGTTTAATAAAAAAGTCAACAACTGTGTTATGGTGGATCTAGGATTCTATTAGGGGGCATGTTCAACCTCCCAGTCACATCGTCTGTGCGGGGTTCCTAATGATGGTGGGGCTGGAGGAAGGGTGTCATGTGCTTTCCCCCTGTAAGAAGTGGAAAATGAGATGCTTGATATTGATTAATTAATCCATTATGATATGAATCGTGATTCCTTTAGCACAATTAATCATTGTAAGGTATATGTGGGAATCAATGTTGTCCACCACCCACCGCCAAATGTAGGTGGTGATAGGGGCAGGACGGGGGGGGGGCTGCGGCGGCAACAGAGGCAGCCCAGATATGGGGTAGTACAGGGTTCTTCCACCGGAAAAAGTTTAAAATCTAGATGTCCTGAAATGGCATCTCCTGCATTTTTGGTTTGTGTGTGGTGGTGGTGGTGAGGGGAGCGTGGAGGTTGTGTATGTGCGTGCGTGCGTGCGTGCGTGCGTGCGTGCGTGCGTGCGTGCGTGCGTGCGTGCGTGCGTGCGGGTAAATATTGATTTTCAGATTTTTAAATTCAAATTAGGCACTCAAATGGGGCTAGCGGCAAAATATCTCTCCCCCACCCCACCAGTGTATGTGCGTGTGCGGGGTGCGTATACAAAACGTGAGTTACCTCACACAGACACAGACAGACACGTACGTAGATACCACCCCAACCACCTCTATCCGATTACCTATGCATAGACAGATAGATCATCATTATAACAGTAGGGCCTATAGACATCCTGGGTGCATTTCCTAAACATTGTCTATCCAGCAGCCGCTTCTTGTGCCTACCAGGATTCAAATGCACGGATGTGCCTTAAAGGATGGGGCGTTTCTGAAATGTCTTTTATGTAGTATTCGCCTTCGAATGCGCATAGAATTAATAAATATTTCTAAAAATGCATAGTAATATAGTATTTGATGTTCACTTCGGCCAACCTTACCGCTACTGCTGACGTTTCATAGCGCATAGGGACTATCACTGAACGATGTAAATTTAATATACGGAAACATGACCATAATATATATATATATATATATATATATATATATATATATATATATATATATATATATATATATATATATATATATATATATATATATATATATATATATATATATATATATATATATATATATATATATATATATATATATATATATATATATATATATATATATATGACTACTAAATACTCTGGTTTCTGGCTACTCAATATCCAAGAGGATGCAAATTATAAATTCTACAAATATAAAATAATGTAAACACTAATCTGATATTCGACTTTATCTTTGTTTCAGAGAGAAACCAGAGTATTTGGTACTTAATGGTCACTTGCTTTCATCGCACTGTTCTTCCGGTCTGTAAGGCTTTGCTGTGTCCGGAGGGTCAAGCGTTGCGGTGCTAATATTTTGTCTGTCGGCGGCGAACTGTGTCGACGTATTTACAATTTCTGATTCCTTTTCCAATTGGATTGTTTCGTAAATATACTGTTTCCCTAAATTGAAAAACTCGCCGGCTCACAAGAGTTTCCAGAAAAAACAGCAAATAATAACAGATATGTGTGACAGGGACGGAATTTATTTATGAAAATTAGTATGTATTAATAATACACCAAGACCATTATATTACAACACAAATATTGAACATTTCAAAGTTTATTTATATCTTGAAGGTAATGACTCTTTAATAGCTAACGGCAAATTTACAAAAACTCGAAGACACACAGCTGAACAGGCACGCAAAATACTATTTTCTTCATTAACTATTGACTGTCAATTAAAGCTGTTCCATCAGCTAATAGATCCTATCTTATTATACGGTTACGAGTGTATAGGAACTGGAGGTTACCAAGATCTTGTCAAAATAAAATCTTACTTTATTCGACACATCCTAAAAACCAAGCGTAGTACACCCAAATACATGTTATTTGGTGAAACCGGAGAAAAGCCAATGTTAGTGGCAATCAAACAAAGAATTATTAAATTTTGTCTGAAACATGTAAATGGGAAAGACGCTCAACTGTCGGTGAAAATACATCGATATATGTTAGAAACCACAGACACAGTGGCATACAATACAATTGGTTAAATCAGGTTAAACAGATCCTTGACGGGACAGGATACAGATATTTATGGACAAATCAAACAATAGAATATACATATCATATTTTAATGGGAATAACTCAGGTACTAAAAGATCAATACATACAGGAATGGCTGGGGGAAAAGTCCAAATCATAGAAAGGCAAAACATATCATGCTTTTAAAATCGATTTTGAATTAGAACATTATCTATTGAACCTACACGAGTGCCAAAGAATCGCAATAAGCCACTACCGAATAACTAACCGTTCGAATAACTAACCGCACTACCGAATGACTTTACCAATAGAAACAGGACGCTGGGAGGGTAAAATGAGAGAAGAAAGGACGTGTACAATGTGTACACAAAATGATATAGGCGACGGGTATCACTACATATTCATTTGTGATTATTTAAACAAACAAAACACAAGAAGCTTTGCCAAGATACTTTTACACCAGGTCAAACTATCATAAATTTTATCAGCTACTCTCGACACACAAACGAAAACTGTTAGTAAACTTATATAAGGTAGTTAGGGAAGTTACTAAGCTTTTCACTGCCAGAAGAAAGCCAACGAATTAACAGCTACATGGAAATACGTTAGGAAGGCTTAGAACGACGACGATGACCCACGACAATGAAGAAAATAACAGAAACCATGATGACGACAACGATAAGAACATCAACGTCAACAATAAAACAAAAACAATGACGACAAAAACAACAACAACAACAACAACAACAACAACAACAACAATAATAATAATAATAATAATAATAATAATAATAATAATAATAACGACGACGACGACGACGACGACGACGACGACGACGACGACGACGACGACAACAACAACGGCAACAACGACGACGACAACAACAACAACGGCGGTACAATAGTATAGTTTGTTGCTGTTGTTATTAGTATCATTTATTGATAAATGTCTATATTGCATCTTCTGCTGTTGCTGCTGCTGCTGCTGCTGCTGCTGCTGCTGCTGCTGCTGCTGCTGCTGCTGCTGTTGTTTTGTTGTTGTTGTTGTTGTTGGGTGTAAATAAACTATCTATCTATAAAAAGCATCAACGACAGTCGCGTAACGTCGTTTACTAACAAAACAATGATCAGCTGGCCGTATGCTTGACGACCAGTCGTCTGCACACGCGTGAATATGACGCCATAAGGGAATTCCGTAAAACCTCCTATACAGTTTTATTTCTGATAAAAATATATACATTTGCTTCCGTTAAATTTCTCTTCCAATTACTAAAACAAAAAGAATAGTTTCTTTTTCTATGGTAATTACGTATTTTTCTTTTGCTATTTGCTTTAAATTGTAGGCCAAGTCTTTCGCTAACACGTAGATTAATAATCAACTGTGGTTGAGGTTAATAAAACTATCCTCATGTATACAATCTTTCAGCAATAACACAGGAATTACAAAAAACTCGAGAAAAGCTTGTACAAGACGTTGCGGAACATTCCACAAATTGTAAATAGATCGTAAATTTTATATAGATTTTATAGACATAGATTTATATAGATTTTAAAGTTTAAGAGTTGGCGCCGTGCTAAACGCAACAGGGCAGTGAATTAAAAATTCGACGCGATAATGATATCAAGAGTTACCCATAGAATATGCCTCTCAACCTTAGTCAAGCTACATTTCTTATTAACGTAGAAGTAGCGATTTAAAAACTTAAGGGCGGGGTGCGCTACCAATAAAAAGCCGAGGAGTGAATGGAAAACGAAGCTCAGTACGGGTATGGGTGCATATCCCTAGAATAAGTGTCTGAAGTTTGTTTCAGCGAGATTGGGTGAAAACTGAATGAGGAGTAGTAAAATGAACAAGAACCTGACCAACCTTTAGAGATCCATACCGGATCTAAAAGTTATCTACTAAAATAGTTTGATTTTTAGTTCAGTCAATCCAAGATGAAATATAGGTGCACCGGGGCGAAATTTCAACAGAATTTCTGTCTGTAGATTTATGGTGAAGAAGCAATAGCATATTACCAAAGAAATCTAGCAGATTCTGACAGTGGGAAATATATAATTTTAGTTGTTATAATCCGCACTCTTTTGCGCCGCGCTTATTACTGATTTAATGAGAGCGTACATTGCCCTTATGCTAGTCACTTCAGAATTTAAATCGCTCAGTTTTTTATTCTTCCTTATATCTTATTTTTAAACTGACACGCTTATTTGGTGTTATGTTAGGTGTAAATCTATGCTTTATGAACGTTCATTTGTACAGCAGTTACTAAAATATCTGCCGTGCTACCGGATTTCGAATTTTCTTCTTACGTATTACTTGTATTGTAGACCCCGTTTATCTTGTCTAATAGAACCACAAGCGGATACTTTAAAGGTTCTACTGATGTACCGAGCTTAAATTTCTGTAATTTCCTCGTGTCGTTTTCCTCTCCTTCAAATATTCCGCCGTTATTAGGAGTATCAGGATCAAGATATTTAATTATGTTATAATATAGCAAACTATGATGATGTTAACTTAGCTTGGTGTGGTAGGTGATAATCCACACCAATTGGAGCGTACACGGTTGTGCCTGAATTAAAATTATTTTTCAATTATGACATCTTAACAAATTATATAAATTTTATGTTTGTAACTTAGCCGGTCTTTAGCTGGTGTGAAAGCTACAAAAACAAACAACATCACCGACGCTGTCTCAGTGCTGTATTCTACATATTATAAGGTTCATGGGTTTTAGTTGAGTAAGCGGCGACGGGCACCTTCCCATGAACTAGTGCAGCACGTCTACGACCACACAGAACAACACAATCAAACGTAAGATGGCATAGCAAGCAAATCAAGTCTGAACCACGGCAGTGTTTAATATGCGTTTAAATATCCTGATACACGCCTTTCACTTAAATGTACTGTACTTGGAGTGGTATACAGACAAACATGGTCGAGTGGATAAATCCATATAATTGACACTTGTCGTCTGGTGACATGGCAATCCGGAGTACTGCAGAGCATGCCACCGAGGCAGGCTATAGAATACAGGAGGGGGTGAATAAGCAACAACAATGGGCAGAATATTGGGGGCTGCAACTCAATGGAGTCAAATACCGTATCCAGCATCTGCTCTGTTCGCGCTCATGCTTGGAGAGAGTACCTTGCCACAGAACAGCACACCCACCTTTTAGCATCAATCTAGACTACCGCTTGATATAGAACCCCCATATTGAGATGGAAGCGAAGTCCATCAGAAAGGTAGGTATCATGAGAAATTACATGGGGATCCTGAGCACTGGCTATACAGGTACAGTAAAATCAGATGTTTTTACCACGAATGTAGGTGTAGTCCACCCAATCCAGATCACTGTGAGATTCTGACACCCCAGGTTTGGTCTCCAGAGCTACCCCTGACGGATGACATTTACCAATTGTGAGTGAGGAAAGCTGATATGGTGTCAATTCTAGGCACTGAAAGGCAATAATTTACCAATTCTTAGTGCAGAAAAATGATAGTTCTACCCAGAAACAGGATTTGTTGCCACTTCTGAACACTGATGGATGATATGTTGCCAATTCTGATCATAGAAGCATGGAATTTCACAAATGTCATGCCATGAGAGATGACCTTCTGCCAAGCCTAACCCCTGAAAGATAACATTTACCAATTGTGAGTGAGGAAAGTTGATTTCTTTGGTCAATTCTAAGCCCTGAAAGACAATAGTTTATTAATTCTTAGTGCTGAAAAATGATATTCCTATGGCTCTGGTAGATTTGTTTCTGTGGCAGGGCTTTGTGTGTGTCACAATTCTGTTCTTGTTTTCCAGCGAGTGCACGAGGGCTGGTCCTTATTCTCACACTACGTGGCTCTGGAGACCATTCCTGGTGTGTCAGAATCTCACTGCGATCTGGATTAGTTAGCCAACACATACATTCTCCTATCATTTCTTGAGCTGGTTTGGCTCTGTTGTTTCGGTCAGCTCTTTGTTAGAGCCTGCAACTTCATTTGGAGAGGGTGATCCATAAGTCGCTTGACATTTTCACCCTGTATCAGAAATATTTTTCTCCATTCTCGTTTCCAGTGGTTAGACGCTGACCGTCTTTTATATTCATGGATATAGGAGCCATTTTCATCGCAGGAAGTATGCTTCTGAGTCCAAGGTTTTGCACCTTGTCTAGATTTGATTTGTTCATCTTTGTACTGCACTTGTATCGACTGTTCACAGGATCTTGGAGTTTGATCCCCAAGAGCTTCCTTATGACACCAAGCTTTCTGATTACCCTCGCCCCATCATATACAGTGCTTTCATGTCAGGCAGTAATCTATATTGATGTCAAACAGGTGTGCGTGCGTGCGTGCGTGCGTGCGTGCGTGCGTGCGTGCGTGCGTGCGTGCGTGGGTGTGCCCATCTGTGGTAGGCTATTCTCTCCAAGCATGAGTGAGAAGATGCTGGATACGGCCTTTGACTTCATCTACTTCTGGCCCTCAATTTTCTGTCCACTGTTGTAGCTTATTCACTCCCTCATGTATTTATAGCCTGCTTCGGTGGCGTGCTCTGCAGCACTCCACATTGCCCAGTCGTCAGCCGACAAGTGTCCATTATATGGATGTATCCACTCGACCATATTTGGCTGTATACCACTCCCCGTGCATTATCTTTAAGTGAAAGGAGTGTATCAGGGTATTTAAACCCACATTAAACACTGCCATGATTCAAATTTGATTTGATTATTATGTCATCTAAAGGTTGATTGTGTTATTCCGTGTGCCCATGGACGTGTTGCATTAGTTCATGGGAAGGGCCTATCGCCGCTTAATCAAATAAAACCCATGAACGTTTGTGTAGCTCCCACACCAGCTAAAGACCTGTAAGCTACATATATAAACTTTATATAATTGCTTGAAATGGCATAATTGAAAAATAAATTTAAATTAGGCACACACATGTACTCTCCAAATTGCCTACATTTATTTGAAAAGATTTATGTCTTGGTATGTGTAAATATTCTGTATTCGGCAAAAATGGGAATTGTCACGAGGAAATGACAGAAATTATATATTTCCCACAGTCAGAATTGGCTAGATTATTTTTTGGTAATATGCCATTGCTTCCTCGCCATAAATCTACTAACAGAAAAAATCTGTTGCAATTTTGCCGAGGTCATTCCTTAGATTGACTGCACTATTTACTTACAGAGATGGTAAATATAATATTATGCGAAAAGACTTCACATTCAAAATATGTCGACAAAAGTCAAACCTTATTGACGCCATTTTATATAATGAATGAATCTTTATTCACATTAGGCCGTTGCGTCTTAAGTGAAGACAATACGCACTAATGATAATATGTATGACGGGTAAAGATTTCAACTATATAATACAAATATGAATTTTAATATCAAATTTGTGAATGACTATAACTTGTAGCAATCATACGTACTCAATCACACTTATGCGCACTATTGCACGGGCTCTTACACACGCATGCATGCACGCACACACGCATTTACGCACGCACTAGGCATATTATTGGTACAACAATAACAATTTGATTGTTGTCTATTGGCTAGCCGATTTAATTTTGGAGGAATTTGATCTAGATGATGATTATATCTGATTGATCAAGCCCTCGATGGGACAAAGACAGCTAATGTTTGGCTGAAGCACGTATTATAGTCGCATCAGTTGATGTTACGGCATGTGAGTGTGTGTCTTTAGATACTTTATTGACAGACCGCATCCATGAATTATGAGCATAATCCGAGTTTGAATTAAATAATCCTCTAGCATTGTTTTAAGTAATTAGCACTTTAAAGATGCGGTTTCTTATACAGTTTCTTTAAATTTTCTCATTTGTTGGCCATAAATAGACGATTTTTCAAAATGTACAAATGTAATGACCGACTCTGTTATCTGTCAGTTTATGCGTGCTGATTGGCTACAACCAATAATTCAGTTGCCATCAATCGTAATTACACTCATGTCGATATTGACTGGCCCGCGATTGACGGCAACCGGGTAGAAGTAGAACATTCTCTACTCCAGGGATTAGAGATTTTTTGGACGGCGATTGACAGCGATCGACATTAAAGTGATCGCAGGTACGCTCCAGTCAAACCTGTTGGAGACTAATAAATCGGACTCTGATACTGGGAGTTGCCGATAGTTGCTGGAAAATCAAGCAGCGTCTATAGTCGCAGTGCATGCTCGACCCGACCGCAGCTTTACTGAACTCACGTCAACGACGGCCTAAACTGACAAGCACGCCCCACTATGTGGCGAAGATAAGGGACTTATGACAATTACCGACATCTGACAGCTGACTGATCAGGCTGAAAATGGCTTTCCCTGATAATGACGTTGTTTTCTACTTCTTTTACAAATAATCACACAATGAAGGAGCACCGCCGTATGCGGAGTTTACATTTTAGCAACGAACCTAATGCTAATAATGAAATCTAATTCTATATGACATAGCAAGCAAGTAAATAGTCAACAATGTAAACAGTGGCCGATCCAGGGGGTGGCGTGACCCGCGTGGCAGAGCACGTTATAAAATTTGCAACAAGGTATCGCGTTGCGGTGCTCTTAATCATTGGAGGGAAATACCAACAACATCATGAAATATCGTTTGCTAGGATTTTAAAGTCACGTTTATCCAGACATTTGCGACAGAAAACGTGGCTTAATTCATGTCTGCGAGTAAATACATGAATGTACAATCCATCTGGGTAAGAATTACATGATATCAGACCTTACATATATATTTACAGAGCTATTTAAAGCGGGGGTGGGTGTGGATAGTGTTTCCCGATGGGGGTGGGGGCGGGGCGGGGGCGGGGGCGGGGTATGGAGTATGTGGGGGTGGGGTGGGCATGAAGGTGGGGGGAGTGGCGGGGTGTGTGGGTGTGTGGTGGTGGTGGTGGAGGGGCTCAGTTTTGTGAGCCATTCGACCTGATTTCTTTGGCGCGGGGATAGCCATTCGAAGCGCCCTCTTTTGTGAATTAAGAGTACTACTACATGGAATTCTGTGTAGTGAATTCGGCAGCGCCAAGTCGCTCTGAGCTGGCAGCCAGGAGATGCGCTCGCGAGTCTAACGGCGGCCGGTACAACGATGGACAGTCCGAGCGACAGGTCGCCCGCACAACAGCACGCCTTTGTGTTTTTGTATGAACATTTCTATATCTGAGTTAAACGTTGTGCTAGACGTGTTACGCCAGGTTTACATCATGCGATATTATAGGCGATTGATTGCGTACGAGGTGGCGCATACGACGAATCGGATGGTATAAACGCCTTGAAACTCACCATTTTAACTGTCTTGCCAGAAATCGTGAAATTGGAACAAACTTTATTTTGCCGACCTGTCGCGTGTATTTTCGTGCGATGTAAATGTAAAATCGTGCACCGCTACATTGCCTGCACTCATTCGGACTCGTTCATTTAGCACCTATTAATTAACCTTATCCAGAAATGGCAGCTAGTGAAGTGTATGGATGTAAACAAACATTAAAAAAGTTATAAATGGCGTTGAATCGCATTTTGTCAGTCATTTCTTTAGTACATTTATATCAAGGGCGGATTCAGAAATAGTTCGTTTGGGCGGAGCTGCTGGAGGAGTACTATCTATATTGACTGGGTCTCTGGTAGTGTTTCCCAATGGAGTGTTGGTGGTGTGTGATGTGGGAGTTATGCCCCCCCCCCACCCACCGTTCCACACTACACACCTCCACAACCCCACCATCCAGTATTGGCTGGACATCCATTCAACCAGCCAAGATAGGTACCACTTTTCCTGAATCGATAAAAGGATCAATAGATGGATGGATTAATAGTAATATAAGTTTATGGTTCTTGCCAGAAACTTATAATAGAGACACAAAAGTAAGCAAATACAGTAAACATAGGTCTGATACTTGTAATTGTCACTTTGTCAAGTAACTAAACCCAATTTGTCACGAGGAAGCTATCCGTACAGGAAAGCCTAAACAAATAAAAAGGCACAACGTGACAGCATCCCAACGAACACGCCCTCCGCGCCCACCCAACAACCCACCTGTCAGAGACGCACGCACGCACACATTCCCGATTAAATACCATAGTTCTCATTGAACAAACTAAAATCAATATATTTGGCATATGGGTTCATATGTGGCATGGGTTGGGCTGCATTGAAATTGATGTCAAACAATTAACTGTGCTGTTTTGTCCTAACGCCCGGATGTAATATGTTAGTATTATTACCGATTTGCCTCCGATTCAAATAATTGGTGGATCATTATAAGATCATTGCCGATCACTATATTCGCATCGAATATAGTGATCGGCAATGTTATGGTATTCAAATCATATTTTCATTTCATAGTTACGAGAAACTCGTGGAAAACCGCGAAGAGAGGATGCTGATACGATATCCAAAAACGCGAATTAAGAAACGAATTGTATTTGAAAATAGTTGGCAGCAGATGGATTATCCATGTTGGAATGTGCGCGGTAAGTATATTAATCTCATTTTATGCATGGGACAGAGAATTGACAGAGAATTGAACATGCACGTGGTATGTCGCAGGACAGTGTCCTTGACCCTGTAATTATTGTTGTCTTTATAAATGATCTGCCTGATGTTATTGACTGTATCTGCGAAGCTAATTGGGAATTCTGTAACAACAGACATACAGAACAGAAAAAAACATAAAGAAAAACATTGATTGGACATGCCAGTGAGTGGCATCTTAGATTCAATTCGACACAGATTCATGTACTCCACCTAGGCAAAAATAACCCACTAATACAGTAAGTACACCATGAGAGATACTCCAATTGCTTCACCAATAACCATAACGGATTGTGAGTCAAAAACACTGATATTACTATGTAAGACACTAGTCAGACCTATACTGGAATACTGCAACTCTGGGTGGGAATCCCACCTTCTGAAACAGTCACGGACGCTAGAGCGAGTACAGCGCCGAGTGACGAAGCTAATCCCTGACATGCTCCTCAGTTATGAAGGGAGGCTAAGATCATTAAATTAGTTATCTCTGAAGTAGCGTAGGACACGCGGAGACCTGATTGAGGTGTACAAACTAACGAGAAACCTCTACAATGTTGATTCATCCAATCTCTTCAGCGAACCCCCCACAAGCATCACCCGTGGTCATAGCTTCAAACTAGGAATTCAAAGCTGCAACATTAACCCAAGAAAGTACTTCTTTACAAAATGTACCCCACCCCCACCAACCTGGAATCACCAACCAGCACACATCGTGGAAGCCAAGAACTTAACACGAATTCAAGGTCAACTGGACTCATACATGACACATGCAGCGTACCTCTTTGACTAATTATTCGGAATTGGTGACGACATGAAACCAAGTATGAACCATAATTAGTATTCAGAAATTCGAAGTAAATAGGGTGCGTAATCTGGCTTTAATGTGTAGGCGGCACACTGCAGCCGACCAGAGTCTAGTAGCTGTAGGCGCAACACTGCAGCTGACGTCTGCTGGACATGCGCATCCCACAAAACAACGTCTAAACCATAGTCTAGCAGCTGCAGACGCCACATCGCAGCTGGCGGCTGCTGGGCATGCACATATATATTAATAACTATCAAATACTGATAGATAATATCTAGGACTAATAAGTAAAGCACACTACAATGTCAAAAACTTTCTCTTCCGTATTCGCTAAGTATAATTTGTAAGATATCGACGGGATTAGAAGAAAAGCTTACTGCTTAAGTCCTGAGAAAATGTTGATGATGATGATGATGATGATGATGATGATGATGATGATAATGATGATGCAAACGTCTTTGTCGTCCGTCTACTGCGATATCGGGTGCGATTAATCTGATTAATCTCAAGCGATCACTCGCCCATAATATCGTGTAATGTAAACCCTCCTTTTGTTTCACGGTTAGTCGCAAGACAAGAAAAATCTTGAGTTGAGAGGTGTTTACATTATCATTGTCGTCGTGGGCGACGTTTCGCACACGGTCAATCGGCTGTGAAATCATCTAGAAAAGACATAACGCGGCCACACACGGTGCGATTTCGCCACAATATCGTACCACTCGTTATGATACGACACGACTGCATGCGCCATCCTAATAAATCGTACCGTGTGAGAGAACGTGCGACACGATTCTGTCCGATTCTGTCGTATCGCAGTAGGTCGTAGGAAATCCTATGTAATCTGGAACTTTTCAACATGTTCAAAGATTTCCTGGCGTGGCGGATTGAATCTTGGCATAGAGCAAACAATTGCATCACGTGACTACTAGTTAATTGTAATATTTGCACATGCGTGAAACAAACTTAAGCAAATAAGATGACAGTCACGTGGTATGAGAAGTGCGAGGACAGACTGATAGTAGTAGTAGTAGTAGTAGTAGTAGTAGTAGTAGTAGTAGTAGTAGTAGTAGTAGTAGTAGTAGTGTGGACGTATTCTCAACTGTACATAGTGATTCCGTCACAGTCGATCCCCTCACATTTTTGTGTGATTCCGTCACATGCGATTCCGTCACATTTTGGGGGGATTCCGTCACGGTCTGTCACGTGGCATACATGTAAATATATGTCGATCTTTACATCATCTTTGAAGGGCGTGCCAAGGAGTTAATAATTAATAAGTGATACCCATATCCTAAGTATAGGCAACTCTTCCCTGCTACTTTGTGACGGAATCACACATAGCGCACTCAAACTGTTATTTATTTACGTCTTCTTTAGAACACGTTGCAGGAGAAAGTTCACCAAAGTACGTTAAAATGCTTACGGCATCATCTTCCCCGTGTTTTACGCTTTATCTGGATGTATAACATGATGTCTTCACGAAGTCAATTTGCAATGCTAGAAGCAACGCAAGTAGTAGCCGTATTATTATTATTATTATTATTAGTAGTAGTAGTAGTAGTAGTAGTAGTCATAGAAGTCATATTGATTTGGCTCTGCTATTAACGTCGATGTAAGACGATTCCTACTACGCATATATGATTTATTTCTTGTCTTGCTTCCTTATAAATGTATATACGTTGGTTTTGCTGTTTTGATTTCTTGAAATTTTGTTGTGGGTAGTCGCATTTTGTTGCGAAGTTTTCCTGCCATTACTTTTGATTTGGCTTTGATAGCCATTGTCTTGTCGGCGTCCTGTCTTCAGACCGTAATTGTACATTGTCCACGTTTAGTTGATGGTGATTAATTGCGCAGGCTAGTTATGTAAAGTCTCATTTGCCGTTGGCACGCTAGCGATTATTCCCGTCTTTTCGATCGCGTGGCTACACGGGTGCTTTCTGTTGAGCTTCGCGCTTCGTGGCTGTATACAACTCGAGCTTTCTGCAGGGTTTAAAAGCTGCGTTAGAATACTGCATATCACGCAGTAGCCGCGGCGTCTCCCTTTGGTCAATTATACCCGTTAATTAACCAAAGACTTCTTACTATCAACTGTAAATGTCACAATGCTCACACACGCTAAACTAAAAATGTCATCCGAATATAAGCGTATGCTTAGTCTTAAAATTAGCACAAAAGGGTGGGGCGTTTCAGCTATTGATGTGTATAATGGCTTGAAGAACACGATTGGCACTGGTCCTAAGGTATTAAAGGGCCTGATTAACGTGACCCGCAATATATGGAATGTGACAGTAAGCACCCAAGAGGCAAAGGATAGGCTATTGGAGAGCGATTTTGTTATAGCTGGAGAAATATGTAGCATCGAGGAGATTGACTCAGATAAATTAATGGTAAAGATAAAAGTTCCTCTTGAAATCCCGAATGAGCGTTTGTTAAGCGAACTTAGCCATTATGGGCAAGTATTGAAAATTGAGAGAGAGACTTACCGTTTTGATAAAACCTTGGAAAATGGTATTAGAAGAGTATACTTTGAGAAGGTAGACAAGCCTCTGCCTAATAAGTTGTCTATATACGGTATTTTTATCCTTCCACTGTGGTACAGAGGTCAAGTAAAGGAGTGCAGGATTTGTTCCAGCACTGGTCATCTGGCGGGAGCTTGTCCACAAAAAAACAAATGCT
Organism: Chaetoderma sp. LZ-2023a; assembly: GCA_034401795.1. Lineage (NCBI taxonomy): Eukaryota > Metazoa > Mollusca > Caudofoveata > Chaetodermatida > Chaetodermatidae > Chaetoderma > Chaetoderma sp. LZ-2023a. Next base: position 36,097,615 of record CM067370.1, on the reverse strand, counting down.
TAATTTGTGGTTCAACAGAACATTTCAAGTGGCGATGTCCCAACAACACGTGGACGCCTAAGCAAGATACACACAGTAGCTATGTGGCATCGCGTACTGAACATCAAATTGAGCGAGTTAACTCACTCCCTGCTCAAATTGTTACAGTTGTTGCTGAAACTAATTCAGAAGAGAGTGTAGTTACGGTGAACCCCGTCGTAGTGGAGCATATGGACGAAATTGACGTTATTGAGGAAGGTATTAGCTTAACTCCAGAGAGAACAATCCAGGATACGGATGCGAAGTCAAGTCAAAGCGATCATGATGACACTCTGGATGAAAGCGAATTCCCTTTGTTACCGCGACAAACTACATTCAGGTCGCAGGTGACAGATGACGATGATGAATTTCCATTAAGTCCTTTCCCATCAACTCAGATTACGGACCTAGATAATAAGACTCCTGCGAGTATTAATCTGGATGGCAAAACATCTGTAAAAGATATCGTTGATACGCATGTCACTGATGTTTGTGCTAGCATTAAGCGTCACAAGGAAGAATTGTCTAGTTCAGAATCTGATGTCGAGGAAAATGATATTGAAGATAATAATATGTCTACTGCTGGGTCAGACTATTCTGTACAGACGCAATGCTCACAGACAGCAAAGGAAATGGTTTTATTTCGTTCAGAAGATGGTGAAGTGTTGGGGCCTTATGTAACAGCCAAAGGAGTACACTATAGACATCTAAGATGTGATTCCGCTATTTCTAAATACAAACATTTAGAAGTAGTTGATTTGAAAAATCATGATTTTAATAGTAAGCTGGGTAAATGGGCCAAAAAACGAAGCAAGCCTAGTAAGAAAAATAAATCAAGTTAGATTAACAATGGCAGTCCTGTATACTATTAAACTATTTATGCTCATTTGCACGATAAATTGCAAAGGCCTAAATACTGAACTAAAACAGAGATGTTTGTTGGAAGTGCTTGAGGACAAAAAGGTCGATATAGCTTTGCTTCAGGAAACGAAGATTAAAGATCGTGAAATCTTCGATTCATTTAAACAGTTTTTTAAAGGTCAGTTGTTTTACGCATTATCGTGCGATAACAGTGCAGGGGTTGCTATTCTCATTCTTCCACACTGTCTTAAATCTGTTAATGTGTTAGCATCGTCATCAGATACAAATGGACGTTGGGTCAATGTAACAGTTGATATCTTTGACTTTAGCTTGACTATAATGTGTGTTTATGCGCCTGTTTCACATGGTTCACGTCATACATTTTTCCATGATATCTCCGCCATTATTCAAGACAATATATCTGAAAATTTGATATTAGGAGGTGATTTTAATTGTGTTTTAGATTCAAACATTGACAGAAAATCGCAATCTGTATATAATGATACGTCACACGTTGAATTAAAACATGTTTGTGACAGGGAACATTTATTTGACAGCTATCGCTTGACAAACCCTCACGACAGGCATTTGACCGCCTAGAATGGCAGTTTCTGTTTAAATCCCTGGAGCACATAGGTTTAGGAGTAGATTTTATTAAATGGGTCCGGATTCTGTATACTGGAATTAACAGCAGATATCTTTTAAATAACTGTCTGACTAATACTGTGATACTAGCACGCGGTGTACGGCAAGGTTGTTCTCTGTCACCCTTGTTATTTGTCATAGCCATGGAATCACTGGGATCAACACTGAGGGAAGACCCTACGTTTAAGGGGATATCCATACATGGTATTGCGAGACCATTAACGGTATCCCAGTATTCAGATGATACTACAGTGTTTGTTGGACATGACAGCGATTTTGGCGGCTTAGATAAAATATTAAGTGCATTTCAAAAAGCTTCTGGACTAAAGGTCAATCGAGATAAATCTGTCGGCCTATTTCTTGGTCCTTGGATTAACAGGTGTGATAATATTATGGACATAAAGTGGTCAAATGACTATATCAAAATAATAGGCATTTACTTTAGTCGCAAAAATGACACGTTAATAAACTGGACACACCGAGTATGTAAACAGAAACACGTGTTAGCAAGTTGGAAGCGACGCCATTTGTCTATATTTGGTAGAGCATTTGTTCTGAATAATCTGATAATGTCTGGTTTGTGGTATACAGCTTCTGTTGTCCATATGCCAAAACATGTAGAAGATGAGATTAATCAGCTAATGTCTGGCTTTTTGTGGGAAGATAAAGCAAAACTTGTAGCTAATACAGTTTGTATCAATGCAAAATTGAAAGGTGGTTTGGACTTGGTACACATTCAAACAAAATGTGCGTCATTAAAACTTAAATTTCTGCATGATTTGATATATTCCAATTCACCTTGGGCCATTGTTTCACGAACATTATTGGGAAGGTATATTGGGCCTTATTCCACAGAGTGTATATTCCTTTCAAAGACACCACCTCCAAACGTCATGAAGTTACCAGATGTCTTCAATGAGCAACGCCAAGCATTGAACATGTTTACTAACGTAACGCCATCACCGTTAGAATGGGAAAGTGTGCTAGACCAGAGACTATGGGGAAACGACAATATTCAGATACGAAATAAAGGCCTTTACTTCCCATCATTAGCTAGTAAAGGTGTTCACAGATTTAATCAACTCAGATACACGTTCGTGGATTTCAGGGCAAACAATATCAGAAAAATATGCATTAAGGAGTATTGATGCCCATCGTCTGTTAGGACAATTAAAGAAAGCTGTTCCCATCGACTGGTTCACACTACCAAATGTTGTTGACAAGGAGGAAATTTCTCCACCAGTGTTGCATTACGATGGAGAAGAATTCAAATGCCATATGCGTTCTCATGATTGGTATAGTATCTTAATATGTAGACACGCCAAAATGCCCAGAGCAATTGATGCATGGAATAATACCAATTATAAACCCTCTGACTGGAATAATGTGTGGAAGCATTTACACTTGCCATTTATACCACATAGGGCACGTGATGTAGCATGGCGGCTCATTCATCGCAGACTTTGGGTTGGCCATTTATTACAGAAATGTCGAATTACAAATAGTAATCTATGTCCTCTCTGTGAAAACGAGGAAGAGACATGTGTCCACTTGTTCATTAATTGTCTGGAAATTTTTTAATACTGGAAATTTGTGGAAACAATTGCAGTAAAATTTGATATTCATTCTTTGAATCTAAAAGCAGAAATGATTTTGTTTAGGGATATTAAATCTATAAAGCGGCATCTAACCAGCCATAAGCATGGGGTCTTAATCTGTCTTATCATGATAGGTATATGGACAGTTTGGAAATACCGATGTGCACAGGTGCTGAATCCTGACAGGTCAACCCATTTAATTTCCCTGACAGCGATTTTTCGTACCCTTTTAATGCATTGCCTTCAAGGCGAATTGCACAGGGCTACGAAAGAAAGGAGTTTGGAGAAATTCAAAGATATGTGGTGCGGGAACAACATAGTTGAAGTTCTGCCAACGAATTTAATAATGTTACGTCTATGAGCATTTTCTGATGAATACATGTTAACCGGTTCTCTACAATTAATTACATGTAAGATGTATTGTTGTGGTTATTTGTGGATTTGGTAACGTAGAAACTGTTGCTGTATCACATTAAATTGATTTCAAGATACCTAACAGTCTATAACTATGATTAATTTGAAATTAACATGCCTGTGCGCTTGGGGCTGCAAGGGTTAAGGCGTGTCCTACAAGTGGCAGGTGGTCATATACGCAACTTTAATATTCGTTGATTTTACAATGCGAAAAGTGACTCTATATCCCAATGTAGCTACTATTAGCCCATGTTCCGGGGTAATTTTCGAAAATCCATTCGCAAGTAAATTTAGAATCCCATAAAATATTTAAACATTCATTTGAGCCTCTTTATACTAACAATGTTTGTAAACATAGCCAAATACACAATAAGCGCGTTTGTTCCGGGTTAATTTTGGAAAACGATCGTGCAAGTAAAGTGATTTGTTAATTTTCAACTCACATTTACCACACTATGCAATATTACCGTGTCGCTAAACACATTGCAGATATTCTAGTATTTGTCTTTTTATAAATCATCCTGTGGGCCTTAATTCGTTTGTTCTTAATACTTATAAGCTTACGCTTGAACCGTGTGTTTATGTTATGACCTTAATTACACTGCTGTCAATATTTATTACTACAGTAGAGTCAGTAGAACAATGGCAGACGCGAGTTTTGGAGGAGGTGTTGCTCTTATGGACAGCAACAAGCTTGTGGCAAATTTGTTTTTCACATATACATTGCCGTCATATGAATACAAAGAAATTTTGAGAGTCTAAATTTCAGTGCTCTAATTCTCAAATAAGTGTCTGATTTCTGAACGTGTGGATTTTTTAAGTTATGCTGTTGCCCTTAATGGCAGGAATTTTTGATGATGTAATATATGATTTTATAAAATGTCTTGTGGAAATGTTTGTTAACCCTTTGAACCCTCGGTTCACATGATATTAATTTCAAACATCGGTACAAGAAAGCTGTTGTGTAATTTGAAACGAATTTGACAGGTATATGTTGTTGTCTACGCAGCAACAGCTCTAAGTCGGGTTGGTTTGAAAATACATAGCAGAATTTTTATAAAATTAAAGTATTTTGGTGTGATTGCATTTCGTGTTGAAAGGGTTAAGACATAGCCTAGCTAGATGATGCATAGAATTTTAAACAAATTATATAATCGAACCGCAAATATTTATTACTTATTTATACATGTGACTGATACGATAATTGTTTTCTATTGAGTTCTTCTTTGTTTAATGTTCTTTTTCAGTCAGTATATTTTTGGGTACGATGGATTTCCACACGATCCTTTGGTCGTGCAACCAAAAAAAAAAAAAAAAAAAAAAAAAAAAAGTAGTAGTAGTAGTTTAGAATTTTGATTGTTTGATATTTCTGGTGAACATCTTTGATTTTCCGAAAATATCCTGAAATCATTTAAATAAAAGGCTACTGACTCTCCTTAAGCAATGGGATGATCTGAACTAAACTTAGATGAAACGGTTCTAGTGTCATATACTTCAACATTTGCAACGAAAATGTTGATTTATCAATGTATTTGGCGGTAATCTTAAATTTCCAAATATCTCCACAAAATCATAAAAATATTAGTCTTAAAATGTCCGGCTACAATTTGTACTTTTAAAACTTAAATTTCTCTTTATTGCCAGAACTGTTGATTTTGTGACAAGAAATCTCTTGGTCTTTAGATGTATAACATGGTCTTTATAATGCATCATGGTCGTCACGCCTGCTTATCCACAGACGGACACAAAGCCTTTTCTGTGACTCTCTTTTCACTTCCCTCTTTCTTCGAACAATCAACAAAACAGAAAGAGCACAGACCCTATTCATAATTCTATCAGAATCACACGCCATCTTTCCCGCAAAGCCAATATTGCCTACTAGCAAACGTAGATAATTCACCTTTCCAGAGTATCCATCCATCATCTGACCTCTTAATCAGCTCAGCGCATGTATGATGACGTCACAATCATTACGTCACAAAGGGTTCCATATAGACCGTCATCAAATCTCAAATGGTCCGACACGTTGTATGAATTGTATGTCTTTGTAATGCTTTGCTATTTAATAAACATGCTGTTGAATATTTTGAAACTAATTTGACTGGGCGCTGTTGGTGCCTTAGGCAGCAACAACACCCAGGAAAATTAGTTTCAAAATATTCATCAGCTTACCTGTGTAGTTTTTTTGGAAATTGATAGGCAGGGTGTTCCGAGATCTATCGATCCCAACACGAACGATGTGTGGGTGGAGCATAGCTAGAGATGGGCGGGGGATAGCTAATACCGGAAAGGTCCATTGTATAAAATCATAGTAAATCGTAGCGTGTGAGGGGTGCCGACTTAAGATGTTGCAGTTTTTCCTGCAGCTACCCGTGTTTGTAGTAGGAAATCTTATCTAAGCGTAGCATAGGAAATCATAGTAAATCGTAGCATGTGAGGGGTGCCGACTTAAGATGTTGCAGTTTTTCCTGCAGCTGCCCGTGTTTGTAGTAGGAAATCTTATTTATGTGTAGCATAGGAAATCATAGTAAATCGTAGTATGTGAGGGGTGCCGACTTAAGATGTTGCAGTTTTTCCTGCAGCTGCCCGTGTTTGTAGTAGGAAATCTTATCTAAGCGTAGCATAGGAAATCATAGTAAATCGTAGCATGTGAGGGGGGCCGACTTAAGATGTCACAGGCGGTGTTTTCCTGCGGTTACGTGTGTTTGTAGTAGGAAATCTTATCTAAGCGTATCATAGGAAATCATAGTAAATCGTAGCATGTGAGGGGGGGCCGACTTAAGATGTCACAGGCGGTGTTTTCCTGCGGTTACGTGTGTTTGTAGGAGGAAATCTTATTTAAGCGTAGCATAGGAAATCATAGTAAATCGTAGCATGTGAGGGGTGCCGACTTAAGATGTCACAGGCGGTGTTTTCCTGTGGTTACGTGTGTTTGTAGTAGGAAATCTTATCTAAGCGTAGCATAGGAAATCATAGTAAATCGTAGCTGTGAGGGGTGCCGACTTAAGATGTCACAGGCGGTGTTTTCCTGCGTTACGTGTGTTTGTAGGAGGAAATCTTATCTAAGCGTAGCATAGGAAATGATAGTAAATCTTAGAAAAAAAATCGCAACATGTGAGTCCATATTATATTTAGTAATTTTCATTAATTTCATAAATCGCTTGGTCGACAAGACAAACATATACCGGCTTTACATACAACAAGGACACATTTCACCAATACCCGCGTTGTTGATATATTTTTCAATCGGGCTGGCATGAGGTCAAATCTGGTGTTGATGTTGGCTCTAAAATTGGTGAACCATCAACCCACGTGTGGAGAAGCCCCAATAGTACCAGAGTTATTGAAAAAGCGTCTACTTTGAGAACAATGTTGCTGAAAGCTCTTGTTGTTGTATTTTAGCGTTTTATCCCATAATTGGCACACCTCTTTGGGAAACCACGAACAAGCTTCTACCCGAGTTTCGAGAATATCCCTCCTATACAACCAGAGATGTTGAAAAATATATCAAGCGTCCATTTTGAAAATAATGTTGCCTAAAGCTTTTGCTGTTGTAGTTTAGGTTTTGGCTCCAACATTGGCACACGTCTTCGCGACCACACAGGCACGCTTCCATCCGAGTTTGGAGGAGGGAGGCGATCCTTCCAATAGAACTAGCGTTATTGAAATGTCTTAACAACAACAACAACAACAACAACAACAACAACAAGCACTCCATGTTTGAAGTAATCCATGCATCTAGTGAACCTGTTAAAAATACTCTGGCTCAATTGGAAGAGTAAATCAAGTCCTTTAAAATACATTAATAGAGTAGATTGCTCGGGGGATAACGCGCCATCGCGAATCCCCACGTTCACCACTTCGACCTTTTGATCCCTCGCACCACATCCCCTGGTGGTGGAGCCAAATCTAAATGTCATTTTGCACTCCACAATCATATTGGTAACTCACATATCAAATTTGTTTGAATTCTGTCCAACGGTTTCGGAGGATTTGCATTACAATTGCTTTACTGCACGCACTCACGCACGCACGCAAATACGCACGCACGCACGCGCACAGTCTCACACACGCACACATACACACACGCACACATGCACGCACACGCGCACACACACACGCACTCGCACGCACGTACGCACGCACGCACGTGTCTTCCGCCCGTGTGAGACCACCCCAGACAGCGTGTCGAAAAGCAATAAAGTTAGTCATTAATGGCATTTATCAGCGCGTTATGCACGAAACCTAACCTTTATTTTTATTTATTAAATACATATGTAGCACAACTGCCTTAACAGTACTTAGCCGTAATTCATAAATTTCCAATTTTCAGAATGGTTTGGAAATTAGAAAGCTTAATTAAATAGTGTGTGTCTGTTTCTTACTGTGAGAATCCAATCCAACGTCTAGGGGGATAAATAAGCAGTCACAGACAACCAACTTCAAACTGTATTAGGTTTGATTATTTATGAAAAACAATTATATTTGCTTGGTGGTGTCCGATTCCACACGAACCTGACATATTTCGCGCGCTCTCCGTCCGTACGTCGGTCCGTCCGTATAGGCGTCCGTCCATCCACCTATTTATCCACCCACCCACCATCCCGCCAGCTAACCATCCCGCCCGCACGCCTGATCCCCCACCCGCCCGCCCAGCCAGCCACCCACCCGCTCGCCCACCAGACAACCAACCTGAAGCCACATCAATACTTGTGACACGCATTGAAGCCACACCAATACTTGAGACAATACATTGAAGCTATTTTAATACTTGGGAGGCACACCAATTATTTGGGACACATATGAAGCTATATCAATACTGGCGACTCGGAACATACATTAAAGCCACATCAATACATTGACACACATTGAAGCGACATAAATACTTGTGACACACATTGAAGCTACACCAACACCTGTGACAAAAACGGAAGTCGCATAATATTCGGGACAATAATTGAAGCCACGTCAATACTTGTGATACACATTGAAGCCACATTAATACTTGTGACAGACTTTGAAGCCACATCAATACTTGTGATACGCCTTGAGGCCACATCAATACTTGTGGCACACAGTGAAAACACATCAATACTTGGAACACACATTGAAGCCATATCAATACCTGTGACACACATACGTATGATACACATTAAAGCCATATCAATACTTGTGAGGGACATTGAAGCCATATCAATACTTGTGACACACATTGACACCACGTCGATACTTGTAAGAGACATTGAAGCCACATCAATGCTTCTGAGAGACATTGAAAACACATCAATACTTGTGACCCATATTAAAGCCAAACCAATAGTTGTGACACACATTGAAGCCATATTAATACTTCTGACACACATTGAAGCCATATCAATAATTGTGACATACATTGAAGCCATATCAATACTTGTGACACATTGAAGCCATATCAATACTTCTGACACACATTGAAGCCTTATCAATACTTGTGACACACATTGAAGATCAATATGTGTGGCACAGATTGAAGCCACATAGATACTTGTGACCCATATTAAAGCCAAACCAATAGTTGTGACACACATTGAAGCCAGAATAATACTTCTGACACACATTGAAGCCATATCAATACTTGTGACATACATTGAAGCCATATCAACACTTGTGACACATTGAAGCCATATCAATACTTGTGACACACATTGAAGCCAGATCAGTACGTGTGGCACAGATTGAAGCCACGTCGATACTTGTGGCAGACATTGAAGCCACAGTAATACCTGTGACACATATTGAAGCCACATCAATACGTGTGACAAACATCGAAGCCATATTAATACTTGTGACACACATTGAAGCCAGATCAATACGTGTGACCCACATTAAAGCCACATCAATATTTGTGACACACATTGAAAATACATCAATACGTGTGACACACATTGAAGCCATAGTAATACTTGTGACACACATTGAAGCCATATCGATACTTGTGACACACATTGAAGGCAGATCAATACTTGTGACACACACTGAAGCCATATCGATACTTGTGACACACATTTAAGGCAGATCAATACTTGTGACACACACAGAAGCCGCATCAATACTTGTGACACACACAGAAGCCAGATCAATACTTGTGACACGCATTGAAATCACGTCAATACTTGCGAGATACAATGAACCCACATCAATACTTGTGATACACATTGAATCCAAGCCATATCAATACTTGTGAGAGACATTGAAGCCACACTAATAGTTGTGAGAGACATCAAAACTTGTGAGAGACATTGAAGCCACACCAATGCTTCTGAGAGGCATTGAAGCCACACCAATACTTGTGACACACATTAAAGCCGCATCAATACTTGTGATACACCTTGAAGCCAGGTCAATACTTGTAGCACACATTCAAATCGCATCAATACTTGTAACACACATTAAAGCCACATCAATACTTGTGACACACATTGAAGCCATATCAATACTTGTGACACACCATGGAGCCAGATCAATACTTGTGACACACCTTGAAGCCAGATCAATACTTGTGACACACATTGAAGCCATATCAATACTTGTGACACACCTTGAAGCCAGATCAATACTTGTGACACACATTAAAGTCACACTAATACTTGTGATACACATTGCATCCACATTGATACTTGTGACACACATTGCATCCACATTGATACTTGTGACACACATTGAAGTCACATTAATACTTGTGACACACATTGAAACCAAATCACTACTTGTTATACACAATGAAGCCAGATCAATTCTTGTGAGAAACATTAAAGCCACATCAATACTTGTGAGAGACATTGAAGCCACATCAATGATTCTGAGAGGCATTGACGCCACAGCAATACTTGTGAGAGACATTGAAGCCACATCAATACTTGTGAGAGACATTGAAGCCACATCAATGATTCTGAGAGACATTGAAAACACATCAATACTTGTGACCCACATTAAAGCCACACCAATATTTGTGACACACATTGAAGCCATATCAATACTTGTTACACACATTGAAGCCAGATCAATACGTGTGGCACAGATTGAAGCCACATCGATACTTTTGACACACATTGAAAATGTATCTATACATGTGACAGACTTTGAAGCGACATCAATACTTGTGACACACATTGAAGCCACATCAATACTTGTGACCCACATTAAAGCCACACCAATACTTGTGACACACATTAAAGCCACACCAATACTTGTGACCCACCTTAAAGCCACACCAATACTTGTGACACACATTAAAGCCAGATGAATACGTGTGGCACGGATTGAAGCCACATCGATACTTGTGACACACATTGAAGCCACGTCAATACTTGTGACACACATTGAAGCCAGATCAATACGTATGGCACAGATTTGCACCACGTCAATACTTAGGACACACATTGAAGCCTGATGATCAATACTTGTGAGCGACATTGAAGTCACATCAATACTTGTGAGCGACATTGACACCACATCAATGCTTGTGACACACATTGAAACCCCATTAATACTTGTGAGCGACATTGAAGCCACATCAATACTTGTGGCACACATTGAAGCATATCAATACTTGTGAGCTACATTGAAGCCATATCAATGCTTGTGAGCGACATTAAAGCCACATCAATACTTGTGAGCGACATTGAAGCCATATCAATACTTGTGAGCCACATTGAAGCCACATCAATACTTGTGAGCGACTTGGGACACATATTGATGAGATATCCATACGTGTGACACTACTTGGTGTTACACACATTTTTAAACCTATTTGCCCAAATCCAGATACATTTACCAGAATTACTAAATCTGTACCCCTATGCGACATCTTATTATGAGAATTAAGTCATATGTAGTATAATTGAATCACTATCCTACTGAATGATGTACTAGAATCTCATGCCCCTCTAAGTGACATTCTTCATGACATTGCAGGAAGCACTTATTAGTAATAACAATGGTGAATACCACACGCGGCGAATTCTACGTTACCCTAGAAATTGTCCATTTCCCCAATACACGTAGTACCCGGTGAACTGTACACATAGATACGTTGTTTATTTATTTTCTGTGGCCGGTAACTGGTGACCATTTTGAACACATAGATATCGTGTATATTATCTGTGGTAGTAACTGGTGGCCATTTTTGCAAAGTGTGCTGGTAAAAGTGTTGCCGTCTCAGACTGAACCCGGTTGTACCATCATTATGCTTAAGAATAGACGCCCGTCATTCTGGTATTAATTCCCATGAAGTCTGAACCTTTGCCGGTAGCGTGCTGAGCTTTAATTATGTTATGTGGACGACCACGCATAAGCGATACAGGTTAGTGAATGAGTGCGTCTCGGGTTTTCTTAATAAGCGTAGCTTAATTAAGGAGAGCAATGGCATAGTTATTGGCAATCATGCAGGCAAAGTGATATATGTGATGAATGAATGGATGGAGACACATTTACTTGCTTCATTGCCGATATCTCATTGGCATGTGGTGCGTGTGTGTGTGCGTGCGTGCGTGTGTGTGTGTGTGAGCGGAGTCTCTTGAACATTTCCAATAGGACTTGGAGGTTTAGTTGCAGTAATGGACGTCATAATTATGGCAGTGCATTTTTAAAGCAAATTTTACTGGCCGACATTGATCATTGAAGTGTGTGAGAGTGGTAACTCGTTACCCCTCTCTTTGGCGGTTGTGGGGGGTGGGGGGTGGGTGGGCGGCAGTCTGCAAATTAGATGCTCTGGGAATTGTTAATTATAGTTATCACCAAGGCATACATGTAATTAATATTTTTATGCATCAGCTTACGGAAATATGACTTTGAGTGCAATAGACCGAATAATGACTGAATTACATCATTTGTGGGTGAATCATCCAATCCCGTATCAATTGCCATTGTACATTGTGATTGTGTATGACTAATCGGCAGTATTTTCTCATTATTATGCGGAATGCCTGCCTGTAACCCGTTGGAGAGTGGTGAAATAGCTACTATAGTAATTATTATGCCGGAGGTTAAATGCAAAAACGGCCAAAAATCCTAATAAAATTCAATGTATTTATGCAACAGACAGAGTTACATAGAACAGATACAGATAAACCTATCTATTGCGCCAACTTTTTCAAAAAAGTGATTTCAACAGGCAAGTGAATGTTGAATACAAATCATTTACCATTATAAATGGCTGTTGGCAGTGATTGGGTGGGGACATAACTTCATATATGAGTTCTTATACATGTATACTATGATATCAAGTCTTGATATCATAGTATACATGTATAAGGACTATAAAAGATAAATGTGGCAACCTTTTGAATAATATAATGGCTTTAACCTAGTAAACTATAAAGTAAATACAGCTCATACTGATATATATATCAAAATAAGCAAAGCTTATTGACGTGAAGTTTTGCAGTGAAGAGTTAACTGTAATTCAATGTGACTGAATTATTTATTGGAGTGCGTGGTGCAGGATAATGGAGCGGTTTTACCCTCCAATATGCTGCTCACTACCTGACACGTATTGGCTGGGGCAGGGAACTTTAAGTCTCATAAAAAAGCTTTCACTACCGGTAATATTTTAACCCTTAGCACTCTGGTGTTAAAATTCTAAATCTTCAAATTAAATTTAAAGAAGAACTTCGCTGTTCGTTTTTTCAACAAATTTGGTGGGATATGGTCCGGTCATAGACAACAACATCTTCCATCAAAAATCGTTGGAAAATGTACACCATTTAAGATGCTATTGACAGCGTAAAAGATAGAACGTTGACATCAGTGTGCTAAGGGTTAATACCCAAAACTGCCAAGGACGGATTCTTCCGGTACTTAGAAATGTCCATTTTCAACCCGAGGGTATTTTTCAGAATTTGACACTGGAATGACTGCCTCGATAACGAGCCAGTCATTGCATTGCTAAATTTTCAGAAATAATCTCTCTTGATCTGCAAATTAGAATTTTCTATGCGAAAATTTAAATGTTATGGATCAAATTTGCCCATAATGGGTTAAACGAGTAAATTCAATAAATTCACACACACGCACGCGCACATAAATACAATTCTAAATTGTATTGTACTTTAGATACATCATAATATACAGGAGAATCAATCACATAGTTACTTGTTAATTCAGTGATTTTGATAGCCTAACTACATCTAAATTCTAAATTACAGTCAAAACCTGTTTCTGGAGTCGTTATTTAATACCGAGGATCGTAAGAACAAACAACCCACATTTTGTGACACCAAAACATTTCATTTGGCAACTGCCTTGCATAATCTGACCATTTGTGTTAAGTGACCATTCTTCATGAGTCTAGACCCTAGCATTGGGAACTAGCATATAAACGCCTCAAATATTACAACACACAAGTGACCATTCTTTGTTGGTCCATGCATAATGTGACACAGTTATAATGTGGTCTTTTGAGATGTCATTCATTCTAATGATTATGATGATGATGATGATGATGATGATGATGATATTGGCAATAAAAAAAATAATATGGCTAAATTAAATTTTATCGATCTCCTTAATATTATACAATATTGTAAAATTAGAAATGGTAACTCTCTATATACGCATGCCAGTATTAAGACTGCCGCTGAGCAGTGGGTTTGCAGCAAAAGGTTTATCAGACGCGTGAGGCAGTATGATATTACGTCATTTAATCTAACGGGAAAGGGTATACGTATTGGACACTTAAATATACAGCATTTAATGCCTAAAATAAACCAATTAAAAATAATAATGGAAAAAGGTGTACAGGAAATATAAATATTTGGTATAATAGAAGCATGTATAAGTAGTGTTGTTACGGATAATCAAATTGATATTCAAGGTTATAGTGTTGAGAGAAAATATAGGATAGATAATGCAGGAGGAGGAATCGTGATCTACATAGCCGAAAATCAGTCCCATCGTAGGAGACTTGATCTAGAAACTCTGAATATAGAAGCATTATTGATGAGGTTACGCCCTATAAAACGAAATCATTTTTATTATGTTGCGTTTATAGACCCACGGATTCCCCTGCAAGCTGGATAGACGAGTTTGAAGCTTTACTAGAGCCGGCGTATTCAGAGAATGCGGATATCATTCTCATAGGCGACTTCAATATTAATTTTCTCAAACCTATCGCGCAGAAATGGCAATCAGTAATGGAAATATTTCATCTTGAACAATTAGTAAAAACTGCGACTAGAATAACCGAAAAAACAGCTACGCTAATAGATCAAATATACGTTACAGAGCAAACAAAATTTACGTCAGTAAGCGTAGGCGATTTTGCGTCAAGCGACCATTCTCCCGTTTTTGGTATGCGTCAGAATCTTAGGCAAAAATCGCACAGTCACCATTCTATAAAATATAGATGCAAGAAGAAGTTTGACAATCAGAAATTTCTTCAAGGATTTGCTAAATGATCCTAATGAAGCTCTACAAATATGGCAGGACGCATTCATTGATATTTTAGACAATCACGCTCCTATTATCGAACGTAGAGTCAAACGTTTCTGCCAGCCTGGGTGGATAAACGATGAAATTTTAAAAGCAATTAAAGACAGATAATTACTATAAAAGGGTTAAGAACATGATTAAATACAAAGAGTTTAAACATAAAGTAATGTCGTTAACTGAACGTTCTAAGCAAAACTACTTCAGCACCGCGTTGGTTGACAATAAAAAGAATCCTTCGAATATATGGAACATTATGAAAAGCATCAATCCAAAAGCGAACAAAATGCCACTGGTTTTGCACGATATTGACGGAAATGAAATTAGAGACATGGAAAAACACTGCGAAATGTTTAATCAATATTTAACTACTGTTGCCGTTAATCTAGCAAATTCCATAAATACACACTCCCACGCAATATCAAATGACCTTAAAACGTACGTTGGAAATAAAGTCCCAAGCGAAATTAAATTCAAAATCCCGAGAATAACAGTAAATTACATCTACGATGAACTTAGCCGCCTAAAAACAAATAAGTCTGCCGGTTTGGACGGGCTGAATGCACATTTCCTCGAATTAGCAGCACCAGTCATAGCGCCATCAATAACACGTATTATTAATATAAGCATCGATACGGGCGTGTTTGGTAAAACCATTATTCAAATCAGACAACAAAGGAGATATTAGTAATTATAGACCCATATCTGTTTTACCGATTCTGTCCAAAAGTATTGAATGACATGTTCACAATCATTTGTACAAATTTCTAAGTAATTATGATTTACTGAATGACGCGCAGTCAGGATTCAGGCCAAAACATTCATGCGAGACTGCATTACTTAAATTAGTAGAAAAATGGAGATTTGCAATAGATAATGGCGAGTTTGTAGGCGCTATTTTAATAGATTTTAAGAAAGCATTCGACTTAGTTAATCATAGTATATTGTTAGAAAAGTTAGGCATTTATTAATTTGATTCGTTAACGCTAAAGTGGTTTCATCTTATTTAGGAAATAGATATCAATATGTGGCCATTTCTGATAAGGTGTCTGATCATTTACCGATAAGTGTAGGTGTACCGCAAGGTTCGGTGTTGGGACCACTCTTGTTTAAAATATATGTAAACGATCTGTATATGGGTCTAAATAGTAACATTGACCTGCATAGTGATAATACGACTATGCACTGTAATCTTGACAGCTTGCCAAAGATAAAAGAACAACTAACTTCTGATATGGCTTTGATACAGAATTGGTGTCAAAATAATAAAATAGTTGTAAATACGGAGAAAACTAAACTATTAATCATAAGCAGTGCAAACAAACGAAAGCAGATTAACCATGAAGAAATGAAGATACCGATGTATAATGGCGAGTTAGAAATAGTAAATGAAGCAAAACTTTTAGGCTTATATATTAATGACAACCTTTCATGGCAACAGCACATTAGCAAAATTTCTAACAAGATCGTTTCACTTATTTATATGCTAAAGAAAAATAAGAAATATATGAATGTTGGAGAACGAAACCTGTTTTATAAGGCATATATCCTTTCCCATATGGATTACTGTTGTCTTGTGTATTATGCCGGTACTCCTACATTGCTAAATAAGCTTGAAAAATTACAAAAAACGTGCAGCTAGAATAATATTAGAAGTACCCTATAGGACCCCATCACAAGAAATGTACGAAACATTGAACTGGACAACATTAACTCGGAGAATGTCAATTAAGACCAATATCATGACATATACATCATTAAACGGCTTTGCACCTATCTACATGAAAGACATGTTTACGTTGGTAGAAGACACGCATTCTCGACATTTACGGTCGAAGACGAACAGTCTATTAAAGCCTCCAAAAATAAGAACAAATTACGGGAGGTACAGTTTCACATACATGGCAACGCAAATGTGGAATTCCGTACCAATTAATACTAAGCATTCGTCAACACTTAGGTCATTCACATCAAACATACAAGATAGATGAACATCAAATAATAATAATAATAATAATAATAATAATAATAATAATAATAATCTGTTCTTCTTCGTTTCATTGCCACATCTGCCTTGGAGACAAAGTTTTGGTCCTCTGAAAAGACGAAAACGCTTTGGAATTCACAATGGTCTTAGACACGTGCCAGGCTTTCCTTTGGGACAATTATAATACGATAATTAAGGGCTAGGATGAAAAATGACTTACTATTACAATCGCTACTACTACTACTACTACTACTACTACTACTACTACTACTACTACTACTACTACTACTACTGCTGCTACTGCTACTGCTACTGCTACTGCTACTGCTACTACTGCTACTGCTGCTACTACTCTACTACTACCACCACCGCCGCCGCCGCCAAACGCCGCCGCCGCTGTTGCTACTACTACTACTGCTGCTGCTACTGCTACTACTACTACTACTACTGCTGCTGCTGCTGCTACTACTACTACTACTACTACTACTACTACTACTACTACTACTACTACTACTACTACTACTACTACCGAATCATAGAATTATGAATATTACACACATGTAATTATTACTGTACTGCAAATACTCTACCACCACAGTCGTTATGTACATTTATATAAAGTGAACTTGAACATGTATGATTTAATAAATATTCTGTTTACTATTTTGGGGCTAATATGGTTGGACGCAGATGCTGCCTTAGGTAGCTACAGCGTCCGGTCAAATTAGTTTCCCAAAATATTTTAACAGCTTACCTGTTACCTTGAAGAGACTCGGAACTAGTATAAGTCTGCCTGTCTGCCTCCCTACATGTCTGCCTGCCTGCCTTCCTGCCTTCCCGCCCGCCTGCGTGTCTCAGTGAGTGCGTGCATGCGTGCGTGTAAGTGCAATTATTGTGCATATGTCTATTTGTACATACCTGGCGTGTATATAATTAAATATTATTGTACATAGTGTATATATGTTTTGCGGGCCTCGTATGGAAGGCCATCACCACCAAAAATACAAAACGCAAATGGAACAGGCTAATTCCAAATGGACCAGAGAGAAACACCAAACAATCCAGGCAACGCCGTCAAACAGAACAGACTAATGCCAAACAGAACAGACTAATGCCAAACAGAACAGACTAATGCCAAACAGAACAGACTAAAGTGTCAAACAGAACAGACTAATGCCAAACAGAACAGACTAATGCCAAACAGAACAGACTAATGTGTCAAACAGAACAGGCTATTGTCAAACAGAACAGACTAATGCCAAACAGAACAGACTAATGCCAAACAGAACAGACTAATGTGTCAAACAGAACAGGCTATTGTCAAACAGAACAGACTATTGTTAAACAATACAGGCTATTATCAAACAGAACAGACTTATGTGTCAAACAGAACAGACTAATATCAAACAGAACAGGCTATTGGCAAACAGAATAGATTATTGTCAAACAGAACAGACAACTACGACCAACAGAACAAACAAAGCAGAACAGACAACTACAACAAACAGAACAGACATCAATGACAAACAGAACAGACAACTACGACCAACAGAACAGACATCAATGACAAACAGAACAGACATCAATGACAAACAGAACAGACAACTACGATAAACAGAAAAGACAACTACCACAAACACAACAGACAACTACGACAAACAGAACTGACAACTACGACAAACAGAACAGACATCAATGATAAACAGAACAGACAACTACGACAAACAGAACGGACAATGATGAAAAACAGAGCAGCCATCAATGGCAAACAGAACAGACATCAATGACAAACAGAACAGACAACTACGCCAAATGAAATAGGCTAAAGTCGAATAAGCTATTTAGTCAAACAAACAGAGGGCGCCACTCTCGTCTCTATCCAAGAGAAGATAACTCTTCAGTCTCACTTGGTACCCCATAGAGGTATTGACTAGAGAAAGCGCGTCCTATACTCCACTATTACTCTCGACGTCTAGCACTCAGCCAGGCCGGTTTTGCTGTTAGTATGGCAAAAGAACGAGTAGCGGCTCCATGTATACAAACAAAACCTTGTTGCGTAAAAATTACTCGAGATTTTTGGATAAAATTTGGAACATATGTAGAAGGGTGCATGTTTTAAATAATCCCCGATTTTCAGACATATCGGTTAAGTATTTCAACGAAATCCCTTTCAAAATAGTCAGTTAATATTCATTACTGTTGTTGCTATATGCCGTGTCTAAAACCACTGTTGTGTCAAAATTACTTGAGATTTTAAAATAAAATTTGGAACATATGTAGAAGGGTCTTTTTTTAAATAATCCCCGATTTTCAGGCATCTTAACAGTAAATTTTGTCAAGTAGACCCCTCATTTCAACGAAATTCCTTTCAAAATAGTCAGCAATATTCATTACCGTTGTTGCTCTATACCGTGTCTAAGTAGTCAACAAACAAACCACTGTTGAGTAAAAACTAATTACGAGTTTAAAAAATTTAAATTGGAACATAATTTAAATTATTTAGATGGACGTGTTTTAAATAATCCCCGATTGTCAGTGATATGTGTACCTGAATCAGGGAAATCATTTTCAAAATGGTTAACAATCTTCGTATTTACCGTACCTCCCATTATATAGGCATATTATCAACATAAGTAAACATGTGTTAAATGGTAGAGAAATCAGCTTACTTTAAAACTGAGGTTGGAAACTTTAGATGTCTGAGAGAGTCAAAGTTTTCAAAAATATTCTACCAGTTCTATATTTAGCCACCTTGAAATGTTAACGAGTATTATAACGTTTGCTAAAAAGTAACTTTTAGTCAAATTGTTTTCAAAATGACTTCTGATATTTTAAAATATAATCGGCGGAACAGTCACCCCCAACAATTGTGATAAATATATTAGGCCCTATTCCTATTGTGGCCACGCCCCTTCTCCATTCCATCCACCACCACCAACCCCCTCCAAAAAGCAACAATCATGGGCAAATGTGAGAAATGGCTGCCCGGTCTTCTGCGTCCAGGCTAAGCTGATCAGTAAAATTCTCAAGCTTTCAAGGGGTCATGGAAGGGAATAATGAGTATTCATGAATAAAGCTATGATTAAAGACAGCATGATTGAGGACTGGATACATCATCATACTTGCCAAACCAAGATATTATGCATTCTCTTGATATAGGTATTAACATGTGTCCAAATTTGATTGCAATAGGGTGAAGAAATCCTGAGGTAAAGACAGACGCAAAGTAGTTAATTTACAGAAAAATTAACGAAAGACCTAACTTGAAAAACTTGAATATTGCTCAAGGTCACGATGTCATTGACCCTGTGACCTCACTTTCATTGCACTACCTTTGGGTAACCATGTGTCCAAATTTAGTTTCAATAAGGTAACCATGTGTTCGAATTTAGTTTCAATAGGATTAACTGATATAAGACAATATATGCAGAGCTTAAACCAGTACCAAGAACTTAACCAGACAAACATACAGATTAACCAAGGCAATCACTGTATTTGTGAAAATTCTAATTTTCCCCAATAACTATGGAACGTTTGTTTTCATCATTTTAATTTCAAAATATTTAGCATAATAAAGTGGTAAAATGGTGCTTAATCTTGGTATGCATGGATGCTATGGGTAAATATATCTTAGGAACAAACAAATAGATCAGAAAAATTTAGAGATTTATTAAAAATAATAACCTGATAAACGAGAGAAATCAGATTGCAGACCCTCGCCCTCCCATTTTTTGTCACATAAAGTTTTCAGATTTTCCAGATTTTTTTGGATCTTAGATTTTTTCAGACCATGCCAAAAGTTGTAGAATCCTAAGTGTTAAACTGTGAATCAAATTGGATCAGCAGTTTACAAGATAACCATAGATTCCGATTTTGATCCGATCTGGACCCATTTTTTACTCGGTTCCAAATGCCTGGAAATCCTCATGCACGGCAAGTTCCTTCGCTGTGTTAATGAGCATGCCTTGAATGCAAAACTGACCCATTTCAAAAATTGCAAAAACCCATTTTATTCACTATCAATTCGTGTCATAATTAGTAACCACAACACAGAGATTTCATTGAGCATTCAGTCAAATCATAACAAACATACAGCACGTCATTTGATCACAGATTAACTGCGTTAATAACATGTGTATCCAGCATTTCGCTGTAACACATTACGACACCGAGCTCTCATAGTGTTGATGAGTCGAGTGACACGATGTTGCGGGATAGCCACCCACTCCTCTTGTAACACATGATGCGTGCGACCCGGCAGTGACATCGCTCACTCTTACCGTAAACAGCTCGCTTCAACTGATCTCACAAATGCTCTATGGAATTGAGATCTGGAGAGTTAGTTCACAAAATTCTCTCAATTCCATGGGTAGTCAAAAACTCATTAACGACTCTTCCCCGGTGTGGACGTGCATTGTCATCAATGAAGAGAATTGATTATGACACTGGATTGTGACGTCAAGCTATATGTGACATAGTTGATTATGACGTAATGTGATTGATCCATAAACTGGATTCCTCCATTTCGATAGGTCTCTTCCCCAGAGTAGTCCAAACAGCCTATGAAGAGTTTCAAAGCGATCCGGTAAATAGTAACCAGAGTTATCATCCAGAAACCACTCTGCCACCCGCCCGGACAGCGCCATCACAAAATACTTGGCGGGGTATAAAAATGATATTTAATCTTGGTGTGAAATGGGTAAATATATCTTAGTAACAAACAAATGAATCAGATAAATTAATCTAGATTTATTAGAAATAATAACATGATAAATTAGATGCATATTTACAAAAATACACAGTAGCTTCATTGTGAAATGGAGATATTGACATACTACAGGATAATGATAACAAATATTATTTTAACCCTTTAATCGCCATGCCAGACAAAAATCGGTCTCTACCGTGGTCTGGAGGAATGTCGATTTGAAGGACAAGAAACAAATATATTTGAAATTTTATCACTGGAATGACTGGCTCGATTACAAAGCCAGTCGTTCCCATGGTAAAAGTAAAAAAACCAGCCAACGAATAGGCAATCACTACTTAAGCAAAACTTTAATAAAAACTTTTTGGACAAATCTTTACCATCAAAGCATAACTGCCGTTGTCTATGGCGGCTTCAAGTCAGATTGATTTCAAAATATCCAACAGCCTACCTGTATGCTTGTTTTGAAATTGAATTATGAAGCATAGATCTTTATCATCATTGTCACTCTATTGTTATATCATCATATCATTATAATCATACCATTTGTACAATTACAATCAGAGGTTGCAGACCCTTTGCCCACTCGATTTTCTCACCATGCACACAGTTTTCTGATTATCAGGATGTTATGAGATTTTCTGTATTTTTTCGGATTGTGCCGAAAGTTGTGGAGTCCTAGTGTATGGTCACATGCTTTATTGTGTTGAAACGTGGACCATACTGGACCAGTAGTTTCTGAGATATTCATAGATCCATAATTAGATCCGATCCGTTCCAGATTCTTTTAACCGGATCACGGACGAATTCTGGAAATCATCGTGTACGGCAGTTTTTTTTAGATACAGACGTGTGCGGACAAAAGTACCCTCTTCCTCTTACAGGGAAATGGTAACAAATTCAATTTATTTACAAATCCAGGTCACATTTTACACAAATGTACAAAATTTACAAATAACTATGTACATATATATTACTACAAATATTATTATCATCATTATTACAATCACTAGTACCGTCACCAGCACTGGCTACCTTGATTATTATTATCATTTTGATTATTATCGTCATCATCATCAGTATTACCATCATATCACTGTCAACATTATGGCATTATAAAAATATGTTATTATGATTATTATAACTTTAACATTATACAACTTATTTCATTTTAACACCAATATTATTCTTATTACAAACATATTATCTTTATATCATTGCCATTTTGTAGAATTGAGCCATCATAGATGTAGCAATATAATATAAATAATTGCATTATCAATTATATCATTCTGTCGCTATATCATTATCATTGCGGGTGTCCTTAATTTGGCAATAATTTCAGCACTATTGTGGAATAATCTACAAGTATTATACATACATTATACAAAGTAAATTCAATTAACGGCAAGATAGATCTATACAGAACTGAAAGATAGTTTTTGGGCATTTATATTAGCACAAAACTAAGGCGTCAAGTCCAAAACAGTTTCAAAATATTTCGCAGCTTATCTGCATGATTTGAAATTGAATCACCCCAGCTTGAAAGTGATAATTACTCCACAATCAAGTTGATTTATTTTCACATTGGGAGATATATTACAGAGGTAACAGAAAGCTGTTGCTATCGAGAACAGCAACATATTTTAGCATAATCAATTCAAAAAGCAAAACAGTTTCACATGTGGAAGATTTATAAGATCTAAGAGCAATGAAAGCCAATAATCATTTTGACCATTAAATGGTCAAAAAAGCAAGTTTTGCTGAATCAGTGTCCATTCGCCGGACATGACTATATTTAAAAAATTTAGAACTGGAATGACTGATTCTGTTACCGAGCCAGTCCTCCGAGTGGTAAATTAAAAAAAAATGGCCTCTTGACCTGTGAATGGACATTGTCCAAGACCACTGCAGAGCCTGTCGGTGGTTCAGTTGACCACTAAATGGCCAAAGGTGATCGTACATCATTATCATGCCATATTAATGACCTTGAAACAGAATTGATTTGGTCAATTTGCTTCTGACATTACGACCTTTGATACCTTCTGTGCATAGCCGGCCAACATGAAAGTGCTTCACTATAGTGTATTCCTTTATGATTAATTTAATTAGCAACATTACATGACTTTCAGGAAACTCAGAATCATATATATGCTCACTAAGGGAGGGAAATAACTGTCCCAATGGAAGACATGACAATACCTTGCATTGTACTTGTAGTAACAGATTTCGTGGGCTATCCGGCCTACCATTGACAATGAACCCTCTTATATGCACTTTTCAGTTATGTTACAAATTTTAACAACGTCCGGTGACGGCACTGTTAATCCACCATTGTTTTTTAAACCAAAAATTCAGAAAAGTTAACTGCATCGGCTGCAGCTGTTAAGGCTGCTGAACATGTGCTACAAGTAAGGCTCCTCAACAATTTTCTAACAATAAATCCTGCAATATACACAACAATATTATGTGCATATACAGACAGACTGCTACACTGCAAAACTATAACAAACTGGGAATAATCATGCTCATTTGATACAACATCTACATCAGCTGTATTGTCATTACCTGGAGGCAAAACTTCAAACCCACGACTTAAAGAACACTGTGTGTGTGTCATTGTACGTTTCTAATTCTGCTTGCTGCTGGAGAGGTGTACCAACTATTATTACCCCTGAGTAATGTCACATGACCAAATGCTGTTATTTAATTGGTTAAGATCAGGGATGGATGATCTTGTATTTCCCTCACGCGAGGGCAATACCACACGGTATCCCCCGCGCGAAAAACGTGTTTTAGTTTTACTGCGCAGCTAACCATAAAGCTCTTTATAATAATATGCATGTTGCTAAAATGGCGGATACGCGCCCGCTTCGGAATTGTTGAATTTCAAGATTTCAAGTAACTCAATTTCAAGACAACAATACGTGAACGTTGTTGCATATTTTGAAACTAATTTGACGGGAGCTGTTGTTGCAGCATGGTTTTATATCCCGCAAAATACTTGTATTCGAATAGCGAATGCATTACCCGACAAATTAATTATAGCCATAAAAACGGCGAGTTAATTATCGATCGCAAACTCTCTAGTGCGACCACAACCATAGACGGCGTTTTTGGCGTACAGCCAAGGCAACACGTGTCAATTTTACTCTTGCAGAACTAGCCTAGAGATGTCTAATTCAAGAAGTTCTTATCTAATTATATTGTCACGTTATGATCAAATCTCTATCTTCGACGTCTGAGGGGTAATAAATTCGTTACACCAGTGTTTTGACGCGGGTAAAGGCTGTGTTACCTCACGCACAAACAATTATATTTGTTTGCGCGTGTGGTAACAGCCTGTACCCCCGTCAAAACACTGGTGTAACTAATAATATACCTATATCATCATGCGGGGTAAAATTGCTACGTACGCTGATAGGCTGCACGAAACTGCTGAGATGATGGGTTGTTGTTCCAACCACGTCTACCGCGTATCAAACTGAAAAACAATCAAGCATAACAGGAAGAGCCATACATGCTGCTACAAACCCAATTATTGGTGTACGATTTCATTCAGTAATCATTGGTACCCCCATTTAATTGAAGACAAGAGAGCTACTGAAGGGAATTGTGGAGGAAGGATACCCAGAACGGACTTTTAGATTCACGTAGGACAGCTTTATACCCTTTAGCATAAGCATTTCTTGAATTTAGCATGTCAAGCAGACGATCAAAGAAAGACCAGAACTTAGCAGTGGGTCCACATTCAATGAACTCGGGCAATTCTAAGACATTCTCCACAAAATCTAAAGCCGTAGATACAGATGAACTTAAAGCTTGCACTGCAAGCTTCACTTTCATCTTTTGCTGATACCATTCGATGTGATTCCTTCGCAATCGGTTTGCCAGCCGGAAACCTTCACTTGTTTGCAGATCATACAATTTCTTAACGTAAGACCGCTAAACTTGCTTACCATCCATGATTACTAAAATACCATTATGGGCAAATGAATTTCTGATAAGCTTAATCATGTGGCAGGGATCTAGAAATACAAATACCTTTGTGGTGGGATCGACCGGATTGGCAAAATAGGGCTGGATGGTAGTAATATCTGGTCCCAGCACTGCACCTAGATGATTGGCCATGGATATGTTAACAGTCGATCTATCAAAAGTCAAAGATACAATAGAAGCCCCGCAATCATGAACTTTCAAGATCACCTGTTTGACAAGATTAGCCTTATCAATGGCATACATACCATCAAAGGAAATATGCGATTGGAATTTTCCAGGAGCTATTTATAGCTACAACCATAAATACAAGCGCCTCTTTGGCCACAGGAACTGAATCTACGACGGCACCAATACCAAGATCAAAATAACCAACAAAGTTTTACCCATCCCACTCTACCACTTGCTTAAGTGCCATTTCATCAAAGATGAGGGCACACGAAAGTGGCACACTTGCAGGACTAGCCTGATGTTTAATTGCATTGAATGCCTCCTCTGTAAAACCTGGTGAACCGTCAACCGTCGAATACCATGTTCTAAGAGTGATTGGGTGTGGAAGGCAGAATTTCAATGCATCACGTACATAGCTATATGCTTTGGGTGAATAAAAGTTCAACGTTAAGGCAATTGATTTCAGTGTTTCGCTATAGTGACCTTTGTTAGCCAGACGCTGTTTCTTAAACAAATCAAGGCTTACACTAGAAAAATAATTTTCTAAAACTACCAATCCATTTTCATTTAGAAGATTTTTCTCATTAAGTTCTGTGAAAAACTCTTTCATAATATTAATAGTGTTTTTTGCCTCTTAATTCGCTTTCTGGATGTCGCTAATGTATTTTGATAGTGCTTTAAGGATTTTTCCTTGTCATCGAGAATGTCATTATATTTGCGCTTTAACTTACGGGGAATTAAATCACTAAAATAATTATGGTCAATAGAAACATCCTGGTTTCACTTGGTGGATCTTCAGCCTTTGATGTGCTGGAAACGTGCAAGAGTTCTCTCACTGCTGGTAATTTTCTCTCATGTAACACCTGAAATATAACAGACAATTCATTCACACAATGCCAATGATGACAATAAGTCTACTTACTTACTCATCATAGCATAATGAGACATCAGTAAAACATTTAAATATGACTGCTTTCCTCACGAGAATGAGGTTCATATTGTATGCCTTCTGCAGAAATTCCAGACTTTTTCCATAACTAATTTAGCATTTCATCCCTCGGTATGGCTCATTTATTTGTACAAAATGTATCAATTGAAAAATTGATGTGTACATTGTGGCGTGGCTGTCATTTTCATTTTACATTACACCTAGAGAGGAGAGATGAGAAAGAGACATGAGAGAATGTCTTGTGTAACATGATTTGTTTTCTGACACCCAGTGGACTTGAACCACTACAGCCAATGCCCCTTGGGAGAGACGAGCTGCGACTATCAAGCACCTCGTAGATGTAATGCACGCGCTACAAGATATGAGTCCAGTTCAGTCTTCAGATTTCACTCCAGTTGCAGACCAACAGAATATTTTTGAGATTTTACAACTGTAATGACAGGCTCGGTTATCGTCTTATCGAGCCAGTCATTCCAGTGGTAAAGTTTAAAAAATACTTAAATTGTGTACATAGATATAATGTATTTAAATAAATCTTAACACATGATTTAATTTCAGATAACTTAATAAAAATTTTTTAGTTGTGAAATTTAATTACAGACAACGGTCGCTAATTCAAATTCACGACGAAAAAATATTTATCTATATACGGAATGAAATCATCATGATGGCTAAGATTTATTTTGTTCCATTACATCTAGTCACATAATTTTAGCTTCTAAAAGTATACAATTTAATTTTTTTCAACAATTTAATTTTCAAGCATTCTGGTGTGAATATGCACATTGCATGTAAATCAGACATTTAACGCAACACTCCCATACTAACACATACACGTCAAAGCGGAATATAATTTATGCAAAAACTTGGATTTTATATAAACCCTGTCATTCAAGTGTCAGTAAGATTAGGACTTACCTATTAATGCGTAAGAAAAAATAAGCTACCTGTGCTTAGTGTTATGTAGAGTTTGATGCCTCCTGACATATTTTGTTGAAATCAATCAGGTCATTCCTGAGAAGACATTTAAAGTTTCCAATTGTTTTCCTATAGGAGTTTTGGCGGGAAAGAATTCAAGATGGCCACCAAACCCGTAGTCATGTTAGCCCTTAAATTACATTTCCCAGATTTTGGCCTGATCAGTTCAGCGGTTTTGTAGAAATAATTTTTGCGAAAACTCAGCCATCCAGTATGGCCACCAAGCAATCCAACTAATCAGCTTCTTTTGAATAAACTCGTTTCAACTCTTTCCCTAGATCAAGTTTTTTGAATGTTTTTTAATGTTGAATATGATAGGAAAATGGAATGTTTTTTAAAACAGTGCTGCTACATAGCAGAAACAGTTTTCAGCAGCACTGTCCTAAAATTCACAATTTATCCAGTTATAATATAAAAGCAAACTGAATAATCTTAGAGTAGAATTGCTAAAGTTCAAGCATGGCTTGTAGTCACTAGGGCTTGTAGAATTTACTGATCACTATACCCGCTCAGCACCTAGTAACTTATCAAAGTTAATGTTAAGCCTCAAAGACAGCTGAAAATCATGAAAGCCTTAAAAAGAGTTAACATGTGTTCCTTGGAATTAAATGTCATGTCTGTCCTTACAGTCTATAAACACCTCAGCTCCCATCAAATTCATTTGTTATAATAAATAGAGGACTTATTCTGGTTGCAATATGCCATGTTGATGACACTATAATAAGCATATATATAAAGGATGCTCGAATGCTAACACCCGTATCGAGTTCAGCAAGCACTTGACCATTAAATTAATCATCTCCTTAAAGATAACATTAAGTTTTGTAGCGAGTTCACACACAGAACTCGAGGTAAGGATCAGTGTTTCTCATGGCATCTAAATTTTTTAGGTTTCAGTGACCACATCCGTAATTTAGGGGTCTTAAACTGCAATCTGGATTTCCCGTGCTTTCTCATTCATGCTAAAATTGCCATAAATGGGATGGACTAGCATCATAGGCAACCATATATGCAAATTTAATATCATTAAATTGCCAATATTGTCATAGAAAACGTCCATATGCAGACCAAGAGATTAATCATTATTTTTTGAAAATTTATAAATGGAGTGTCTGGTTAGATGTTATCGAGCCAACCACTCCTGTGTGACAAACTTTCAATATAAAAAATAGCCTTGTTTTCGTGTGCAAATGGACAACTCTGAAGGCCAGTACATTACAGAGGTAGCTTTGGCTTGAGTGTTAAAGGGTTAATCTTAAATGCAAAAAACGTGACGACTAAAGACCCAGGTTTTGTATCACGGTCACAGTGGCCTAGACCGAACTACTTAATTCTCACACTGATTCCTGACAGTACACACATGCAAGTATTCATTGCTATTTCCGATGTAAGCTTAACCAATCCCGAAATAAAAGCCAAACCAAAGTCCTAAACGTGAAACTTAACGGAAATAGGAAAAGTGATACCTATGCTTCGCTTCTGCTTCAAAGGTGAGACAAAAAGTATCAACAAAAGGTTGCGAAATAATACAAGTTGTATAGATTCATTGAATTATTAAGGGGTCAAACCTGTTTAAGATGAGCTGGAAAGTCAAACAGAGTCTGAACTGCATCACAAGTCAGTCTTCTACATTCCCTAGCTCCGCCTTCAAAGCATGCAGATGTGAAATGATGGCTGCAAATCTGTTGGTATTTCAATGGTCTCCAATTCTCTTCTCATCTGTGTCAGCCATCTTTTGAGCTGTTTTGTTAGTCGTCTCAAGAGCCCTCCCTAGGTAAATGGACCCTGAAAATTGGTTGTTAGATTAGATTATATATCAAACAAACTGAATAAAAGAATTTATCCACTGCCGTAACTACTCACGGCCATGTTGGCATTGTTCCCCTGCCCACACCCCACCCCCACACCCCACCCCCACACCCCACCCCATCAACTGTATCATGGAGGTTTCTGGCAAAATTGTTTTATAGCTGTTTGGTGTTGTTGAGGCGGGGACACCCCGCTAGTCCAACAGCCCAGTAGTCCGACAACACAATAGTCCGACAATTTTACACACTAGTTCGACAACCGATTAGTCCGACAGTCCAATAGTTCGACAAATTTACTCACTAGGCCAATAGCTCACTAGTCCGACATCCCAATAGTCCGATAATTATACCCAGTAGTCAGACAGCCCAACAGTCCGACAAACAGAACATTTACAAATCCAGTAGTCCGACAACCCAGTAGTCCGACAATAGTAATTTTATCAGACGGTGCAATTGTCTTATAACCGTGCAGATGTTGAAGTAGGATAAGAATGGCACGTCGTCATAGGAAATACCTAAAGGTTTTATATTATAGACCTATATATTACCGCAGCCTTTATCAAACAAAGTAGTCTTGCACAATATACAAATGAGTGAAGGGCATGCAAACAACAATAACAGCAATAGATCCAGCATTTGATCCGATCATGATCTGTTTGGATAAATGGATGGGTAGATGGATGGAGGGTTTGGGTTGGAGCAAGGGGGGACTACAGCTTACAACAAGAGCAATCGGAGATTTCAGACCCTCGCCCCCTCCCTCCAACCCCCCCCCCCAATTTTTTGGTTAGATTGTAAGAAGTGTTTTTGAATTAGCCAGATTTCTGTTAGATTTCTCTGATTTTTACAGAACACGCCAAAAGTTGTGGAATCCTAGTGTATGGTCTCACACTTTGTTGCGTTAAAATTTGAGCAAAATCGTATCAGTAATTTTCAAGATATGTATCTATCCATAATTTGATCTGATATGGCTCCGGGCTTTTTATCCGGATCACGGCCAAAGTCTGGGAATCCTGCTGCACGGCAATGTCCTTCCTCGTGTTAAAGATGAGCCGAACCGGACCAGCAGTTTTTTTATACAGATGCGGACTGACGCGCAGACACACACACACACGCACGCACACACACACACACGCGCGCGCGCGCACGCACGCACGCGCACACACACACACGCACGCGCACACACACACACACACGCGCGCGCGCACGCACGCACGCGCCGAGGAGTGGTGTGGTTATCATGCTTGGGCAGAAATAGAGACAGCTAATATTTTGTGTGGATCGTTTAAAACAATTAAAGATGCAGGTGTCAGATGGTCGGTTATGGAGAAATAAATATAAAGATTATTTTAAGATTTCGAAAACGGGAAACAACATCCTAAATAGAATAATCTTCCGCCATTATCATTGCACCCTCCCAATTATAACATAAACAAGAGGCCCAAGGGGCCTGTGTTGCTCACCTGGAGCACTGTGCATTTTTGTTAAAATTGTTGGTGGGTGGTTTAGGAGTAGTCTTTTAAACGAGTTTGTGGACATTTTTGCAAGTCCAATATGGCCGCCAAACACGCTACATTTTGATTGGTCCATTCTGCCATGTTTCTGACTAAGCTCCTTCCCTTGAACAAACTTTAATGGCGCTCAGTGCCTAATCACATCTCCCAAATTTCGGCCCAATCCGCTCAGTGGTTCTGGAGTTGTTTTGGCAAAAAATAGGTCATCCAAGATGGCCGATCATCCATTTGGCTAATCAAGTTCCCTTGAACAAACTTGGTGCAGCTCTTGTCCTAGATGATATTTCATGCGTTTTGAATTGATCCCTCAAACGATTTTGGAGAAGATCTTTAAAGACATTTCTAAAAATCGACCAAAATCCAACATGTCATGAAATACATTTTAAATTTTCCATTGCTCGAGTATGGGAGATTTTGGCGGGTAAATGATCCAAGATGGTCGCTAAACCGTTTATCCGACAGTCTTGAAAATGGCAATTTTGAAATCACAATACGCACAAACATAGATAAAACCAATTTCGGGCCTCAAAATCAATCAAATAAAAAAACCCTCGAATATGGCCGCCAAACACGCTATATATTGATAGGCCCATAGTGGCCAGCTTTTTTTTGATGGATCAACTTCTCTTGAACAAATGTTAATGGCCCTTAGTCCTTAATCATATATCACAAATTTCCGGGGAAGTTCTGGGGAAGAAATTGTTTTTGTTTCGAAAATTGCAAATTTGAGATCAGAATATCCAAAAACCTATATAAACCGAATTTCGGCCTCAAAATCCATCAAATAAAAAAATCCAATATGGCTGCCAAACACACTATCTTCTGATTGGTCCACCGCGGCCATGTTTTTTTGACGAATCAACTTCTCTTGAACAAACGTTAATGGCCCTTAGTCGCTAATTATATATCACAAATTTCGGCCTGATCGCTTCAGCGGTTCTGGGGAAGAAGTCGTTTTTGCGAAAACTAAGTCATCCAAAATGGCCGCTGAACCATATGGTCAATCAAGTTCGCTTGAACAAACTTGGTTCAGCTCTTGGCCTAGATCATATTTCGTGAGTTGTCAATCGATCCCTCAAACGGATTTGGAGAAGAAGATTTTTAAAGCCATTTCTAAAAATTGGCCGAAATCCAAGATGGTCGCCAGCCAAATTGGCTGATCGGGTTCGTTTGAACAAGCTTGAATCTCTACGCCTTAAGGATACTTCATGCCAAATAAAATTGAAATCGGCCCAGTAGTTCTCGAGTAGATATTTTAAATTTCCCATTGCTTTAGTATGGGAGCTTTTGGCGGGAAAATGATCCAGGATGGCCGCCAAACCATGCATCCGACAGTTTCGAAAATTGCAAATTTGAGATCAGAATACCCAAAAACCTATATAAAACCAATTTCGGCTTCAAAATCCATCAAATAAAAAAATCCAATATGACCGCCAAACATCCTATATTTTTATTAGCCCACGGCGGCCATGTTTTTGACTGATCAACTTCTCTTGAACACACTTTACTGGCCCTAATAATATCTGCCAAATCTTGGCCTGATCCCTTCAGCGGTTCTGGAGAAGAAGTTATTTTCACTAAAACTAGGTCACCCAAAGTGGCCGTCGAATCATTTGACCATAAGTTCCCTTGAACAAACTTAGTTGAGCTCTTGCCCTAGATCATATTTCATGAGGGTTTCTTCAATTCCTCAAGCGGTTTCGGAGAAGATTTTTCTAAAAATCGGACAAAATCCAAGATGGTCGCCGACCTAATTGGCCGATCGGCTTCATTTGAACAAACTTGGATCTCAATGCCCTAAGGATGCTTCCTGCCAAATATAATTGAAATTGGCCCATCGTTTCTTGAGAAGTCGTTTAAAGGAAAAGTTGATGGACGGACGACGGACACACGACGGACGTTCGACACGACATAAGCTCACTTGGCTTTTCAGGCCAGGCGAGCTAAAAATCGTCATCATCATCATCGTCATCATTATCATTATCATCACTACCAGCGCCAGGACTGCCACCACCACCACCATCCTCCTCCTCTTCATCACCCTCTTCTTCCACCTCTCCATCATCATCATCCACAGCACCATCATCATCATCATCATCATCTCGCCATCATTTCCGCCACTACCACCACCACCACAATCACAACTACCCTCACCACTACCGCGAACAATACAACCACCACCACAGCCGCCACCACCACAACCACCACGACCGCCGCCGCCACCACCACCACCACCACCAACAACAACAACAACAACAACAACAACAACAACAACCGCCACCACCACCAACACACACAGCCACCACCACCAAGAGAATCACCGCTAACACCGTCAGCGTCACCGCCAGCAGAAGTAGCAGCAGCAGCAACAGCAAGAAGTAGTAGCAGTAGTAGTAGTAGTAGTAGTAGTAGTAGTAGTAGTAGTAGTAGTCATCGGACAATTTTTAATTGCGATTCCGCAGCAGGTATACATCTACCTGTCTGTCTGTCTGTCGGTTGGTCGACCTGTTAAATTTGTGACATTTTACCAAGGCGGCATATGTCGCATCTATACCGCTTTTGCATTTGAAAGCCTGTAACTTAGTAGATACGCATTATATCCGCTATTAACTAGCTTATGGGCATAACTTAAAACATTTCCCAACGTGTTTGTTCTAAGCTTTTCTAGGAGCATATTAATAGCTCAGCTGACCTGAAAGATTATGGCATGGCGACCGCCCATCTAACGTTCAACGTCCATCCGTCGGTAGGCTTTAACATATCAAACGAGAATTTCGATTGATCACTTTTTTTGGTGGTCATGTTTGATTTTCCGACAATTTCCGGGAGCTCTTAAAACGTACCTCCTAAATCGCGAGTTCGTATTGCGGTAGGCTCTATAACAGGAAATCCTTAAAAACATATCGCCTCCTAAAACACTCCACAAATTTAATCAAATTTTGGCGGAAGGATCTTATTGCGGTAGGATCTATATTAATAATTTTGATTGATCGATGTTTTTTGGATTTTCCCAAAAGTTCTCAGGAAATCCTTTAAATTAAATAAAATACTATGCCTCCTTTATCTATCCCCTAATTTCAATGAGACTTGTGTGTAACGATCATAGTGTGGTATATTTCAATCAACACCCCTAAAGAGAAATTGGATTGCTCAATTTATTTCAACCGATTTCCAAATATGTCCAGGAAATTGCTTAAATATTACTCCTAAAATAGGCACAATATGTACTTTGAAAATTACCGTAGGCTAAATTTTTATTCCTGGCCATAACTGTTGAATTTCTTAGAATTCTAGAGTGTTTTGTAGAACCTGTCTTTTCTAGTTTGAAATGTCGATATAGGCCCATTGGCCATCTTGTTAGAAGTCATTTATTATTGGCGAAAATTAGAAGTTTTGCCAATATATCGACGGGTCCTATTATGCCGTCTGTCTGTCTGTCTGTCTGTTTGTTTGTCAGAGTCTAATCTCGATTAAGTTTATATCTCCAGATCAGTTCACCCGAGTGGGACTAAACCTGGACACATGCTTCCTTATATCAGGTGTATGGAGCACAATGAGGTCAAAGTTCAAGGTCACTGTGACTTTGGTATAAAACTCAATTTTTTTATGTTCAAGTTTTTGCTTTAGCTCAACATATTGTCTTATATTTCCGGATTGGTTCACTCTACTTGAATTTAACTTGGGAACATGGTTACCTATGTCAAGTGGAATGCTATTGAGGTTAGAGGTCACGGCCATTGTAATATTTGTTTAAAATTCAGACTTTAGCAGCTTGGTTCTGCTCTTTTGCTTTTTTTCCCTATTTTTGTCATATAGTTACCTCAACCCGCGGGAACATCACAGTCATTCAGGCTTTTGAGGCCAAAGTAATTGTGATCTTGATACAAAGCTAGATTTGAATTTCGAAGCACACGATGGCAAGATTTTAGCCAATATCCCGTCAATGTAATACTGATGTCTTGGTTTTTAAAAATCCTTTTTCAATACGTTGATCCGTCCATCTTCCATAACTTATTTTCTTTGAGTATATTAACGAAACTTCATCTCCGTATGTTGACTATGAGATTTGGAAGAAACCTATTATTTCTTTGGTCAGTCCGCCTATGCTTTAGTATAACATAACGTACAATAACATTAGCCCTACATATTTCGTGTGCGGGTGTTAGTGAGTGCGTGCATGCGTGCGTGCGTACGTATACATTTGTCCGTGTGTGCGCATGAACACGCACCATTATTATGCACTGCATTGCATACCCCGTCACAGTAATAGGCCTAGTCCGGATCAGTTGAACCACTTTATCGACTATTAAATTTCTATTGTCGGACTGTTAGGCTATCGGACTACTGGGTTGTCGGACTACTAGGCTGTCGGACTGTTGGGCTATCGGACTACTGGGTTGTTGGACTACTAGGCTGTCGGACTACTGAGCTGTCGGACTACTGACGTTAACCCCGTTTAGGCAACAATGCTAATTATAACCAGTAATGTGGTTGCAATGCAACCATGAAGCTGGACGTTACGATTTTGCAATGAACTATAAAGCTTGCAATGAACCACGAATCTTGACTTCAAACATAAAATAAATATAGAAGGCTTATCAATACCCTTATCAACCGGAGGACAAGGGTATGTAATGCTCACATGGGCATTTGAACCATTTGCATTTAGGCTAAATACGGATAGACATGATAGATGATTTTCGAAAAATCAAAGATGCCCACCAAAAAAATTGAACAATCAAAATTCCCGTTTGATATGCTGATAAGATCATTCCACCCAAGTTTCGTTGAAATCGGGCCACTCAATCAATCAAGGAGTTTTCAATGGTTCTTGAAAATTTAAAAAAAATCCAAATGCCCACCCAAAAAATCGACCAACCAAGATCATGAATATTTCTTCTAGAGCCTACCGCTATAGAATGCTTCCAGCCAAATTTTGATAGAATCGACTAAGTAGTTGTGGTGATGCATTTTTACAATTTCCGGAACATTTTTCAAAGAATTAGATTTTCACAAAAAGTCCACCTGTTACAATACAGATGTTCTGGAGCCTACCACGATAGGGTATGTCCAGCCAACTACGGTTGAAATCTGTCAAGCTATTAATGATGAATAGCGCTTTGACAATTTCCGGTAAATTTCTCATCAAATCTAAGATTTTCAGCATAAAGATTGAACAATCTAAATTCTGCATACACATTCTGAAGCCCGGTTAATGAGGAGTAGCGTTTGTAAACAAAGGTAGACGGACGGACGATGAATGACAGATGGTCGACATGCGTATCAGTGACCATGACTTTTGACCCTTTGCCCCAACATCATTGTGTGATGCCGTATTATAAGGAGGCAGATGTCCCAGTTTGGGTCCAGTATGAGTAACCAAATATGAGATAGAGACCTATAAATAGAAACGTTGAGCCAAACGGAAAAATGTTAAAGTTGACAACCCCCCAGATTTCTCCCAAGATCAGTGACATTGACCTTTAACCTTCTGACCTCAAGATCATTGTGTGATGGCGTGTCATTATAAGGAAGCGTGTGCCCAAGTTTGGGTTCAGTATAATTAATCAAACATGAGATATAAAAAGAAACGTTGAGCTCATAAAGTCGAGCTAAAAATTCACAATAAAATAATTTTACAGCAAACGGAAGCTCCATATTTCACACCAGAACTGCATTCTCCGTCTCAGTGCATTTGGATTTCATTTCAAAGATTTTCTGAGGGACGACACCAGTCCCAGCTCCCCCACCCTATTAATTCTTTGTCCATGGTTCCCGCAAATCTAAATACGGCTTCATTATCTAATATAAAACTTTATTTGTGGGCTAATGTTTTGCTAATTCCGTTTATAAACATGACCCAGATCAGGCACTCATCAACAAAACTAGTACGCACCTCAGCCCCACCCCGCCATACTGCGGATGATCATGTGTACACACTTTAAAATCCTGTCTTATTATTGTACACCTAAACCTGCGTATATAACGTCCACAATATACATGTAGGCCATAAAACGGCCAAAAGGAATTTATTAAAACAAGTTCCTTGCTAAATAGCTTTAGGGATCAAAAGATGGTAGTTTTTTTTAGCGCTATGCCTTCCATCTTAAAGAGCCACAATCCTTTGACGGCAACCCACCCACCCCACTCAAAACAGGTGGTCGCTATAGAGAGGTCTGACCGCATTTTACTTCACATTCGATGAAACATCGCCTAACCCCCAACACCCTCCCCCACCCCCTACTAACCGACGCCTATGAAAAGTGTCTTGTATGGTTGCTGTAAAATTGTGTTGCGTTTTAGGGTTGGAAGGCAACAGATGACCTAAAGCTTCCCGAGGTCATCAAGTACGCTGATGCAACGAATAACAATAATACGGTACTCGCCGCGTGTATTACATTTGTACTTACTCTTCTGAATAATCGGCGTCGGATCGGCATCGACTGTCGCCACTGTCACAGGCGTTGCCAGGGGCGGATCCAGAGGGGGGGGGGTGCAGGGGGTGCGCCCCCCCCCCTTGGGAGGGGTGCCCTGTCCACGCCTCACGTGCCCTTGCCCCTCCCAACATGTTTCACCCCTATTACTGCACTCCGATCATGACGTCTCCTGTCATTCGGTTTCACAATGGAAGTACACTGACAACTCCGAACACATTTCCGAACTTCGGAAACGGAACGTGCCCATTTCAAGTTGTCAATCGTTTATTATAGATTTTCAATATTCGTTACCGGTACTCAATATTTAAAAAAAATTATTGTACTCCGAAAGGATGTTCGTCTAAAGGAAATTAATTCCGAGAGGCGGGATCTACTCAAGACATAACAAGACAAGTTTAGCAGACGAACAATTTTCATCATGCCGTCCCATAAACGAACTAAACGCTTATTAGAACAGCGCCTCAAAGAGGCTGCTGCAAAATGTCCACGCCTAACTGACTTATTCCGGTAATTATAATCGTCGTAATTATATCTAACATTTATCATGTGTCATTTAATTTGCACAGTCTTTAGTGTTACTAGTTTTCGTGATAAACAGGGTCCTGGTAAAATCAGAATTCAAAATCAATTTCCTAAATCTCACGGGCAAATGACGTTTTATATCATATGCCTAAATACACACATGTGATTTCTAATAAACAGTTCTATATTTTAAATTCTTGCTTACCATGAACTACTATTAAGTAAGTGTGTGTGCGCATGCGTGTGTGTGCAGCATGCGTACGTGCGTGCGTGTCTGTGTGTGTTTGAGGGCAGCGCAAGGGATGTCCTGGGGACAGTTGCCCGGTCAACTGTTTTAGGTTAGTGTTGAACATATGCCATAGAAGGGCTAGCCTATAGGAGTCTGGAGGGTGGTTGGGTGGGTGTCATGAACAAATTATGATTTGCCACATGCACCAGACACCAGAAACCCCACTACCCTACGCAACTGCAAGTTTAACAATTGTTCTTTGTTACTGTATAATCCATACATGAGAATTGTCGTGAAGACATCAGGGGCCGGTTGTTTAAAAATGTATTAAAGTTAGGCCCGACCTAAATGTTAGGCACGATTCAATGTTGGCAAGGAAATGATTATGACGTCATTGAACAAATTCGTTTAAGCGAGTCTTGCAGAGTTTTAAGAATAAAAAATTATGACGTCATAATCTATCATAATGATTTAATTATTATGTCATAATCATGTAGAAGAGTTATATGCATGATCGTTGCCCAAACGAACCAGAGTTAGGCCTGGCTGGACTTAAATTGAGTTTAACTTTAATACACTTTTGAACAACCAGCCCCTGAAATGTAAATAATAAAACAACATCATTTATCACACATGCACCTTTTGAATTTATACACAGATTTAGTCTTTCATTAACCTGAACAGCTAATTATGATTTCAGCATATTCTGTTAGTAACAGAACATGCCGAAATCATAAATAGCAGTTCTGGTTAATCATATCATAGTTAGATGTCAGATTCACACTCGCCTTTTTGTCACTCATAATTATGCGCTAAGCATGCATGAATAATTAGGGTAACAGCCACATTGATATTATTCACTGACTCAGGCATGTCTGATGTGTATAACAATGAATAGAAAAAAGAAGGTCACGTGATCTCATGATGCGATCATGTAAATTTGTTTTTCATACTAATTTTCATACACATCACACATGCCTGAATAATATTACTAAGGATGTTACTTTAAACCTCTATCTGACTAATTCATTGTACTATTGTACTTTTTCAGTTCAAAGGAGACTTCAGTTATGACACCAGAATCAGATTCAAGCTGTATCAGCAGTTCATACATCCCCGCGTCTACTAACGAAGATTCATCCACCCATAAATCTACTAATGACGTTCCATATACGCATGCATCTAGTAATGAAGTTCCAGTCAT
Organism: Chaetoderma sp. LZ-2023a; assembly: GCA_034401795.1. Taxonomy (NCBI): domain Eukaryota; kingdom Metazoa; phylum Mollusca; class Caudofoveata; order Chaetodermatida; family Chaetodermatidae; genus Chaetoderma; species Chaetoderma sp. LZ-2023a. The sequence goes on along the minus strand of CM067370.1, from coordinate 36,058,110 downwards.
GGATGATTCTACTATTGAAGTTCCAGGCACCCATGATTCTACTAATGAAGTTGCAGACACACGTGACTCTACTAATGCAGTTCCAATTATGTATGATTCTACTAATGAAGTTCCAGGCACCCATGAATCTACTAATGAAGTTCCACCAGACACACGTGATTCTACTAATGAAGTTCCAATTTTGTATGATTCTACTAATAAAGCTCCAAACATGCATGCGTCTACTAATGAAGTTTCTACGAGTCATCAGACTGTCTCGCACTCCATCACTCAGTATGATATTGGCAACATAGTTCGTGGACATGTACAATTGTCAGAACTTGACATAACAGAAAAATCTCACTATATACGTGATCACTTTGCACCCGATAGTAGGTTTAAAACTTTTTGTACACAGACTATAGTGCGAAAAGGAGCAAACCGCAAGTATGATTTAGTATTTCAGAAGGTATGGCTTGACCAGTATTCGTGGTTAGTGTATAATCCAGTAGTAGATGGTGGATTGTGTAAATATTGTGTTTTGTTTCCTCCTAGGGACCATGTTCCTGTTGGAGTTTTGGCTTCGACACCATTTACAAACCTACGAAAGGCAACTGGTAAAGATGGTGTTTTAGAAACTCATTCTAAGCTACGATTTCACAAAGTTTTCGATTTTGTCTACCTTGAGCGTACAACAGGAGAGAGGATAGCAAAAGCAATACTCGACTGTTTGTTCAACCGTGGGGTAGACATAGGTAAAGCAAGAGGACAAGCTTATGATGGGGCTTCTGCAATGTCATCCTCTTCTGTTGCTGTACAAGCTCGTATAAAGGCAGTAGCCCCTCGTGCCTTGTATACACACTGTAATAGTCACGTTTTAAATCTTTCAATCGCATCAGCATGTAAGGTACAACCAATTAAAATAATGATTGACACGGTTAATGAAGTGTTTCTATTCTTTAACAATTCGCCTAAGCGACAGCGTTTCTTTGAATCTGTTCTCGATGGGCTTGACAACAGCCCATCTGTCAAGAAATTAAAGGGTTTATGTAAGACACGGTGGGTAGAGCGGCACACATGCTATGATACATTCTATGAGCTCTACCCACATATTTGTGTATGTTTAGAAAAAATGGTAAATCCTTCTCTAAACGACATCAACTGGGTGGGACAGAGACACGCGTGTCAAAGCACAGGGCTTACTATCAACACTGTGCTCTAGTAACCGGATTATTCCTTTTATTATTGCCAAGAACAGTCTGCATTGTATTAAGGCTATAGCTTCAAAATTGCAGAAAAATGGCGGCTTATAATATGATCGATAAAGCCAGACAAACCCTTGAACAGTTGAGAACCAATATCGATGACGAATTTGTAGATTGGTTTAAGGATGCAGAAGCAGTGGCAGAATCTGTTGGTGCGAGTATAGAAATGCCAAGGATCGTTGGCCGACAGATTAACCTAGGTAATATAGCCGCACCTACTCCAATCGAGTATTACAAGATGAATGTGTACATACCATTTTTGGACCACTTAATTCAAGAAATGAATACACGGTTTAATGACAATACCAGAGTTGGCAGTGATATCTTCAATCTGATACCATCAGTTATAGTTAAGTGTGTCAGTGAAGACATCAACAGTATTAATGAGAAACTGACCTTTTGGTATGACGATCTACCAACTCCGTCATCATTAAAAAGCGAATTAAAAGAGTGGGCACATCTCTGGCGATCAAAGGCAGTAACTGAACGACCCAACAATGTACACCAATGCTACCTTTCAGCTGACAGTGATGAGTTTCCAAACATTAAAGTGTTATTAAGAATTGGATGCACTCTTCCAATCGGAAGTGCGGAAGCGGAACGTTCATTCTCATGTCTCCGCCGTTTAAAGACATATCTGCGCAACACTCAGGTGGAGGAACGCCTCTCCAGTCTGGCTTTGATGAATATTCATCATAATATTGATGTCGATATTAACAGAGTTTGTGACGAGTTTGCCAAAAAACACAAAAGGCGGCTTTTTGATAAGAGTATAATTTTCTTTACTGACAGACTAGTACAGTGACATTGTTTAAGCATAATGATGATATGAGTTGCAAAATATCCATCAGAATATTTCTGTAATTTTACAGAATCTGTTTTATTGGGTCTGTAGTGCTGATTAAAGTGGCCATTAATCGTGAATCCTGATAGCCCTACATTTTGAACTTATTTTTGTAATTCCGCAAGTCCGAGAATAAGATAAGAACAGCAAGCTCATTGCTAAAGTATTATTAACGGACAGTCTGTTAATAATACTTTAGCAATAAGCTTGCTGTTCTTATCTTATTCAGCACTGGTGTAACTGTGTTTGAGATCTTTGATCACCTATATTACAATTTCAAAGCAACCGTAGATTGCTTCCTAAGGCAGCAACAGCTTGTAGTAAATAAGTTTCAAAATATTCAATAGCCTATTGAATATTTTGAAACGTATTTACTACTGAAGCTGCTGTTGCCTTAGGCAGCAATGCCTTCAAGTCATAATAGCTTCAATATATACAGGAGTATTTTATCGGTTGACAGTCATATACGTGACGCCCGTCCATGATCTATCTCATTCATACGATCTCATATATATATTTGTCCATTAATAACATAATACTTAGCAATAAGCTTGGCGTTCTTATCTTATTCAGCACTGGTGTAACTGTGTTTGAGATCTTTGACCACCTATATATCAATTTCAAAGCAACCGTAGATTGCTGCCTAGGGCAACAACAGCTTGTAGTAAATAAGTTGTTGTTGCCTTATGTATCAATGCCTTCCAGTCGTATTAGCTTCAACATATTCAGGAGTACTTTATTGGTATGACAGCCATATACGCGAGTCCACCCATGATCTATCTCATTAATATCTCATATATATGTTAATATGACTGGAAGGCATTGCTACCTAAGGCAACAACAACTTCAGTAGGCTACTTGGACTGAAAGACGTTGCTCATAGTCTACCTGGAGTCAGGACTCAAAATTGTTGCTGCCTTATATTGGAAACCATACATGTAACTGTCCAGAGAAGCAATGACAGGAAGCTATCGCTGCCTTGGGCAGTTAAAAAAGCAAAAGCTTTCAGCATAAGGCAGCAACAATCTGGAGGCCAGTTAGGCAAACGATTAATCTGTGACTGTTGAAAAGTAATTGCTCTTAGATTAGACCCATTCTTAGTACAGTCACAACCAGTATGTGATGCACCAATGAGAGAAGCATCACCTTGACCCACCAAAATTTTAAATTATAATTAAATCATGAGTAGAAATTGAATAATTTAGCAGCCAACTAAGGGTCCATATTTATCTCTGGAAATGTAGGAGAAGCCGTCTGGGGATACCTAGATTTCTAAATTTCACGGGGGAGTGCCCCCGGACCCCCCCCCCCACCCCCGCACCCTGCCCGTCTGAAATCCTGGATCCGCCCCTGGTTGCTACGCTGTTGTGCCTTGTAACAGACACAGTTCCAAACCCCATCGCTGGCAATTGATCTATTTAGCAGACACGGCATGGTTTAACAATTGTACTGCGTCATTGAGTGTATTTGTGTTTGTATTTGTCGCCATAATTGTAACGGCGTTGTAACGCTCGATAGTGAAGAGTTATCTTCCCTTGGATAGAGACGAGTGGCGCCCTCTGTTCGTTTGACTAAATAGCTTATTCGACTTTAGCCGTCATTTGGCGTAGTTGTCTGTTCTGTTTGCCATTGATGTCTGTTCTGTTTGTCATTGATGTATGTTCTGTTTGTCATTGATGTCTGTTCTGTTTGTCAGTGATGTATGTTCTGTTTGTCATTGATGTCTGTTATGTTTGCTGCAGTTGTCTGTTTTATTTATCATTGGTGTCTGTTCTGTTTGTTGTAGTTGTCTGTTCTGTTTGTCGTAGTTGGCTGTTCTCTTTGTCGTAGTTGTCTGTTCTGTTTGTCGTAGTTGTCTGTTCTGTTTTGTTTGTTCTGTTGGTCGTAGTTGTCTGTTCTGTTTGACAATAATCTATTCTGTTTGCCAATAGCCTGTTCTGTTTGATATTAGTCTGTTCTGTTTGACAATAGTCTGTTCTGTTTGATAATAGCCTGTTCTGTTTAACAATAGTCTGTTCTGTTTGACAATAGCCTGTTCTGTTTGACACATTAGTCTGTTCTGTTTGGCATTAGTCTGTTCTGTTTGACGGCGTTGCCTGGATTGTTTGACATTTCTTTCTGGTTCATTTGGAATTAACCTGTTCAGTTTGAGTTTTGTATTTTTGGCGGTGATGGCCTTCCATAGGCTCGGGAACATCAGGCCACTGACGATGTACCCTCTTGAAATAAAGATTAATATTATTATTATTATTATTATTATTATTATTATTATTATTATTATTATTATTATTATTATTATTAACACTTTAAAGCTTAAACTTTGTCAATAAAATTTCTGTTTCTCACAGAGAAAATGTCAATTTCCAGACAGAATATTTTTTGAAAATGAAATGACTGTCATTTCTTCCAAAAACTTTAAAAATAGTCTTACTTTGGTCAGCAAATCGGCAGACAACTGCAGAAGTCTGTATTGGCAATAAAGAGTTATTTCAAAACTATTACTGACTAAAATTAGATGATATTTAATACACTCACTAGTAAAGTGTTGGCAGAAAAGCTGTAAGCAGAATATGCTAAACAATACGCTACCATATGATTTATATTGTAATTGTAATTTCAGTACTCAGGGCTCAAGCTCCGTAGCGGCGCGGCTTTGAGATTCTTAAATTCAATTCGCTAATTTCGCTTGAATGACATGAAATGGCGATACCTAGAGCAAATTTATCTTTTAAACGATGTAGCTGTAATCTGTTGCTGTCTATCAGAGGCTTTAAAGCAACAGTATTTTCAAACGCTACTCAATCATTTCCGGGAATTCCGTCACTTACTTCATAGTAGCTAACGTTTATATTTTATGCATCAGTCTGTAATGTATGTTACGCTCCTGCTGACTCTCCGCTAATAAGAGATTGACTTTAATATGAAATCTACATTCAACGTGACCTGTTTATGACTTTAGAAAATGGTCAGCTAGGTACCATCCAGATGGATGCCGTAGATAAGAGCAAGTTCCCAATTCTGCCTATTAGCTATTGCATGTTATAGTTAAACTCTTGTTGATTATTTTGAGAACAAATTTATTGAATGTCGTTTCTGTCACAGGCAGCAACCACATTCGAGTAAATTATTCTCGAAACATTCAGCATATTTCATAATTAGCTTCACTGAAACAATGCGTCTGTCTTCCTGAGAGTTCATGACGAGTTTAAGTAAAAGTGCAATAAATTTCAGTTAGCCCTATCAGAAAATGGACGGCGTAAATAAATATAAAGATGAATAATTGGCATCTGAACGTTGAAGAATGGGGTGAGCCATTACACAGTCACACCGTCAATCTAAACAATAGTAAACATAGAGCCGTAGCTACGTGCTACGCTGAGAGTACACATCTCGCCGATCTCACGGGTACCCGAATGTCATACCCTGTCTCAGCGCCTATGACTATGTATATAAGACTTGCTACTAGGCAACACGTGCACAGGGCGCACAGACGTGTTTAACCCATTCTATATTATTATACAGCAACACTTCATGAGTAATAAGAGCTCAACTATGTATGTACTCATAAGTAAAAGTTGAAAATGCCTTGTCGCCCAGTAGTTAAGAATTTCATTCACTATGCGACAAACTTTGTTGACTGGGCGACATAGATGTCGCCCAGTCATATAGTTAAAAAATGCACTGAATGGACCTTTCCATTTTTAGCCATGCCCCGCCCATCACTAGCTAAGCTCCACCCACACCTCGCCGTGTTGGGATTGATCGATCCCAATTGCCCTAGCTATCAATTTCCTGAAAACTATACGGGGAAGCTGTTGAATATTTTGTAACCAATTTGACTGTGTGCTGTTGCTGCCTATGGCACCAACAGCGCCCAGTCAAATTAGTTTCAAAATATTCAACAGAATATTTATTAAATGGTAAAAGCAAACAATTTGTGCAACAACGCATAGACCGTCTTCAAATATGCGTTCGTGACGTACTTATCGACATCATTCGTGACGTCATTCATTATGATGTCATTGTACACATCACACAGTTCATTATGACGTCATATGATGGGTGAATGCTCTGGAAAGGTGAATTATGGCATATGAAGGCTGACATCACAATCAAAATGCACAATTGACGCATTTGGCTTCATCACGAACATTTAAAAGTCCGCCATGTGTATGAACTGTATATGTCTTTGATGGATTTACTATTTAATAAATAGTCTGTTGAATATTGTGAAAATAATTTGACTGGACGCTGTTGTTGTACTGTTTACCTTGCAATTGTGGTTCTGGGAATGCAGAGTTCAATGTATATAAATTGATTCCAACACAAGTACAATGTGGGGCGGAGCTTAGCTACAACTGGGCGGGGTATATCTAGAATTGCATCACTTTTTGATTGTTTCGATGAATAGCATGCGGTAAGTCTAGAACGTCATCGAGGAGTTCCCCACATTTACTAGGTATTCGTGAAACTTAGGCTGAGAAACTCCGTTCACTGCGTTGCTGTAAGATGTCCTAAAGGAAAGGTCTAACAACAACATTAGCGTGAACGCAAGTGAATATTACCAACCGAGATTTATCTGCTTAAATGCGCTTTCATGTTTAGCCAAAGGAGTTCCATATTATATCAAAGAAAGTCGGCTTCGTAGAGTTGTTGTCAGTATACGAAATTAAGAAGGTAGTGTTTGAAATAAATTTGACACATTGGTGAATGAATTCTTAGCTACTAGTTCACCAGATACTAAAAAGTAATTTTGGGTAGAAACATGGCTTAAGCTTATCTAACAACATCCTTAATAAAGAAAAACAATGTTGCCAGTTCTTCTATCAACTTTTAGGATGTTAATTTAATTTTTTTCAAAATATCCAGCATTACATATCTCTTTATGTATTTCCATACGCTAACACGGTATACACTTGATTCAAAAGAAATCAGAGTCTATTTTCATGACCAATTCATTTTCACCATTGTCACATCACATGGGTTTCGCGTGGAGAGTTTGGAGAGTTGCATGATCAACGTTCTTCACATATGTATTTGAAGATCAGGTGGTCATTATTTGATGATCCATTGGAGAGAAATTACATAACATGACACGTGGATTGTAGGAGCTGCACGGTGACTGTTCTTTACGATGGCTGGTCATATGAATGTGGTTTTATGACCACCCGTCTTAAAGAACCACCATCGTGTGGCCGCAAATGCAGATGTAAGATATAAACAAGTTTGAATGGGGGATATGAACTTAAACGGTTAATTGAATCACACTGTTATCCTTGGAAATAACAGGTATGAAAGCAAGGTCATTAGTTTAAGTCCTCCTCAACGTCATCTTCATTTATGGTCAACTTTGTGTTAGAACACCCTTCGTTATCTCCGTCACAACTACAACACGTTGTTTGACTCAGAGGGCCCCCAATCACTGAAAATGCCTTTCGCTATGTAGTAGGTAGAAATTTTATTCAAAGCTTTCATAATATTTTTCCAAAAAAAATAAAATAGGGAAACTGTCAAAAATTAAAAAGATGTTCTTGCATCAAAAATCAAATTTTCACCCAAAATCTTGGGCCTATAAAGGTGAATCCACCAAAAGGCACCTCAACCAATCATAAAAAAGCTACCTGCTAAGTTTTATTTTGTTATTTTTAAGCGATCCTGTATGTTATGCTGCTTACGAGAACATTGACAAAAATCATGAGTTTTTTAATTAAAAAGCTAATTTTTACCCAAAATCTTGAACTATGAAGGTGAATCCTTCAAAATGAACATCTACTCATCATAAAGAAGCCAGCTGCAAAGTTTCATTACATTATTTTAAGCGATTTCGTGTGATATGCTGTTTATGAGAATATTGACAAAAATCGTGAGTTTTTTCATTAAAAACAATTTTCACCCAATATCTTGGACCTTTAAAGACGAATCCTTAAAAAGGCACATCTGTGGATCATAACTGAGGAATATGCCAAGTTTCATTGAATTATTTTAAGCGATTCTATATGATCTATATATCATAACAGTAATTTTCGTAATATCCATAGATCCAGAATTTGATCCGATCTGGATATGGGTTCTTTTATCACGGCCAACGTTTTGGAATGCCTATTGCATTATGATTGAATTGATCAATTGAACCTATTCCCAATTCACAATGTGAGCGAGCGGGCAGGCGGGTTGTCGTGTCAAGATGTACACGTTGAATGTGCGTGAATTTGTGCATTTGTCTGCACGGTGGACCTGCGCCGTTTGCCTTGAAAATATTTAATCGCACCTTAGTCCTAATTATATTTGCAATCAGCGGGATTTGTGAAAACTAGGTTATCCAAGACAAATCTACCAATCATGTTGAACATGTCAACAAGGTTTGTTCAGCTCTTGCCTTAGATGAAGACCATGAAGTTTCTTGAGTTTCCATGTCAAGCAGTTTCACAGAAGGTCTTTAAATGTAATTTTTAACAAAATCGATCAAGCAGCTTTCCAGGACCAACCATGGATCTCACCCTATGGATCCTTCCTTCCTAGCAGTTCTTAAGCACTCGCGTAAAGAATACGATGGACATATGCTGGATGAATAGACAGATCAGGTAGCAACACAGTTACGTCAAATTAGTCACACACTTTTCAACAGTTAGTGTGTATGGAATAAGTAATTTTAATTATGATTTCGCAGCTTCTTACTTAGCCATATTGGCGTGTGGGTGTCAGAGGTACATTCTGCCTGAGCACAGTGAAATTAGCACAGTATTAAAAAATCCAGTAGGATGATATTTATTACTTAGAGAAATAGGAGATATAGATGGCTTCTAAGCGCACCTAATTTTTACATTCTTTCGATGGAGGACACAGCCACATCCTCCTCGCATTCTATATATGTGTGTGTCGGGTGTGGGTGGGGAGACACATTCCTCAAATACAACCACCGACTTTTTACGTTGTGTATATCAATTATTTCTACCTTTGCATCTGCTCCACACGTCAATTGAGTTTGAGAATTGCTGTTAATTCTAATATCCCTTAGTGTTTCCACATTGCTGCACCCAGCCGCCCATCATTGCACATATATTCAATGTAGTTGTACCCACTACGCAAGACATTAACGGAGCATGGACCAGTATCACTTCAAAAATCGCATATGACTATGCATCTTACCTTTACTTGCAAAGATACACGCAACGTTTACAGAAAAAAGCCAATATGTCACAAGTAACTGCCACTACATAAATAGCGTTTGCATTGATGATTTGATTCGGCCTAGAAGCACTCCCATATTACTTTATGGACTTCTGTTAATGTCAAAACAACCAAACTTTAATACAACTGCCCAGTTTGCTCTGAATATTAAAAAAAACTTGTTTAAAGTTCTAAAGTAAAGTTGACTCATTTTAGCATAGAAACGGGTTAAGGGCACGGCTACCCTCGTTGCCCCCCCCTGCCCAAATGGCAACGGGGGCAGCTGGCCCCGCTGCCCCGTGCTTCCAGCGCCCCGGATCATCATTTTATACATGGGATTTATCAGTCGTATAATACAATGTTTATACCATATATGTCAGCGTGCCTATCCATTTGTACTTCCTTTCATCCACCCGCATATTAATTAATCAACAGATAGATATGTAGCTAGGCAGGCAGTTAGTTAGTTAAGTAGGTAGGTAGACATGCAGGCAGGCAGGTAGAAAGGCAGGCAGAGAGAGAGAGAGAGAGAGAGAGAGAGCGATGCAGGCAGGCAGGCAGGTAGGTAGGTAGGCAGGTAGATAGATATATAAATAGAGGCATATAGTGTATACATGTATGGGTGCATGAGTGTATGCTAATGCCCCTTTCCCTCCCTCCTCAACCACCACCCACCCCACCCACACACTCCAAACCCTCACCACCGCCCCCACCACCCCACCCCACCAACCCCACCCGCCCCCTGAATGCTGAATTGCTGAATGTCTGACTTCTGCTTTTTAAGTTTGTCTGCCTCTGAATGAATGTTTCCGCACAATCAATGATACAGGTTGTACGCAGTAGTATATCCGGAGTCAAAATGATACCACCTCAAAATGATGCCACCGTAGACCGACAATCGCCGCCGCATAGACCGACAATCACCGAGTATTAATCTATGCGGCGGGCCGCCGCCGTAGACCGACAATCGGCGATTATTAATCTACGTCTGAGTCAAAATGATACCACCTCAAAATAGATATGGGGCAAAAATTATCTACGTCGCAGCCCGTCCTGGTAGAAATGTTTTCGAACAAATCTACGTCGCGGCCCTCTACGCAAGGCAGGCCCCTACTGGGCGCCGATTGGTGATCCGTGGCCCCCACAGCTATCTACGTCCCGGTAGAAATGTTTTCGAGCAAAAAGTTATCTACGTCGCCGTGCGTTCGGGTAGACGCAGAATTTGATCTCATTCCCGTGGCTGCGAATGGTGCGAATTTCCATTTAGAGATAAGCAACCACAGTGATATACCAGCTGATCGCCTTGGTCTGAACGTCCATTTAGAGACAAGCATACTCAGCGGTATACGAGCTGATCAAGTACGCATTACAGGGTCTGAACGTCCATTTAGAGACATGCATACTCAGTGGTATACGAGCTGATCAAGCACACATAAAAGGTCTGAACGTCCATTTAGAGACAAGCATACTCAGTGGTATAGCTTGTGATCAAGCACGCATTACATGGTCTGAATGTCCATTTAGAGACAAGCATACTCAGTGGTATATATACACCATGATTACTGTTGCACAGCTTCGTGCTATGGCAAGGTAATTCGGCCTTAGAGGCTACTCTAAGGCCAAGAAAGCCAACCTGCTCCAGATGATCGGACAGGCCCGTGCCGAGGAATTCATTGCTCGACCGAGACGATCAGTGAAGGCGGGACGGTTTCCAGCGACCACCAGAGATGATCCTGAGAACTTCCACAAGAAAGCACAGCGGCGGCGTGAGCTTCATCAGTTGGATGAGGAGGTGACGGCTAGCTTACGAGCCAAAGCTGTAGCGACGCAGATGGCAGACCATCCAATGGAGCGCCTACCTGCCCTACGCAGGATCACTAAGCGAGTGATCGGGAGGCCTGACCCCTTAGCCCGGCGCATGAGGCGAGAGGGTGAGCAGATTCTCAATGAGCGTCTGGGTGAGATGGAAGGTGAGGAGAGAGGAAGACGGACAGTGCGCTGGACGTTCTTCCAAGGCCTCAATGGAGACATTACAGGACAGATCATGGGTAAGATCCAGCAGACTGTCCAGAACGCCTTCTACCTCCGGTATACCCACACCTATCGCATCAGACACATCGAGGACGGCAGGGTGATGCTCTTCAACAAGAACGTTCCAGGGAGTCTGTGGCTGAACACGATAGGAGCAGCTCAGGATTGGGTGGTGGCAAGAGAGCAAGCCCGACTCGACCCCGACAACATTGATCGACCCAACACCAAGTGGGCTTTCGTCCGATCAATCAACGTTGAGGTCAAGGCTGTCATCACCGCCAACCTTTGCTTGGGGCAGGACCGCTCCCAGACTGGCTACGACAGATAAAGAGTATGGTGGCACTTGACACCTACAATGATAACATGTGTCTCTGGAGATGCCTAGCAGTGTATTAGGGGGCGAGACCTGATAGAAGTACTGCTCCTGCACGAGAGCTCACTAGACAGTTCTACAGCGCCCGCGCACCTATGCCTGATGTTCCAAAAACCTCTATGGATCAGTTGGATAAGGTAGAGTTCTTCGCGAAGATCAGGATTTTCGTGTATGAACCAACCGAAGAGGGCACCTGGCACCTGATCAGGCAAGCGGCCCACTACCGTGACACTATGACCATCAGAGTGTACGACCACCATGCCTTCTATATCAAGAACATATCAAAGCTGGCCCACACACTAGTCAGCAGTCACTGTCAGCAGAGGTTCACAAAGGCCTCGAATCTTCAGCGTTATGCTGACCATTGTACAGGTGGCAAAACAACCATAGAGTGCCCTGGGGAGAAGGTTGATGCACCACAGTCAGCATATGAGAAAGCCTTCTATCCACCCCAACCATCCAGTTCAGTGGCTACTCGATGGGTCAGGTATGAGTCGAGAAACAGAGGTATTCACATACACCATGTAGTGTGTGGGCATGGTGGCGAGCGTTGGATCGAGGGGCCTCCCATAGATGGTTATGATCTGACTACCAACACCGTTTACCAGTTCCATGGCTGTTTCTGGCATGGATGCCCTCAGCACCAGCAAGGTGAGGATGCCGAACAAAGATACCACAAGCCAGTCCTGAGAGAGGAGAAGCTGAGAGCATCTGGATGCACGCTTGTGGTACAGTGGGAGTGCTGTATAAAACGCTGTCCAAGCGTCCCTAAACGAGTTCGGACCATCTCATACCCGCACTTCATCGTCTATGACTTTGAGGCACTCCTAGATGGTGCCAAGACTCATCCACAGAGACTCTCACGATGGAGAGTACCCACATACCGATCTCTGTGTCAGTCGGCTGCTCCTTGGAAGGCTTCACCAGTGAGCCAACTCACCTCTGCAATCCTGACCCAGAAGCTCTGATCAAGGCTTTCATGGATGAGATTACCAGGCGAGCACACAGAATCCGTACAGATGTCAGGGCACAGTTCATCCCTTTAGACCTTGACGAGCTCCCAAAACGACAGCAGCGACTGATTCCCGAGTGGTGTGACCAAGTTCCGGTGCTAGGCTTCAACTCTGGCCGCTATGACCTAAACCTGATCAAGAAGCACTTTGTGGATGAGCTGACCAACAGTACTGGCACAGGGAAAGTCACCAAGAAAGTGAACCAGACAATGTTCCTCATCACCCCGAGCTTAGGTTTCTCGATATCTTGAACTACCTTGGCCCAGGAGTCTCCTACGAGGCATGGATCAAAGCCTATGGGTGTACACAGCAGGAGAGCAGTTTCCCATATGAATGGTTCGACACACCCGAGAGGCTTAATTATCCCAGACACTCCAACTACACAGCGTGGTGGTCTAAGCTCAAGGATGGCTACCTCCTGAAGCTATCGGAGTGGAAACAGTGCAAACAGACATTCAGTGAGCACGGAATGTGGACATTCGCTGACTGGCTGCGATACTACAACAACCTGGATGTCAGTCCATTCATCGAAGCCCTAGAGCGGATGCGAGAGTTCTACACATAATGAGAAATAGACATCCTCAAAGATGCAGTGTCTCTCCCAGGGGTGTGACTGCAGTACCTCCTACGTGGAACCGCTCAGCACATGCCGGATGTTAGCCTCTACTCTCCGGGCAAGGAGGCTTACGAGATGCTGAAGGACGCGGTTGTTGGAGGGCCCAGCATCGTTTTCACCAGATACCACGAGGCAGGCGTGACATGCATCCGCCAGAGTGAGCGTGTCTGCCAATGTCTACTCGGCTACGACGCAAATGCTCTGTACTTGTCTACGATGTCTAAAGAAATGCCATGTGGTAAGGAGACAGTACGGCAGTGGTCCGGTGCTAGCGACGTAGCACGATTTAAGAAGGATCTGCTGGCTGACCACTGGTTCGGTTTCGCTGAAGTGGACATAGAGGTTCCTAAGGCACTGTGGGCGAAGTTCGATGAAATGCCACCTCTCTTCTACAACAGAGAGATTCCAGCTGAGGCAGTATCTGTTGAGATGCTTACATACCTAGAGAAAACAGGTAGTAAACGTCCCACAACCAGTAAACTAGTCAGCGCACTCTCAGCCAAGAGGAAGCTCTTGTATGCACCGTCACTCAAGTGGTACCTCGCCCATGGGCTAGAGATTACAGCTGTCTACCGGACAATAGACTACAAGCCGCAGAGACCCTTTGAATGGTTTGTGAACAATGTTACCGATGCTTATCGTACAGGAGATGTTGATAAGAGCAAAGTGCTCTTGGCAGATCTGTTCAAGCTACTAGGCAACATAGCTTATGGCAAGCTCATCGAGGCTCTAGAGCGTCACAGCAACACAACCTTCACCAAGGATGAACGAGCAGTAGATAGAGCCCTCCACAGTGCATGGTTCGAGGATCTCGAGGAGATCGGCGAGTCCTACGAGCTCCAGAGTCGCAAGGCCAAAATCACCATTCATCGCCCCTTCCAGGTGGGGATAGCCGTATACGAGCTCGTGAAGCTGAGGATGCTGGAGTTCTACTACGACTTCCTGGATCACTATGTGCCTCGTGACAGCTTCGAGTACCTCCAGATGGACACAGACTCTGCGTACATCACAATAGCTGCCTCCAGCCTCGACGAAGTCATTCGCCCTGAGATGCGAGCAGAGTATGAGGTGCATAAGCGGGAGTGGCTAGCTTGGGACAAGTGGTCTGGATGGACTCTGGGACTGTTCAAGCTCGAGTTCGAAGGCAACCGTGGTATCGCTCTCTGTTCCAAGTGCTACTACGTGGAGAGCCTCGCTGGGAAGGTGAAATTCTCAGCCAAAGATATGTCTAAGCGTCAGAACGATATCTCTTGGCAGAGGTTCTTCAGTGCCCTAAACGGTAGCATGGACAGAGCTGCAAACCGAGGCCTACGCATGCGCAACCAGGGAATGGGGATGTATGAACAGGAAAAACTCGGTCTCTCAGCCTACTACGGTAAGTGGCATGTGTTGCCAGATGGTGTCCATACTGAGCCAATCGAGTACCATATCCCTCGGCGTAGACACCTGGTGACGGTGGCAGCTGTGTGTCTGGAGGGACCACCTGAAGCTCCTCCTGAACAAACGGATGTTTGGGACAGCTCTCTGAGCGTGCCAGATAGTACAGCGTGGCTGCCCCTCCATCTCGACATACTTGTCAAGTGTGTGGACATCTAGCGACCAGTTAGGATCTGTTGCACGTCGTCGCCCACCTTCCAACTCGCCAGGTTCATACCGGTACCGAACCAGAGCATAAGATGGAAGGCACACCTGTTCCTTGTCTGCTCCTCCGGAAGGTTGGGCAACAGAGGATCGTTGGATAGCCTCTACTGGCTTCTTACCAGTTAACCGAGTTATCTCAGTATTGGATCGCTCTACCACCATGGGCAAACCTTTCACCCACACCCTGGACTGCTCTCCAGCCTGTGCCATCTCCTGGGCATATTGGTGTGCAAAAAGTCTTTCTGCTAGTGTCCGATTCCACCGGTCGACGATTGTCTGGGCACGGTGGTGACCAACTTCACCTCGTCTAATGACCACACCATGTCTCCTCATGAGGGCCGCAGTCTCGCCTCTGAACTCCTTACCCTCATCCACCTGCAACAATTCTGGCCACTGGAGGGGATTTTCCGGATCCTCGTAGACACCCTGGAATGCCTGGGCCACCTGGCCAGCTGACTTCTCTGTGAGCAGTGCTGCAGCCTTGTACCTGCTGGCGACATCGACGATGGTGAGGGCATACTTGTAGGTCTTACGACCAACCGAGTCGTGTGGAGAGAATAGAACATCTGCCTGGTGAACTCTATTTGGGACAGTTTCATCGAAATGGGGATTCCTGATGTGCCATGGACGAGGTCTGTATATCTGCGACATCGCCTGGTGGCTGAGCCACTGGCTAACTGTCTCCAATGTGAAGTTGTGGCCCTTGCGACATACAGCCTCGAGTAGTTGGTGGGGCTCACGGTAATATCCACCAGGCTGATAGTAGAGTTCTTCAAGAAAGATAGTTGATGAGCCTCTGGATTCCATCACTAACCTCCACTCCCGTCCTGTCATGCACGGTCTGGGTGAGGGTATCACTGACGTCCACTCCCGTCCTGTCATGCACAGCCTGGGCGAACTCCACACATACGAACAGATGGCCGTTATGCATTCGACTATCACTGAAGACCTCCTCAAACAACTCCATACACCGGCGTCTAGTCTCTGCGGGATCCTCGCTGAATGGTAGCTTATCGACTAACCCTCGGAAGCTAAGTGTCTTGCCCAGGTCGTACAGAGAGGCCATCCTTATACAGTATGGCTTAAATGTTCGGTGGCCCAGATGGCCGCAAGTGCTATGGCAACATATGGTAGCCAAGGGCCTGCGACTCCGAAGAACGTACCTACTTCTAAGGAGATGGCTGGTATGGCTTCAGAAATCTTCTCCACACCATGGAGAGCATTGTTGGTGATCTTGCGGACCGTCGCGGCCGCCTTCCCAGGGGTGTGACTGCAGTACCTCCTACGTGGAACTGCTCAGCATATGCCGGATGTTAGCCTCTACTCTCCGGGCAAGGAGACCTACGAGATGCTGAAGGATGCGGTTGTTGGAGGGCCCAGCATCGTTTTCACCAGATACCACGAGGCAGGCGTGACACACATCCGCCAGAGTGAGCGTGTCTGCCAATGTCTACTCGGCTACGACGCAAATGCTCTGTACTTGTCTACGATGTCTAAAGAAATGCCATGTGGTAAGGAAACAGTACGGCAGTGGTCCGGTGCTAGCGACGTAGCACGATTTAAGAAGGATCTGCTGCCTGACCACTGGTTCGGTTTCGTTGAAGTGGACATAGAGGTTCCTAAGGCACTGTGGGCGACGTTCGAGGAAATGCCACCTCTCTTCTACAACAGAGAGATTCCAGCTGAGGCAGTATCTGTTGAGATGCTTACATACCTAGAGAAAACAGGTAGGAAACGTCCCACAACCAGTAAACTAGTCAGCGCACTCTGAGCCAAGAGGAAGCTCTTTTATGCACCGTCACACAAGTGGTACCTCGCCCATGGGCTAGAGATTACAGCTGTCTACCGGACAATAGACTACAAGCCGCAGAGACCCTTTGAATGGTTTGTGAACAATGTTACCGATGCTCATCGTACAGGAGATGTTGATAAGAGCAAAGTGCTCTTGGCAGATCTGTTCAAGCTACTAGGCAACATAGCTTATGGCAAGCTCATCGAGGCTCTAGAGCGTCACAGCAACACAACCTTCACCAAGGATGAACGAGCGGTAGATAGAGCCCTTCGCAGTGCATGGTTTGAGGAGATCGGCGAGTCCTACGAGCTCCAGAGTCGCAAGGCCAAAATCACCATTCATCGCCCCTTCCAGGTGGGGATAGCCATATACGAGCTCGCGAAGCTGAGGATGCTGGAGTTCTACTACGACTTCCTGGATCACTATGTGCCTCGTGACAGCTTCGAGTACCTCCAGCTGGACACAGACTCTGCGTACATCACAATAGCTGCCTCCAGCTTCGACGAAGTCATTCGCCCTGAGATGCGAGCAGAGTATGAGGTGCATGAGCGGAAGTGGCTAGCTTGGGACAAGTGGTCTGGATGGACTCCGGGACTGTTCAAGCTCGAGTTAGAAGGCAACCGTGGTATCACTCTCTGTTCCAAGTGCTACTACGTGGAGAGCCTCGCTGGGAAGGTGAAATTCTCAGCCAAAGATATGTCTAAGCGTCAGAACGATATCTCTTGGCAGAGGTTCTTCAGTGCCCTAAACGGTAGCATGGACAGAGCTGCAAACCGAGGCCTACGCATGCGCAACCAGGGAATGGTGACGTATGAACAGGAAAAACTCGGTCTCTCAACCTACTACGATAAGTGGCATGTGTTGCCAGATGATGTCCATACCGCGCCAATCGAGTACCATATCCCTCAGGCGTAGACACCTGGCGACGGTGGCAGCTGTGTGTCTGGAGAGACCACCTGAAGCTCCTCCTGAACAAACGGACGTTTGGGACAGCTCTCTGAGCGTGCCAGATAGTACAGCGTAGGCTGCCCCTCCATCTCGACATACCTGTCAAGTGTGTGGACATCTAGCACCCAGTTAGGATCTGTTGCATGTCGTCGCCCACCTTCCAACTCGCCAGGTTCATTCCGGTACCGAACCAGAGCATAAGATGGAAGGCACACCTGTTCCTTGTCTGCTCCTCCGGAAGGTTGGGCAACAGAGGATCGTTGGATAGCCTCTACTGGCTTCTTACCAGTTAACCGAGTTACCTCAGTATTGGATCGCTCTACCACCATGGGCAAACCTTTCACCCACACCCTGGACTGCTCTCCAGCCTGTGCCATCTCCTGGGCATATTGGTGTGCAAAAAGTCTTTCTGCTAGTGTCCGATTCCACCGGTCGACGATTGTCTGGGCACGGTGGTGACCAACTTCACCTCGTCTAATCACCACACCATGTTTCCTCATGAGGGCCGCAGTCTCGCCTCTGAACTCCTTACCCTCATCCACCTGCAACAATTCTGGCCACTGGAGGGGATTTTCCGGATCCTCGTAGACACCCTGGAATGCCTGGGCCACCTGGCCAGCTGACTTCTCTGTGAGCAGTGCTGCAGCCTTGTACCTGCTGGCGACATCGACGATGGTGAGGGCATACTTGTAGGTCTTACGACCAACCGAGTCGTGTGGAGAGAATAGAACATCTGCCTGGTGAACTCTATATGGGACAGTTTCATCTAAATGGGCATGCCTGATGTGCCATGGACGAGGTCTGTATATCTGCCACATCGCCTGGCGGCTGAGCCACTGGCTAACTGTCTCCAATGTGAAGTTGTGGCCCTTGCAACGTACAGCCTCGAGTAGTTGGTGGGGCTCACGGTAATATCCACCAGGCTGATAGTAGAGTTCCTCAAGAAAGATGGTTGATGAGCCCCAGGATTCCATCACTAACGTCCACTCCCGTCCTGTCATGCACGGTCTGGGTGAGGGTATCACTGACGTCCACTCCCGTCCTGTCACGCACAGCCTGGGCGAACTCCACACATACGAACAGATGGCCGTTATGCATTCGACTATCACTGAAGACCTCGCAAACACCTCCATACACCGGCGTCTAGTCTCTGCGGGATCCTCGCTGAATGGTAGCTTATCGACTAACCCTCAGAAGCTAAGTGTCTTGCCCAGGTCGTACAGAGAGGCCATCCTTATACAGTATGGCTTAAATGTTCGGTGGCCCAGATGGCCGCAAGTGCTATGGCAACATATGGTAGCCAAGGGCCTGCGACTCCGAAGAACGTACCTACTCCTGAGGAGATGGCTGGTATGGCTTCAGAAATCTTCTCCACACTATGAAGAGCATTGTTGGTGATCTTGCGGACCATCTCGCCGGCCTTCCCAGGGGTGTGACTGCAGTACCTCCTACGTGGAACCGCTCAGCATATGCCGGATGTTAGCCTCTACTCTCCGGGCAAGGAGACCTTCGAGATGCTGAAGGATGCGGTTGTTGGAGGGCCCAGCATCATTTTCACCAGATACCACGAGGCAGGCGTGACACGCATCCGCCAGAGTGAGCGTGTCTGCCAATATCTACTCGGCTACGACGCAAATGCTCTGTACTTGTCTACGATGTCTAAAGAAATGCCATGTGGTAAGGAGACAGTACGGCAGTGGTCCGGTGCTAGCGACGTAGCACGATTTAAGAAGGATCTGCTGGCTGACCACTGGTTCGGTTTCGCTGAAGTGGACATAGAGGTTCCTAAGGCACTGTGGGCGACGTTCGAGGAATGCCACCTCTCTTCTACAACAGAGAGATTCCAGCTGAGGCAGTATCTGTTGAGATGCTTACATACCTAGAGAAAATAGGTAGGAAACGTCCCACAACCAGTAAACTAGTCAGCGCACTCTGAGCCAAGAGGAAGCTCTTTTATGCACCGTCACACAAGTGGTACCTCGCCCATGGGCTAGAGATTACAGCTGTCTACCGGACAATAGACTACAAGCCGCAGAGACCCTTTGAATGGTTTGTGAACAATGTTACCGATGCTCATCGTACAGGAGATGTTGATAAGAGCAAAGTGCTCTTGGCAGATCTGTTCAAGCTACTAGGCAACATAGCTTATGGCAAGCTCATCGAGGCTCTAGAGCGTCACAGCAACACAACCTTCACCAAGGATGAACGAGCGGTAGATAGAGCCCTCCGCAGTGCATGGTTTGAGGAGATCGGCGAGTCCTACGAGCTCCAGAGTCGCAAGGCCAAAATCACCATTCATCGCCCCTTCCAGGTGGGGATAGCCATATACGAGCTCGCGAAGCTGAGGATGCTGGAGTTCTACTACGACTTCCTGGATCACTATGTGCCTCGTGACAGCTTCGAGTACCTCCAGATGGACACAGACTCTGCGTACATCACAATAGCTGCCTCCAGCTTCGACGAAGTCATTCGCCCTGAGATGCGAGCAGAGTATGAGGTGCATGAGCGGAAGTGGCTAGCTTGGGACAAGTGGTCTGGATGGACTCCGGGACTGTTCAAGCTCGAGTTAGAAGGCAACCGTGGTATCGCTCTCTGTTCCAAGTGCTACTACGTGGAGAGCCTCGCTGGGAAGGTGACATGCTCAGCCAAAGATATGTCTAAGCGTCAGAACGATGTCTCTTGGCAGAGGTTCTTCAGTGCCCTAAACGGTGGCATGGACAGAGCTGCAAACCGAGGCCTATGCATGCGCAACCAGGGAATGGTGACGTATGAACAGGAAAAACTCGGTCTCTCAGCCTACTACGATAAGTGGCATGTGTTGCCAGATGGTGTCCATACCACGCCAATCGAGTACCATATCCCTCAGGCGTAGACACCTGGCGACGGTGGCAGCTGTGTGTCTGGAGGGACCACCTGAAGCTCCTCCTGAACAAACGGACGTTTGGGACAGCTCTCTGAGCGTGCCAGATAGTACAGCGTAGGCTGCCCCTCCATCTCGACATACCTGTCAAGTGTGTGGACATCTAGCGCCCAGTTAGGATCTGTTGCATGTCGTCGCCCACCTTCCAACTCGCCAGGTTCATACAGGTACCGAACCAGAGCATAAGATGGAAGGCACACCTGTTGCTTGTCTGCTCCTCCGGAAGGTTGGGCAACAGAGGATCGTTGGATAGCCTCTACTAGCTTCTTACCAGTTAACCGAGTTACCTCAGTATTGGATCGCTCTACCACCATGGGCAAACCTTTCACCCACACCCTGGACTGCGCTCCAGCCTGTGCCATCTCCTGGGCATATTGGTGTGCAAAAAGTCTTTCTGCTAGTGTCCGATTCCACCGGTCGACGATTGCATGGGCACGGTGGTGACCAACTTCACCTCGTCTAATCACCACACCATGTTTCCTCATGAGGGCCGCAGTCTCGCCTCTGAACTCCTTACCCTCATCCACCTGCAACAATTCTGGCCACTGGAGGGGATTTTCCGGATCCTCGTAGACACCCTGGAATGCCTGGGCCACCTGGCCAGCTGACTTGTCTGTGAGCGGTGCTGCAGCCTTGTACCTGCTGGCGACATCGACGATGCTGAGGGCATACTTGTAGGTCTTACGACCAACCGAGTCGTGTGGAAGGAATAGAACACCTGCCTGGTGAACTCTATTTGGGACAGTTTCATCGAAATGGGCATGCCTGATGTGCCATGGACGAGGTCTGTATATCTGCCACATCGCCTGGTGGCTGAGCCACTGGCTAACTGTCTCCAATGTGAAGTTGTGGCCCTTGCGACGTACAGCCTCGAGTAGTTGGTGGGGCTCACGGTAATATCCACCAGGCTGATAGTAGAGTTCTTCAAGAAAGATGGTTGATGAGCCCCCGGATTCCATCACTGACGTCCACTCCCATCCTGTCATGCACGGTCTGGGTGAGGGTATCACTGACGTCCACTCCCGTCCTGTCACGCACAGCCTGGGCGAACTCTACACAGACGAACAGATGGCCGTTATGCATTCGACTATCACTGAAGACCTCCTCAAACACCTCCATACACCGGCGTCGAGTCTCTGCGGGATCCTCGCTGAATGGTAGCTTATCGACTAACCCTCGGAAGCTAAGTGTCTTGCCCAGGTCGTACAGAGAGGCCATCCTTATACAGTATGGCTTAAATGTTCGGTGGCCCAGATGGCCGCAAGTGCTATGGCAACATATGGTAGCCAAGGGCCTGCGACCCCGAAGAACGTACCTACTCCTGAGGCGATGGCTGGTATGGCTTCAGAAATCTTCACACCATGGAGAGCATTGTTGGTGATCTTGCGGACCCTCTCGCCCGCCTTCGTTGTGAACAGAGCGATCAGAGCCCCAACTGCTGCCAGCGGACCGATAGAACCTTTTACGTAAGTGCTTGCGGGATTCAGGCTCTACATCATCATACTCACCTGCGGTTTCCGCTACATCGTAGTCGTCTGCATCATAATCCTCCTCATCATAGTCCTCGTCATCTATATCCTCGACTGGATCTTCATACGCCTCTGGTTCATACATATCCGTCGCTGGGGACAGCTATAATAGTAGCTTTAAACCGTAGTCTATAGCATGACCTCCGCAATCTTGAATGCGGGCGTGTTTGCCGTAGCGAACTAGGGACACAGCTTCGCCGACAAGAAGGAGGCAGAGGTCGAGCGTGAGCGAGCGTCATAACCAGGTGATGGAGAAGCTGTCTAAGGAGAAGTTTGAGTACAGCAAAGCACTCGAGCATATGCACCAGAGGGAGGCACGCCGACGACAACTCCGAGCTCAGGCCAACCAGAGCCTCAAAGAGGCAGATGAGAGTCTCGATGAGTACTACGAGGCTGTAAAGATATCTCAGCCAACGCTCGACTATGAAGCATCGACAGGTCAGAAGACAGCAGAGCTTATAGTAGTGGTGGCAGCTGCAGCTGTGATGACAGGAGTCGTGCTCTACGCACCCTCAAGCTGAATACCTGATGTGTTCGACACGCATACCTTAGCATAGGCAAAGTAAAGTACTGTCACACCTAATGAGCAAGTCCCAGCTATGAGGTTTCTGATGTTGAAGCTGAGCCGGCTGCCCTGATTAGGTGGGATGTTCCTGCCCCCGATGTGGGGACAGCCCTCGAGTGCCGACTCGAGGTCAACGCTTCCACTGGTTAGTCACAGAAGTGCATATGACTTAGTTTTCTGTCTGTAGAGTTCGAAGTCAGCCAGCTCGTGTACCTCACCAAGAACATTGGTCCTAGCAACCACACGCTTGCAGTCGTCTAGTTTATCCACCTGCTGGATGGTTCCTCCTTTCTGAACTAGGACCGCAACAGTGACACAGTCCAATGCACCACGATGCAATGTCACCTCTACCTGTTGGTTAGC
The DNA here is from genome assembly GCA_034401795.1 of Chaetoderma sp. LZ-2023a. Lineage (NCBI taxonomy): Eukaryota > Metazoa > Mollusca > Caudofoveata > Chaetodermatida > Chaetodermatidae > Chaetoderma > Chaetoderma sp. LZ-2023a. The sequence continues at coordinate 36,035,064 of CM067370.1, read as the reverse complement.
TGTGGCTTGGACATGCTGGTGTTCTTGCTCCACATGCATGATCCCCTGTTTGGAACCTGTTTGCTTCAGCTCCTGGTCATTCTCGTCATGCCAGTCATGAAGTCTTGGAGCATTAATCATCGCATCTGCGAGCTGCTCAGTGTACACCCGGAGGAACAACCTATCCTGCATGGCAGCCGGATTCACGTGGGTGTTCTCGAGGAGGGTGACGAGTGGAACTGCCACAGGCTTCTCGACACCTGCCTCTAGTTAGAATTCCGTGAACCCCTCATTGCACCCCACAGCGTAGTACCCCTTTCCCTTTGCATAGAAGGTCGGTTCATGAGTCAGCGGACCTGTGACTCGGTACTCATCGTTCACATAGGTGGTGTCCACGGTGCTGTTGCTCCTCACGATCTCCCACCTGTTCAGAACCTGCGGGAGCTCTACCGTCTGTTCTATTGTGCTCTTAAGCTTGAACTCGAGTGTCATGCTCTTGAGTTCGTGGATCTGTGCCGAGATTGCAAAGTCAATGTACTTCCCAGCAGCGGACAACGGGTTCTCATCGTGTATACTGGGTCGAATGACCGTCAGGCAGTCCTTCCGAGGATCAGTGCGGTGTGATGTCGCAGGTTCAATGGCCCCATCCGGATGTTGCACATACTGCAGCATGTTTAAGGTCTGGGTATATAGAGGGGTTAAACGGCTGCCATGTTTGTTAGAGTTCTCCAGCAGGTTATCTATAGGCAGCAGGACAAGTCTGCACGACAGTCGGCACAACAGCCACGACGTGCACTGTCCCGTTGTGACAGGTTCCGACGCCTGCTTCATAACATCAACATTATCCACGAGCGAGTCAAGGTTACACCCCCGACGGATGCGGAGATACTGGCCGCCATAGAGGAAGGAGTGCCAGCTCGTAGTACAAAAGAACTCCTGACTCGGATACTCTACCGGAAGTTTGACAGCACCCAGGGTAGGACACTCGACCTACCTGTGGGCCAAACCAACAGTCCTCTTATTCTAGCTCTCCAAAAGGCGGGGGTCGACCCCAAAGATCTACTAATGGTCGGGAAGTGGACTGCCCTATTTAGCCTCCATAGCCAGGAAGAGTGACAGATGCTGAATAGCCTCCAGTCTGGAGCAACTAACTACTTCAGGGAGGAGGTCAGTGCCGCTGTAGCGGAGAGCCATGACACTGGTCATGCAAAAGGTACTCAGGAGGGGTTCACTGTTCGCCGCAAGGAGGCTGTTGAGCATATCTTCAAGGAAAGAGGGCGTAGGAGATTGGACAGGGATCTGCCAGCATTTCTGAAATTCCCAGATAACTACCAGGACTACCTCATCAAAACCGCTCGCAAGGCAGATGCTAGTCGCGCATGGAAAAAGTGGGTCTTCCATGAGAATTTCCAGAAGAAGAGAGTCCTACTATCTGACCCTCAGTGGATAAAGTTTCAGCAACAGGCTTCTGACGAAACTGACGAAATTCCTCAAGCTTCTGACGAAGTTCCTCAAGCTTCTGACAGAGTCCCTCAAGCTTCTGATGAAGTTCCTCAGGCTTCTGACAAGTTACTCCAGGCTTCTGACGAAGTTCCTCCAGGCTTCTGACGAAGTTCCTCAAGCTTCTGACGAAGTTCCTCAAGCTTCTGACAGAGTCCCTCAAGCTTCTGACGAAGTTCCTCAGGCTTCTGACGAGTTACTCCAGGCTTCTGACGAAGTTCCTCCAGGCTTCTGACGAAGTTCCTCAAGCTTCTGACGAAGTTCCTCAAGCTTCTGATGAAGTTCCTCAAGCTTCTGACGAAGTTCCTCAGGCTTCTGACGAAGTTCCTCTGGCTTCTGACGAAGTTCCTCAAGCTTCTGACGAAGTTCCTCAGGCTTCTGACGAAGTTCCTCAAGCTTCTGAGGAAGTTCCTCCAGGCTTCTGACGAAGTTCCTCCAGGCTTCTGACGAAGTTCCTCAAGCTTCTGACGAAGTTCCTCAAGCTTCTGACGAAGTTCCTCAAGCTTCTGATGAAGTTCCTCAAGCTTCTGACGAAGTTCCTCAGGCTTCTGACGAAGTTCCTCTGGCTTCTGACGAAGTTCCTCAAGCTTCTGACGAAGTTCCTCAGGCTTCTGACGAAGTTCCTCAAGCTTCTGAGGAAGTTCCTCCAGGCTTCTGACGAAGTTCCTCCAGGCTTCTGACGAAGTTCCTCAAGCTTCTGACGAAGTTCCTCAAGCTTCTGACGAAGTTCCTCCAGGCTTCTGACGAAGTTCCTCGAGGCTTCTGACGAAGGTCATCCAGGCTTCTGACGAAGTTCCTCCAGGCTTCTGACGAAGTTCCTCAAGCTTCTGACGATGTAGCCGACGAAGTTCCTCAGCCTTCTGATGAACGAAAAAAGTTGCGGCCGACAGTCTGTCAGCGATGACGCATAGAGCAGGCTAGTTTCCTGGCTGGATTCAGCTTGTAGGTGAAGGTCTGCGCCTTTTCCAGAGAGGGCTTGAAGTATGACAGCTCACCTGTCTCCTTGTTGCTGAAGATGAATCGGTACAGCTCAGCTGCCCTCTGTACACCTGCAATAAAGTCCCCTTTGGGCTCCTTGAGGGTTAGGCTGTCGTATATGGTCTCGAGCAGGGCACGTCCACACTTGGAGCTGAAGTATAGCAATCGGGCATAGTGGCGGATGTCCGGGGAGATCTCGCGGGTGTACTTTTGTAAGAGGATGAAGACAGTCATCTTTGTGTGCCGGATGCGCCTGGTGCTGTTGCTGAGGTAGGTGACTGTCTTCTGGTTCATTGCAGGGTCATCGATAACAAGAACAAGTGGTTCTGTCAGTCAGGCTGTCAGCAGCTTCTCCATCAGGGCTTGCAGGTTCTGCGTCTTGGTGATTGGACCATTGTACCATTGATCATTACTGTCAGCTGCCTCAGCGGCGGAGTCAGACACCAGAAGGATGTATTGAGAGTGTAGATGTTCGGCCAGGAGAGCCCGCAGCAAGATGTTTTCCCGTGGCCTGATGGGGCAATGAACAGCACCACCTGGCCAGCATCGGTCGGCCTACTGTCGAATGGTACAGACATGCGCACGGAGGATGGTTAACACTTGGTCGGCGGTAGCCTCGTCTATAACGCACCAGCTTCTGCGCCTGCTGTGTGGGTAGCGTTGTACCTCCGGCGGATAGGAAGGATGCGATGGAGGCGCCAAGCATGAAATCCCAGCAGCAGCTGAGAAGATAGTGTAGAGGGCCTGTGTCAGCACCACAGTGTCTAGTACATCAAGTATCTGTATGATACATGCACGGGAAGCCATGACTATCCTGTGGTCTTAAACGGCAAACCAAAGAACCCTGACTTCTTCACCTCTGGTAGCTGGAGGCTGGTGGTAGCACCTTTTTGCCATCGACAGTGATATTGCTCAGGCCAAGGGTGCCAATCTTGAGATTCTCTCCATCCTGTCGGAATGAGCTCCGTGGTTTCAGGAGATCCTTAACCAGGTCCTGTGTATAGGACTCAGCCATAACCTTGATGGCTCCAGCCTCATCGACTATGAGCATACCTCGCATCGTCGCCCTCTCCAGAGTTAATTGCGAATTGTCATACCGTATCCGTGTTCCCGATGAGATCTCGGGCTGGGATGGTACCTCGGATCTCCCGCGGGTCTCCCTTCTCATCGAAGTCTAGGAAGGAGATAGGGGCAACAGTGTCCTCTGAACCACGGCGTGCCTCGCCCAGGTGAGCAAGATCGCCTAGCTCTGCTTTCTAGGTCTGTGAGTGACAGAGTCATAGTCATATACAGATGGCTTAAACCTACTAGTCATACCCCCAGTGAAATAGTTGGGCATAGGTGGACCACGCAATCGGCCAAGGGAATAGGGAGCAGTGCTCAGGGTACTTGCCCTCTCTGCAGGGGCACTCCTTGTGGGAGGTCCACCATTCCTAGGCATTGGCAATCCTCAGGCCGCGTGATCGACTATGGGCTACACACTGCCCTCTGGCATGCCATGTCTCATATGCTGCAGGGGTCTCATCATCCATCTCTCACTATTCAGAGTGGTTAAACGTAGGCGACGATGATCTCAGCCATTGCACTCGTAGCTAGCCCTAGAACCGTGCCCTCCATTAGTGTAACACGTTCACCCATGATCTTGGCAGCGGAAGTGTAGGCGGCACCACTGAGGGCGATCTTTGGGATGGGGTGAGTTATTCAGAGACAGTGGCCGGCCACCCAACTCACCACGGTAGCGAGGACAGCCGCAGTGGTGGCAGGAAGAACCTGATTTCCCCATGTCATCCTCACCACGGCCACATTCGCCCCCGCGTTACTGGCGACATGGACTGCCAGAGGCTTAAGCCTGTGTCAGTAACTTCTGTGTCTTGGTTCGCAGCAGGTTCTCCACCTTCTGAAGACTTGCCTGGCTCTCGGGCAGTTGCTTCACGATCTGTACCGTTGACATCATTGTTTAAACCCTGAGTATACAATGCAGTTAAACGTCTGTGTTCCCTGTCGAGTGAGCTAATAAGATCTTCCCAGTCTCCATCTGCTAGGTGTCCGGGTTGGTACTCAGGAATATTCATCTCTCTATTGAGACATCCTAAACATGTCCGAGCTCACGCTATGCGAGAAGTACTATGAGGTCTTCCGGAGGGAGCTGAAGGCCTACAAGAAGAAGACGCCAGATGAGCTCGCTCAGCTCTCCGGCGCTGAGCTGACAGAGGAGCTGACAGCTGTGAAGCTCTATCTAGGATTTGGTAAGGGGCATATCTGCTTCCTTGAATACCTTATCATGGGCGGGAGTATCGTCGAGCAGCTCCTGCGAGCTAAAGGTTTCTACAAGGATCGGGAGTATCTGTCAGATGTGTTCCAGCAGTTGCAGACCTCCATGGCCTCACCTCACTCAGAGCTGAACAAGGCTCTGCGATACTACAAGCTGGAAAAAGGATGCACTGCGGAACCCTCCAGCCCTTGGATGTGCATGTTGGCAGCGTGTATAGGGGCTGTAGGGCAGGCCAAGCTGGCTCAGTGTCTCACCGTGGTCCCCACCGCTACTGACGAGAGTCAGGATAGTCTTATAGCTGATTTGCTAGCGGCGGAGTAGGCTGATCCCGAGCACCATGATAGCTAGGCCTGACACCACTCGCAGAGCTGCGACGGGAAGCATTGTCGTGTGGACTGGCTGCAGTGGCGGGGTTGGCACTGCCATGGGAAGCAGCGTGTCGACTGGCTGAAGTGTCAGGGTCGGAACGACTGTATAGCCCGTGCTACATGTAGGTGGTTGATATCCATGTTGAAACCGAAGTGAACACCAGGGGAACTCCCCTCGACTATCATGTTGTTATAGCCCCTGACTTGGAGGTCCTCGATGTTCACGATCATGTTGCTCGGAATCAACCGTAGGTGTGGTGAAATAGCAAAGTCAAGTTTGCGACAGGCCTTCTGCAACCCCTGCTGGAACTTAACAATAAGACTGCTGGGATCTGCCACGATGATCATATCCTCAACGAGACTGATGAACATGGCCTGGACCTCTGCTCCGCTGACACCATCTATGGAATACCGCAGCTGGGTCTGTACTGTAAGGAGGCAGTAGCACAGTGCATCCAGGGACTGGTTGATCCGAACAATCCCTGCTGGTGTGAGGCCTGAGGTGGTGTGTGGGACAAAGTACTTCCTCACATCTGGATAGTCCTGCCTGATTCCGGTGATGTGCATATTTTGCACTATCGCTCCAGGGTCGGAGTCTGGATCGAACGAGAATGTCGCTGTCTTCCGACGGCCTACTCGTCGGGGTGTTCGATAGGGGAATCCTGAGTAGTCACGTCTCGGGTCACCGTACATAACCCCTAGACCGCTGTTGTCGCCGCCATGCCACCGATAGTCTGGGTGAGCTATGAACTCTCTCTGTAGTCTGCTGGCCACTGAGACGCTATGACTGTTGAGCTGTGGGTCGAAGTCGTTTGTATCAGGGAGGCTTGCACCCAGCTCATGGAGGATTCGTCGCACAGTGAAGTACATGTGGAATCTGAGACAGCTGGCGCTGAGCACAGCTTCAGGAGTACCAGAATAGGAGTGAAGCAGGGTGGAACTTACTCCACAGCCTGCCGTGGCACACCACACGGCAAAGTTCAGCTGCTGATTCCAGTATGAGAGGCTTGGAGTTCCCATCCAAGTATGAGCTTGCTTCGCATCCTTGATGGTGATGGGGCGGTTCGTCAGCGGTCGTGGGTTGATGGAGAAGCTGGTTCGGGCCCGTCCATTCAATGTGATAGAGAACGGTGCTAGCTCTGGTATATCATCCAGTAGGCCTCTCAGGTCAGTCAAGGGTGTACCCAGGAGGGCCGGATGGCTCAGGATGACTGTCGTGAGTTTCAGTGGGAAGGCAATCTATACTGGTGTCCTTAAAGCTACCGTACAGGCAGCTCATTATTTGTAGTCGTCTCGACTCCAGAGACCGGCGAGGTGACCTCGCCGTAACATCTCGTTTTTTAACTCCTCCATATCAACCCACCCGCTGGAGCCTTTGAGATATTGTTGTCGCACTTTAGGTTTCTCCGTGCGGTACAGGGCTTGAACCTTCAATATATGGTGGTACTCTTCATCGGTGACCTGGCCATCCTCGCGAGCTTTGCTGACAGACTCATAGTAGCATACTCTGTGCTAGTGTCACATACTTAGCATGCTTCTCCAACCTCCTTGTGATCTGCCGCTGCCCCACCCCCAAGCCCGTGGCCAAGACAGTGGCGGCTAGTGTCACGCCACCCAGCGGGATGGCGATGAGGGCACCCACCCCTGTAGCGAGAGTGGCCACAGCAGCCACACCAGCACTGGCACCAATCACACCCGCTGCAGTGGTGGTTGTATGCGCGATGACGCTGTAGGCTGTCTTATATCACTGCACGTTCTGCCGTACTTTTCTGCCTCATGGACGAGATTTTGCCTGATGGTATCTATCTGCTGGAGTCGCCAGCCATGGAGGGTACCGCCCTGGTCAGCAGTCAGGGAGGGGTATAGTTCTGGTTGCTTCCGCCACTCTGACTTTGCCATAGTATACCTAGAGATTAAACCTGAATCACCTGCATCACCTGCTTATGAGTCATGGAAGGGTTCATTGTGGAGAGCCTGGCTAACCATGCCAGCTTTTTGGTCTTGAGACAGCTGTCATCCAGCACTATGTCGGGTGCCAGTAGCATTCTGAGACGTGACATCTGGAACTTCACCTTATCACCAAGATAGTAGGTCCGCCGCTGGATGGCTTTCTTGATCTTATACTCCCGCGCCATCTCCTCTTCCCACTGTCTGACCTCTGGCTCACGCTCGTCTGAGAAGACACCTGGCTCATCATCGTATGTGAAGACATCTGCCGATCGTCGTCTGTCAAGACTCCTGCATCCCGCTTACTCTCCTCCAGGAGGGCCTGCCACTATCGGAAATTTTCCCTGTGCCTCCTTGCCCTGCACGTGTTCTGTTGATACCAGTTCTCCCGCTGTAGGCGCTCTCCTTCTTGTTGACAGATCTGTTGCTGTATGGGCATCTGTTCATTTAAGCACATTATCTGTGCAGGGGTTATGAAGGGGCAATCCTCTATCGGGTTCATCATCTCGGCCAAGGCCAGATATTGCTGGTATGATATCATGTTGTCGTCAGGTCAATGAGTAATAAGAGTGTAAACTCTAAATGGGCGTCCGATATCCCATCCGTGCTGGCGTATATGTTAATGGAGGGGCTGTCAAGCAGGTGATTTACAGATGTGAACAGGCTAGGACTGATAGCTTTCCATAGGTTGCTGTTGGCACCTGGAAGATACTCTATCACGTCCAGGCTGACTTCTACCAGTGAGCTGCTGTGTGCACTGCCCAGAGGTTGATGTAGCACATTGGCGTGTATGTATGTTGTGCCCCGCTGGGGCAGCTCGAAGAGGACCCATTCTACACAGTACTGTACCACCCGTCTCCCCTCTAGAGAGGGTGAGATTATGTTCTCACCACCGGAGAGCAGCAGTCGGACAATCGGCATGGTTATATGTCTTGTTTAAACCCCTCCTATAAGCGTGCTATGGAACCCATATTTGCTCACTCGACTGGTCTTGTTGACCTCGCAGATGTGTACGCAGTTGATGCTGCCAAGGTAGAAGAGAGTGATGGCAAGTCATTCCCCCTACAGTACGAAGCAAGCTCAAAGGCATTCTCCCTCCACCCCATTGGTGGTGATGGGGTGGAGATGCTCACAGACCTCAAGGATATGTCGAAAGAGCGCCTGGGCCGCAACATAGATGGCCACAAGATCGTGTTTCGGTATGATTTCCCGAAGAAGAAGTACATCCTCAAGCCGTTGATTGAGGTCTCGGATACAGAGGTGGCAGACATCAACACCCTAAATGACGACCTCAGCTTTCATCTGGTCAAACCCTATTCGAGCAATGCCCCGCCGATGACACATGAGGGTCTGCTATTGACCCTGGCAAACCTGCAGTTCATGTTTTAAAAGAATGAAGTGTGGTACGGCGCTGGACCCGGGGGTAACTGGCAAACATGGTTGCCCCTATATAGACCTCCCACAGTCATTGACATAGAGGTTACTCCCCTCTCCACTGTTGTGAAAAGGGATGGGAAAGTTCGAAAGCTCTACAATCGGGGATCATCCTTCCTCACCTACATAGGTGAAGGTGTCTCCCTAACGAGGGTGGGTCACCGGGTTGGGGTTACAGGTGGAAAGTTCCTGCTGCGGCGTCCATTCAATGGCCCAGAAGAAGCACGGGGGTATTTCGTGCTTAAAATTGTTCAGGAAAATGAGAATTTTTCTCTTTGAAAATGTCAATGTACAGATCGTGAAAGGAATATTTTAGAAATCTTCCACTTGAATGACTGGTCTTCTATACCAAAATTTCAAATCAGGGCGTGTAAATCGATATTTTTCAAGATCATTTCAGAAGGTCTGTGTAGTTAAGGTGTTAATGGTTAATGATATCACAGACTGTCGCCATCCGTGATCTGCTTATGTGTTCCTAGATATTGTTGATATAAGATTTATGAGCAATAGCAATACATGGTCAGTGGACCATGACAGTACCATAGAAATACATATGCACAGTACACACAACACTGCGTGGGGGAGGGGTGGTGGCGGGGGAACTCCACCGGAAATTTAGTTAAAATAGATGCTCATAGAAGTCATCTCCTGCAGTTTGAGTGATAATTCGGGGTTAAAATATGTACACTAGGACGATTGGAAGGGGGAGGGCACTAAAGACATTATTACCCCCCCCCAAATTATTTTAGGGGTGGCTTTAGCACCACCCCTAGCCCCCAAACACCCCCCCCCCCCCACACACACACACAGCTCCGCCGCCACTGCAGCACGCGCTAATAGACAGATTATTAACCCCTTTAATTGCCATGATGCGAATATTTTGTTAGCTAAGCTTTTAGTCATTCCAAAACGACGAGCCATATCAAATATTAAATTAAGTTACGGGCGCATCAATACAAGCAAAAGTTAATCTGTGCTGTTTTGAAATGTGATTGTATTAAATGGTGGGATGACACTTACTAGAGTGAAAAATACCTGTTTTGTCACACCTGTATACAATAATGCATCACTATCATGAGCAAGGTTTTTCTGAGCCGACATTGTTCCTCCATCAAATTCACATTTTCCATAGCCATGGCCATTTGTTCAAAAGTCAGATTCCTGCCATTGTGTACCTATGCCATCGTACTGGGTAGATTCATAGCTTTTATGTGCCTGCCTCGTTAGTATCTACAACACCACGATTAAAGTCTATCTCTGACAAATCAGTCATATCATCAGTTTATTTCAGCGCTATCATTAGTGGAATAGTCAGAGATGTTGAGTTATTTAAAGACATTTAATGTTTTTCCTTAGCACCTTAATTTTAATTTCGGATATTGGTTTTTCTCGGATGGTTTGACATTCAAAAAATGTTCTGAACACACACACATATACCTGTTGTGGTAAGACTTGTCTATTAATAGTTTTATCCCACGCTAATCTATTCGGTTCATCTAATGGCATAACGTGGAATTAAAAACGGGCAATTGTGTATTTCCATATATTTCGTTTTCTGCCATTATTTGTGCACCCATTGACCGCAAATTTCAGCACCTTTTCTGCACTTTACGTCAATATCCATTGTCCCCGAGTTTCAGATCTCTGCAGATTCTTATGCTTATAGCTATAATGCCAATAAGTACATGTACGCGGGCTATTACGTCATTGGCCAATGGCGTCGCTGGCGTAAATGTAGGTCACGTCTCGATGAACGCGTGTATAAACGTGAATTCTTCAAAAGGCACATGTGCGTATCAAAACTGAGCCATACAGCAAGTTTCATTAAAATATATAAATCAGTTCTGTATGATATGCTGTTTACGAGATATTGTGGATGGACAGACTGTCGGCCAGACGGACAGATGGGGGACGGACCGCCGGACGGACGGACGGACGGGCTGACGGACGGACAGATGCGATGCTTACTATAGGGCTGCCACACCTTCCGGTGAGGGCCCTAATTACACAGTTAAGTACACACCAGATTCTTACTTTAACGCCAGCATCGTCCTGAGCATGTCTTTACCGATTCAAAGTTAGTGCCCCAAAGCTGCACCTAACAATCTGGAATACGGAAGCTGGAGCAGATGCAACCTGAGACAACACTGGCACCAGTATGGCATTTTGTTTTGGTCATCCAAATTTCACAGGGTCGGAATTTGACGGATCCAGGATTAGATTATGTTTTCATATATGTTCTGGCCAAACACCTGGGGTAGGTGGAAGTTTATTTTCACCCTGGTCGACCTTAAGTTGCTTAAAGAGAAAGCATTGTAGTAACTTAGCTAGGTATAAAAGGTTACTCACCCAACAGAGGTCTCGAATCGGCCAGTGGAACCAGCGGCAGATGTGCACGGTTCAAGTTCCAAGGTACGACTGCCGGGCGTCTGTAGAAATGGCGGGAATCAGCCAGCCCGGAAGCCGCGAAACACGAACCGCGGAATTGCGGGATACCGCCAGCACCACACTCTCCCCCGTTTATAAAAACTGGTTATTTAATTAAAATCTTATCTTTTAATTAAAAATCTTATCTAAAAATCTACGGAGTTAACCCTATTAATAATACTCTTTCCACTGGTCAATTACATATAATATGCAAACTAAGTTAGTATTAATAATTTACCTGCAACTTGGTGATGCATTAAACAGCTCAATTTCTAACTAATTTTCAAAATATTTCGTTACTCTTATCAGACACGTCAAGAGTACTTTCCTGAACTTCCGAGTTAAAATGGTTAGGCTGATCTACTGGTCTCAATAAAAAAACACACAGGCATTGACGCTCAACTGCTAAAGGTAGAATCAGACTTTACCAATTAAAAAAAATAGGTGTCGATCCATATAGAAGGAAGCTGTTAATAATAAAACAGATGGATAGATCACTCGCTGCGGGACGAGGGCCATCGTCACAGATTCTAAAATAGCATAGCATCCTAACTAAAATTAAGGACAGTGGTTTTCCACCACAGCAGAAAACTGACAGAATTGACGGAATTGCCGAATTGATAAAGAAGTAATAAAAATAATCTCACCTGAATTTAGTTGGAGTGTTATCTGAAATTAACTTATGTGAGATTCGAGGAAAACTTATGAATATTACAAATTTTTTAATTTAGTGAATATTTTTAACCTTAACATTTAGGATATACCTCTTATATAATTGAAACGGATCTGAATCCACAAATTTAGGAAATCCGGAAAACCACTATCCCTATCACAATAAAGATATCTGAATGAAGCTAAACGGAACGGATAATACAGCAGTAGAAAGAAACATATGAATGTGCGCTATGACTAACGCGCCAATTACTTCCCGCATTATGAAATGGTAAGCGCAAGAAATGCATCTGTACGAGTTATGCAGTCTTTGCTAAATGCATATTATAAATATGCTATCATATGCAAGACTTCTGCATTATAGAGTAATGCACATTATAAATATGCCTGAGTTATGCATTATAGAGTAATAATGCATCATTGCATCATTTTAACATGTAAGTGCTACACGTTTAATAAATGAAATACCTAGGTATGGCAATATATAATATGTTGGCCTAATATAAAATATCTGAACTGACCTATGTAGAATTAATATACCTGGGCTATCCTATAACATATCTGTGCTGACCTAATAAAACTACATATAATATATTTGAGCTACCCTATAAAATATCTGAGCTGACAAATGTAGAACTGGCATTAAATAGCTAACCTATACAGGATTTCACTATACATAAATGAGTTTGCATCATAACATATGATGCATATACTTATAAAAGCATGTACATGGATTTAATCCATATACACATAAACAGAGAGCATTATTATGACCACACGTCATGACGGACAATAAATACAGTTAACATTACAATGCGTATGATTAATGTGTAACAATTTACACATCATTTGACAACGCACATTTGTAATGTGTGATCAAGAAATGCGTAAATATAACCACGCATTACTACGCGCAATTATTCACGCGTCATTTGAAAAACGCGTAATTATAATAACGAGTTCTGTGAGTCATACTGCGATGGACCCCTGTTGGTTTTTGGTATCTCAAGGAGTATTATTGCTGGAAAAAGCCACTATGTGCTTATGTGTCCAACTAATTTAGTTTCCCAAAAACTTACAAAGAATAGAACATCACGATTTTGCTGTTGCTGAAACTAAAGCTAAGATGGAAACGGAACATAAGCCAATGATTATAAATGTTTTCCGGACAAGTTGAATGTCTTCAGTGTCATGCAGCATATTAAAATTTGAAGTCATAATTTCATATCATCTGGATTACAGTAATTCTTTTAATGTTGAATTACTGTTACCATTGTACATTATCACATTACTATTGTAGTACTGTACCACGACCGAAAAGCTAACTGCAGCCCGCAACAATACCATGACCAAATGATTCCGTAATAAGACGAAACCAGAGGAACGTTTATTCAGGTGGACAAGTAGGGTCCATGAAGACTTACATAGTCTAATTCACGAATGCTTAAAGATCATTCTAATACATTTCATAATCTAGGAACCTGTTAGGAAGACGGCACTGCCTTCCTGTTCGACTCTGAATGGTGTGAGTTTGGAGTTGGTCATCTCTAGGAGATGTGTGATGTATTTCCCCTCGGACCTGACACCTCATGCGCCTAGGGGAAAAAGTGTGATGCGGTTCCCTTCGGACCTGACACCTCATGCGCCTAGGGGAAGTGTTATGCGTTTCTCCTCGGACCTGACACCTCATGCGCCTAGGAGAGTGATGCTGTGTTTGTGGGACGGGTAAAACAGAGTCGATATCCAGGTCATCTGTCAAAACAGCATCTAGATAATTATGCAGAATTGATGAGGATGGATCAATACTATATGGAATGGTTTCATCCGAATCCTCTTCAAAAATGGAAGCACGGTTATTATCAGATAACCTAAGGCCATTATCGGGGGATAATAAGTCATCATCATCGCCATGATCTTCAGAGCTTATAGCACGTCTCATTCGCAATATCCAGAGAGGTAAATCACGATCTCTGCACAGCTTTAATCTATCATGGTGAACAACTAGTTCCCGGCGTTGGTTTTTGATACCAAACAGTGCTTCTGACAACTTTTTATGAATAATAAATGGACCAGTCCAAGGAGGTTGTAGTTTACTGCACTGGCCTATTTTAGTTGCAGAATTAGCAAGATGAACCACATCACCAACATCATAGGCATGCTCATGCAAACGTAGATCATACTCTTCTTTCTGGCGCTTCTGAGCCATTTTAAGGTTATCCCGTGCTATCTCATGAGTTTCATGCAACGTTTGCTGTAACTGTTGGACGAAGTCACTGGCATCTGAAGGGGCATTCTCTGTAGTCGCAGACACAGGGCATCTGCACAGTATGTCAATAGGCTGTAGTACTTCTCGACCAAACATCATCATGTTTGGAGTATACCCCGTCTGTCGGCTTACAGTAGATCGTATAGCTCCAGCGATAAAAGGAATACACTTGTCCCAATCTTTCTGTCTGTCATGCTCTTGCAGGTAACACCGTATACACTGCAAGACAGTACGGTTTATACGTTCAATCTGTCCATTCGAACATGGTCTATAAGCTGTGGTGCGTGTTTTTGAAATCTCCAGTAGATGGCACAGTTCCTTAAATAGGTTGCTCTCAAAGTTACGACCCTGGTCGGTGTGTAAGAAATCTGAACAGCCAAATGTGGTGACAAAACGCTCCACATACGTTTTGGCTACCAGTTCTGCCCCCTTGTTCATGGAGCGCATAGCACTCAACCCATTTAGTGAACTGATCTATGATCATCAACACATATCTATTTCCCCGTGCAGATGTGACAAAGGGGCCCAAAATGTCCATATGTACCCGTTCCAAGGGAAACCCAGCATGGAACTCGCCCAGAGCAGCTCTAGGTCGGATGGAAGCTTTTTTGCTACAGCTACAAATCCGACAGGATTTCACATACGCCACCACATCACGAGAGTATCCGTGCCAGATATACTTAGCCTTCACTCTCTCTAATGTCTTCTGCTCACCCATGTGACTGGCAAGCTTGGAATCATGACAATTTTCCAAAACCAGCTTCTGGAGAGACTTTGGGACTACCAGCAGATTCCGTGTGGCATTTGCTTCTACCCAGAGATAGTGCAAAATGCTATCGACAAAAATCAATTGATCACAACGAGCCCACCAAAACTTGACAGCTGGACTAGCTAAATATATCTCCGCGTCAGAAGGTGTGTGTGACTGCTCAATCCATGATACAACTGTCTTCAGATCAGGATCCTCCAACTGATGCTCCCTTAGATTTTCCAGAGAGAATGCGTCTAACCAGTTTGACCTTCCGATAACCTGGTCTGTTTGGGGGACACCATTCAGCAGTCCATCTGAATCGTCGCTGTCTGTGTCGCTGTCTGATAGGTCATTATTACTCAGTTGAAGGGCCCTTATAGTTTGAAAAGCCAAAGGAATTACATCATCAACATCTTGTTCAAATTGAGACCATTGCTGCTGAAGCTTGGTACAATATTTGCACCCACCACATGGTAACGAACTAAGAGATTGGCCAGCTTTATTACAGTGGCAAGGTGAAGAATCACTTGGAACTCGTGATAGACCATCAGCATTAGAGTGCTGTTTACCGGGCCTGTACTGCATCGTCATATTTTATTGGGACAGTTCTTCTAGCCATCTAGCTAGTTGTCCTTCGATGTGCTTGAAACTGAGCAGCCACGTGAGACTGTGATGGTCTGTCCGCACAATAAATGACCGTCCTAGCAAGTACATACGGTACTGCCTAGTAAATGCTACTACGGCCAGCAACTCTTTGCATGTAACACAATATTTACGCTGAGCCGGTGTCAACGTTCGGCTCGCAAAACCAATGAGCACCTCTTTCCCATTCTGAATTTGGGATAACTCTGCACCAATAGCCGCCTCTGAAGCATCCGTATCCAGTATGAAGGTACCATCCGGTGTCGGATAACCTAACACTGCAGGGTTGGCCATAGCACCCTGAAGTGTTTCGAAAGCTACCTGATGCTCTAGAGTCCAGTCATACTCTACTTTGGAACTGGTAAGTGCAGAGAGAGGAGCAGAAATACCAGCAAAACCATGTATGTGCTCTCAGTGGTAATTCATGAACCCTAGGAAAGATTCCAGCTCTTTCCTGGTCTTAGGAACAGGCCAATTAGCGACGCTTTCCATATTGTTTGGCTTAACAGCGATTCCCTTATCACTCACCAACTTACCTAAGAAACAGAGTTCTTTACGGAACAAATTACACTTCTTAGGTTTTAATTTAAGGTTGTGCAACAGGAATCTGGAAAGGACAGCTTTCAAGTTGGTCATATGACTGTCAAAGTCAGTCCCTGTCACTACCACGTCATCTAAATACGCAAGACACTCGCACCAGTTAAGACCTTGCAACACCAGCTGAACAACCCTCTGAAAGGTAGCCGGGATGTTGCACGTACCAAATGGCATCCGGACAAATTCAAAAAGCCCATATCTTGTGATAAATGCGAGCTTGTGGCGGTCCTCTGGGTCAACCTCGACCTGCCAATACCCAGCTGCCATATCAAGTGTGCTG
Source organism: Chaetoderma sp. LZ-2023a (assembly GCA_034401795.1). Taxonomy (NCBI): domain Eukaryota; kingdom Metazoa; phylum Mollusca; class Caudofoveata; order Chaetodermatida; family Chaetodermatidae; genus Chaetoderma; species Chaetoderma sp. LZ-2023a. The sequence goes on along the minus strand of CM067370.1, from coordinate 36,018,951 downwards.
ATGAACTTAGCACCACCAAGTGCATCCAGACATGTCTCAATGTTTGGTAGGGGGGTAAAGGTCTTTGCGAGTCATACTGTTCAGAGCTCGAAAATCGATGCAGTACCTCACGGTACCGTCTTTCTTCCGAACTAATACCGGGGCTGACGACCACTCAGATTTTGACGGAACTATGATACCTTTCTCTAACATTTCCGCAAGGTGTTTCTCTTCCTCATTCTCAAAACCAAGAGGAGTTCGTCTAAGTTTAGAACGAACAGGTTGTGCATTACCTGTGTCAACCTTATGTCTTATCCCCTTGAACAAACCCAAATCAAGATCATCTTTTGCAAATGCAACCTGATACTCGATTAACATGGATTTAACTTGGGACGACTGCGTCTCCGATAAACCCGATGTCGACCTCTCATACAGCTCCTGTAAGAACACAGGGATGTCCACCTCAGTGGCTGTAGAAGTCTGTAAACCGTCCTGGTTTATGGGATTACCAGCAAGTTGAAATTCTGTTCTAGGGTCTAAAACCTCCTCAATTTCTGTGACAATACCAAGGTTGTGGTCTTGTTCCAGAGTAATATATTGGGCCGACAGGTTCCGTAACAAAATAGGAGTGTATGAGGTGTTACCAGACCCTCCAGTTTAGATGAGGGCTGGAGCACAACATCATTCTGTACCTCCGGATCCAGAACACCTGTGGTCTTCACGGCCTCAAAAGGACCAACGACCACTTTCTGCTTCAATGTTACCCGAGCTACTTGGGCTTCCTTCCCATGAGCTCTCAACATTGATGCTTGAACCGGTTCTCCATTAATTGTCAGACACAGTCTAGTCAGATCAATGGTGGCCTTGTGTGCCTTCAAGAAATCCAGGCCTAATATAATCGGATCATTAATATTGGCAAGAAGTACTGGCCAGTTGAACATCATAGAGCCTAATGCAATTGTGACTGGCTCAACACTTTCCGCAGGGATAACATTGTCTCTACCTGCACCTTTCAATGTAATAGACTCCAACCTCTTTAAAGGGTAAGGTAATTTATTTGCAAAGAAATTGCCAATTACTGTCACTTGTGCCGCAGTGTCCACCACTGCATCAACGGAAACACCATTTACTTTAATGGGAATGACTAGTGTCATAGGGTCACGATTAAACTCATACATGCGAACATCATATGATCGCACAGGCGAAGATCTCGGTGAAGCAGAAGGTAATGGCGACCGTGTACGCCTCGGCTCTGGACACTCACGGGAAAAATGCCCCTCTAAATTGCAATTAAAGCACTTTCCCGATCTGAGAGGAAGAGAAGGGGAACGTGATGGAACGACCTTCCCTCTTGGAAGAGACCGACCTCGACCGAATTGACCAGATATAAGATTCAAAATCTTAGCCACATCTACCTTCATATCCGCCATATCCTTCCTAAGTCCTTCGACATCTTTCTCCAATTTATCTATCCTGCTTCGAGCCGTTATGCCTCTCAACTGTTCAGGATTATCTGCCTCCATCAACCCAGAAGCATCGTCCGGAAAACGGACCTTTCGAACCTCAGGTCTTCTGGAACCCATGATCAATCTTTGATTATGGATAGCTGCATTGACCATTTGTACAGCCTCCTCCAGGGTGCTCGGATCTTTATCCATAGCTATCAGAGCGGCTCGTTTATGCTCAACACCCCGTAGGAATGCATCAATGGCAATAGTCTCGCCCAAACTCTCTGAGGCATCAGGGTAACCATCTAAAGTGAGCTCCTGAATGATATCTGCAAATTCTTCTAAAGAGTTACCCTCTTGTCGAATATCTTGCATCTTTTTTCTGATGATGTGGGGCAGATCTTTCTTCCCGAATCTCAACTTTAATTTGTCACATAAGCTAAAGTAATCATTCTGGACTTGCCCAGAACAGATGCAGTAAAACCTTAAGGCCTTGTCCCTTAAAGCTGAGATGAGCATGTCTAATTTATATGTATCAGACCAACGGTACCTTGAAGCAGTATGCTCAAACTGTATGAAAAATGGTTTCCACTCACATTTTCCATCAAAAGTTGACATTATAGGTGGAGGAGGACCATCAGAGTAGCTTCTACGACCGGGGGATGACATTCTAGAGTCATTGTACGAAGAGCCATCCCAGTAAGCTCTACGAACTGGTGATGACGTCCTAGTATCATGGTGGGAAACTGATCGCGACTCCCTCTTAGGTTCTCTAGGGGTATATACCCCCCTAGGAGCCAGGTTATCAACTAGGGTATGATCACCCCTTTGTTGACTAGTTGAGTTAAGCAGTGCCTTGTATTTGATACCTTGAGCTAGCAGTTCCATGTTCAGTCTAGCTACTTTCTCTTCCAGGGATTCTTCCCTTGGGTGTGAGTCGACCCCACCAACAGCGCCTTCATCATTGATGTCGAATACGACTTCCCCAGCATGGAGCAATCGTGCAAGGATGGTATCTGTGGCAGGCAGATCAGTATCTGCCTTAATGTCGGCCAGGGATATGGAACCTCCTCTGAAAACTTTCTATGCCAGCAGCTCGAACTTTACCAATATTATGGAGTGCACTAAGTTCCTCCACGGTTGCAGTGTTAATACACAACGGTTTCGTCATTATGGGTCACCTGTTGAGTTATACCAAGGAAGCGAAATTAATATTCGCTAAAAAAGTAATGTTACTTACTGAAATAAATCGTAAGCGTATGCTTACTGAAAAATATAACTCACTGAGTAGTGGTGGTGGTGCAACTCCGGAGAACGTCTAAATGAATCTTCCGAAGCCAAACCAGATTCAGTAGCGTACCTGCATGCAAACCATCCTTCAGAAACTCGAAAGTATAATGATAACGGACGCGTTTACGTGCACTAGATTTTTTACGGAGTATTAACTCTACACTGCATTTGATGGTGTGCACACCAATATCTGCATTAATTTTCTCAATTCTATCATTGAGAAGAGAGAGTTGGTCATGCAGTTGTAGCTCTTGGTCTTTGAAGGAACAGGGATTCAAATGGTGAAGTTGCTCATTATACAGGACCAGAGAATACGCCGGGATATCGATAAATTTCACCGTTTGGCCGTAATGCCTTACTATATCTATCGCACGTTGATAGTGTTGGCAAATGCGGTCTACCGCGAGTTCATCATCGGCCGTCCTTAAATAGACAAAACCGTCGCCTCGTTTCTCGGTAAGGTCGCACGTTCCGGCCCAGATATAGAAAACGATACGGTGAAATTTCTGAACGGCGCTGGCTATTCTCGACTGCAAAATATTAACCAAGTCTTGTGTAGTACCACCGCTTTTACACCAATACTCAACAAACCCAGTCTGATCAGCTCTTTTCAAAATGAAACCTTTACTTGTACCCAACAAAATTGCTTTGTGGGTAAAGGACTGATCCAACGAAAACTGAGTGCGAGCCAAAAACTCCTCAGATTTAACTTGAAAAGAAGGCATAAGCTGAGTAGTGTTTTAACGGAGTAACTAGCAATATTGATTATGAACTTTTTGAATTAATAATACCAAGAAAAAAGACCAAAACAAATAGTGTTCAGCGTAATTAGTAAACCTAATAATACAATTGAAACATATTTGTTGATTAGAAGGGAGATTACCCTCTAATGTTCAAAAAGTTAATAATAATGATAATAATAACAACAACAGTGATTTATATCACTTCTTTATTTCAAATAATTCTGAAATAAACAACGAAATGGAACTGTAATTAAAATATAAAGAAATATCCAAAAACCGACGGTTAAATTACAGCTCAGAATCGCGTACATATGACACTGAAGACAACTAACAATAACAATCCAGAAACTATAGGGTTATCATTCCACGGAATACTGACATAGATGATAGAAACTTAGCACGAAAATATACCTCAATTCATTACAGTTCAAATAAATAACATTGAATCTTGAATTTATGACGTATATGACGTATGTATGTAAGGTATATTAATCTATATACCCGACATTTGCATGCTATAGTATAAATAAATAATATATATTTAACAAAAACTCACCTATCATCTGTGATTGTTAAATCCTACAAAAATAACTATCAAATAATCAAAATGGCGGCCAGAGTCTGTAAAATCGACGTTCGAGCAAGACTAGAGTAGTCTTTATATTTCCGAGAATTCTATCTTTTTTAACAGCAAAATTGTGAGTAGAATTTAGAAATAACTAATAACAATTTTTAATTTAGGCCCCAAAGTACTCCTGACAACATTGGTAGTAACTTAGCTAGGTATAAAAGGTTACTCACCCAACAGAGGTCTCGAATCGGCCAGTGGAACCAGCGGCAGATGTGCACGGTTCAAGTTCCAAGGTACGACTGCCGGGCGTCCGTAGAAACGGCGGGAATCAGCCAGCCCGGCAGCCGCGAAACACGAACCGCGGAATTGCGGGATACCGCCAGCACCACACTATCTAAGATCATTTGCTTGTGCGAAAAGAACACATTAATGACAAACATGTGAACACAAAAATGTGAACACAAACATGCTTCACATCCCTTAACTATAATTGTAGATTGTTCATCACAATCGCCAAGACCAGATATCGCACTGACTATATCAGGACTTGATTTCAGAAATATTTTACTGTTCCTTGAATATGGCCAGTAGTATCGTATCCAGTCCAAGCTTATCAGTGCTATTTTTTCTCTGTGGACCAAGTTTATTATAGATAGGCTCAAGCATAACTCAGTAGTTGCAATTATCATTAGCGCTGTCAAGTTGGGGTACAGTGGATCACTGTCTTGAGTTGCACCATATTCTGTTAGTAGTTGTTCCAAATTCAATGACACCCCCTCACGGAGATCCCCTGAACTTGCCCTCAAGGAATCGCGTATTTCACAGTGTACTTGTAGGAATGTTTCTAACAGAGATTGAGCAGCACTTGAAGTGTTATTATGTGACCACTAACCGCCATATTGTAATGGCTGTCCTTAATAATCTGAGTTCCTATAACACCGCTGTAGAGACTCGCCTCCTACCACGTTTTGTCACGCCCACTATCTTCAATTGCTCGGCCAAGCACCGGGCGGGATTGGGAGTGGGGGTGGGGTGCGAGGGTCGGGGTGGGGTGAGGATGGGTGGTGGTGGTGGGGGTGGTGGTGGGGTGGCAGGACGTTGCAAAGTATTGTGTGGAATGTGCCGGGAATGAATATCCACTTGTCAATGTACTTAGGAGCAAGATGTTCAAGCTCAACGACTGTTTTATATACGTTCATATCTAATGTTATCACACTCTTCCCCTGACACTAATCTGTTGAGTAATGGCAGATGAGTCAATGTTCTTGCTGATGTAGTCAATACATGAACTGGAGATTTAACACTTGGAAGGGCACGGGACTTGTTTACTACATTGTCTTTTAGTATAAATCTTCATTACGATCTTGTGGTAATAATAATGAACCCATAACCATGTGCGCAGAGTATTACGTGCCGGTTCCTCATTTGCCATGTCACGCCCCTTCTGCTCACATGTCAATGCGTTTCCTATGCTACTAACAATTATTAACTTTGTATCTATGCATATAAAATACTAAAAACATTGGCAGAGAACAAGTAAAGTATTTAAATATAATCCGAAAACGTAATTCAAAGTCTTGTTTTGTCCTTGTCCATCTGACATGTTCAATCACCCACTAATCTTATCTGCCGACTCACGACACCCACAATCAGACACATAAAAAGCGAGGTGATGCTTTCTCGGTTTTTCTAATCATTTATTTAGCCATTATTGTTTATTTGATTTGTGGCTAATATGCATGTTTATTTCCATGGAATCTAGCGTCTGTCTGTTTGTATACTAAAGTAGGTGGTGTATCCGCTGATTAATGGTGGTCATTTTGAAAACTGGCAATAGTGTTTTTAATCATCAGGGATGAGGTTGGATAGGTTTAAAAGTATTTTCTAAGATTCTACTCAAATATTATACACCAACCCTTTGTACACCAATCACTGGACTATAATACATTGATATCGCACGTTACTGGGCACCAACTTGACCAAAACCGGTATAATACGTGTATTAATCAATTAATGATTGATGATAACAGGTTCTCAATTTTACTTTTAGTAACTCACCCACAATTCTTATTTATTGCAATTTGACACTTGACCCATCTCATCCAGTGTATCCACTGGCTAGATGGTGTTATATACAATTAAATCACGATAATAACCAATATTACAGCCAAATAGAGAAATCCATTCAGTCCTCCAAATGACCCCAATAACCTCCCTCTCTCTTCAGTAGTTCCCTTGTCTTATTTCCTCCCTGTCCATATTCCCACTAACCTAACCCATGCCCGCTAAATTCCCTTGCTCATCCTGTAGGAAACCTGTTAAGAATAATCAGAGAGCACTATTATGTGACTTATGTAGCACATGGATTCATCTAAGTTGCTCCAAATTAACAACATCTGACTATCGCAACCTCGAAGCTGACGACACCTGCTGGTGGTGTACCAACTGCAACAAATCACTTTTCCCGTACAATCATTACAATGACAATACAGACTTCACACTGGCTGTTCTAAATCCATACTATAACCCTACTACCACTGAGGCTACTGACGACAAAAAACCCACTCTAAACCCATTCGAATTAATCCTATCCCAATTTAACCATGCTGATACTAGAAATGATCTAAATATATCTGCACCAACCTGTGAATACATCCTCCCAAAAACATTCAATGACAATCTACTAGGAAACAAAGAACACATAGCCTTCTCACTTCTATTTATCAACATGCAATCTCTCATGGGGAACATCGACAAGTTACACCGTCTCCTAGATATGAGTGCACATGAATTTGGAATTATTGGAATTACAGAGACATTTATACATGCAAATTCACCTACTAACCTTATCAATATAAAGAACTACACATTTGTTGAAAAGCACAAAACCACGGGCAGGGGAGGTGGTGTAGGCATGTATGTTAAAGAAAATGTCCAATTCATTGAGCGAGATGACCTTTCTAATATTGAAGAACATATTCAAACAATGTTTATCGAAATTCAAACACCGAAAGGAAAAAACAAAATTGTAGGTACGATTTATAAATCACCTAAAGGCGATAAGGAACGTCTTATTGAACTATTAGGAACAACTTTGGCAACTATTCAAAAGGAAAACAAAACTGTCTACCTCATGGGTGACTACAATATTGACCTGATGAGACAAACTTGCTTTCATACACAAAACTTTATAAACCTACTAAATGCTCATTCATTCTACCCAACCATTACAAAACCGACTAGAATAGGTGATGTTTCGGCCACAATTATTGATAATATATTCAGCAATAACATTAACTTCAGTAATAAATCGGAGGTAGGAATTCTCGTTACTGACACGTCAGACCACCTACCAATTTTTCTTCTCGAAAGACAGCTGACCTGCACAAAGCCATTCAAATATGAAAAAATTAAATGCAGAGAAATAAATCAGGTCAATATTGAACAATTTAAAAAATACATGTCTGAGGTGGATTGGCATGCCGTAACAGACATACAGTGCTGCGAAAGTGCCTACACCAAGTTCCATGAAATTTGCACGCACATCTTCGAAAACAGCTTTCCCATGAAAGAAAAGAAGAAATTTAAACACAACCCGACTAAACCATGGATAACAACTGGACTGATAGCTGCCTGTCATAAAAAACATAATCTTTATTTGAAGTTTATCAAATGTCAAACAAAGCATAATGAACAGAAATTCAAGAAATACAGAAACAAATTGGACCAAATAATCAAAACAGCAAAAAAAACTTACTACCATAACAAATTTGAACTATGCAAGAATGACATAAATGAAACATGGAAAATAATTAAATCACTTTTGAATAAAAATAACTGCAAAGCGCAACAAACACAATTTCTTTATAATAACAAGATAATAACTGATGATTTAGAAATTGCAACAGGATTCAATGACTATTTTGTTAATATAGGGCCAACACTTTCAGATAAAATCAATTCAACATCCTCTAATAAATATAGTGATTATCTCACAGGCGACTATCAATCCTCTTTTTTCGCTAACCCGGTCACAAATGAAGAAATTTCTATCATTCTTAACAAACTAAATCCTGCAAAAAGTGCTGGCTTGGATGGTTTCAAGTGGAGTATTTTCAAACACTGCACATTAGCGCTACTAATACCCCTTAACCACATCTGTAACTTATCTTTCACTCAAGGCATATTTCCATCAATATTAAAAGCAGCACGAGTAACACCTATATACAAAGCAAAGGATTCATCTAATTTCACAAACTATAGACCTGTCTCAATACTTCCACTTTTCTCCAAATTAATGGAACGACTTATGTACAATCGGCTTATCAGCTACTTAGATAAAAAGTCAATCCTCTATACATCACAATACGGATTCCGTGAAAAACATTCAACAATGCTAGCACTAATTGAAATGACAGAAAAAATAATAGAATCAATTGAAAAGAAAAAGCACATAATAGGCATTTTTTTGGATCTTTCAAAAGCTTTCGACACTATCAATCATAAAATCCTACTGGAAAAACTTGCGTATTATGGAATCCGAGGAAGTGCACTCATCTGGTTTGAAAGTTACCTAAGTGACAGAACGCAATGTGTGCAGTTCAATGCAACTTGCTCTGAAAATAGGAGACTAACTTGCGGTGTCCCTCAGGGGTCCATCCTTGGCCCTCTGCTGTTCCTCTTGTATATGAACGATCTGCCTAACATATGCAAACATATGTCACTAATACTATTTGCTGATGACACCAATGCCTTTTGCTCTGATGAAGACATAGCTACATTATATAAAAATGTAAATAAGGAAATGGAAGAAATTACCAACTGGTTTTCACTAAATAAATTATCACTAAATGTGGATAAAACAAACTATATGTTATTTTCAAAATCTAGAGAACTAATAAATAAAGAGGTTCCAAAATTGTACATTAGCAATAAGGAAATTGAAGAGGCCCCTTATGCAAAGTTCCTAGGAGTATATTTAGATAAAAACTTGACCTGGGCCAAACAAATCGAAACAGTTACTGCAAAAGTAGCAAGAGGAATAGGTGTCATCCAAAGACTAAAACCATATATGACACAGGCCACGGTTAAAACACTGTACAGCACCTTGATCCTCCCGCACCTCACTTACTGCAACGCTGTTTGGACTAACACCTACAAAAACAGAATATCCAAAATTCAAAGTCTCCAAAAAAAAGCATCAAACTATTTTCTAGGCCAGCAGAGGGCCAAAACATGTTCAAAGCAGAAAAATTGCTTAAGCTCACCGACATAGGAAAATCTCAAATGCTAACTATTGTCAAAAACTTCCACCACGACACTTTACCCAAATCTATAGCCCCCTTCTTTATAAACAATATCAACATCCACCAACATAACACTAGAAGCAGACATAAACTACATGAGCAATACACACGGACAGACATAGGAAAACACCGAATATCATTTGCAGCCACTAAACTATGGAACAACATAAAACAGGAAACACGTGAGAAAATTCTATCAACAAAATTCTGCAAGAAAACAATAAAAAACCACTTGATTAACACATACTAGTATTATCGAACTCATGCAGTACAGCTCAAAAATGGCGCGACTCATCTACAAAACAAGGTAAAGAATGCTACTACTACTACTACTACTACTACTACTACTACTACTACTACTACTACTACTACTACTACTACTACTACTACTATTACTACTACTACTAGAATTATGACTAGATGACTCCACTTGCTATTATATCCAATAATAATTTCAATTACCATAGTAACAAACTACAGGACGAGCAGGAGAATGAGCACCCATCCCCTCCATCCCCATTCCCTTGTCCAAGGATGCTCCCCATTAGCCAGCATCCTGTAAACAGTATATCATCATTATAAGTAAAAGTACCCTCCCCCAAAAATATATAAATGTTTATTGTTGTATCTATAATCATAGACATCCATGTATATTATTGAACTCGACTATGTTCTGTGCTTGTTTGTTACGTAACTGTCTTGTCCTTATTTACTACCCATATGTATCGCTAAATAATAATAATAATAATAATAATAATAATAATAATAATAATAATAACCCAAGTGACTAACTCTTACACACACCCTGTTACAGTATTATATGTTGGTTCGCGGACTGAGAGGCCCACTCCAGGAGTTTTTCTTTCCACTGTAATGACTGACAAGATAATTGAACCGGCTGTGAACTCTGGGGGGGGGGGGGGGGGTGGTTGGGAGGGTGCTGGGGGGGGGGGAAGGGGTGGTCTCCTCTTGACCCGCGAATTGACATATTTTTCTCTTTGAAATTTAAACTGTTTATGTGGATCAAGGGCCAAAGGGTTAATAAGGAAGTAGTAAATGTAATGTCTGAATTTATAATTGTTTGTGTAAGTACTGTCTTGTCTAATTTATATATACCTATATATATGTGTATAAGGTGTCCGCCATAACTATAGGCAATGCCATGGGCAGACAACCTGGTATGATTTGTGAATTCGTTTACCTTGGAATTAATGAATAAATAATCTTGAATCTTGAATCTTGAATCTTGAATCTTGTATTGGCCCGGTACAGGCCCAGTAATGTATCAGTGTAAACTGTAGTGCGTATAATGCTATCTGGGATGCCCCGTGCATTCACTTTGCATTTGACATAGTTTGATAGAGTGTTTTGAACCTTGAAAATTACGAGGAATCGGTGATTCAATACGTAGATCTTTGATATTTCGAATGTAATTCCTATGAGAATTAAACCTGCGCCAGAGTACAAGACTAACAATGACAGTTTTAAGGTTATTCGTGTCTCGGAAACATAATTTGTTTTCTGTCTACTTCAAATAAATAGGAATGTGTGCCAGCACTTCTACTGGCACACATAGGCCGCCGAGATGTATAAATTAATTACAGGTGGCAGAAAAATTGAATGTATATTTTGAAAATGGTGTTGTTGAATAGCGGTTGCTCTCACAGCATGTATCATCTTACAATAATGGGACCTTCAAAATAAACACCAACCAGCCTCCAATGTGGATAATGAATAATGTAATCGGACCGTTCAAAGGTTACGACAGTCTATGCATACTCCGTATTTTAGAAAACCTTCCACACTCATTAATGCTTCCATAACATAAATAACTAGGAACAATTTGGATACAGAGTTACTCAAATCTCGTCCACAATTAACATTTTATGCAGGATAAGATCGATGTAACGTGGAATTGAATTTGAGTGAACTTTGTTCTACGAGGTTCTACTTTTATAAAGCAGATGACGTTTTCGTAGTGTGTTTCTTAAAGAATCGAACGTGTTTGATAAAGAAATTGTCCATCATGATTTTCTTTTGAAGGCGGTGTCATAGAATGGATTAAGTAAAATAGATACTTAGAACTCTTCGTGAGAGTATTGCGATCGGGAAACGAAATCATGGACGTCAGCCTCGCGAGATTTAACCCACAAGCTAGTCTTTTCTTACCAGGAACACAGATTATTTCACCCCAGATTCCGTAATATTGATGATGGATTTTTTACCACCTGTTCCCTCAATTGCGAGGTTGTGCTAACTATAAATATATAATTTCTCATTTGTTTCACTCTCCTGGATAAATTACAACTACACACCGGATAAGAAAAGATAATCTCTATTGTGCTACTGAGATCGCGGAGACTGGGGAATTCCACAATCATTCCACAATCGTTGTACATCATTCATCATCGTCTTACAAATGTCATCTCACGCGGTAGTTATACGGACCCCATTGATGTTGTTATCCTTGCAAATAGCCGCTATGCAGAATCCTTGATATCTGGTGATTTGAGCATTCGTGCTTGGTAATAAAGGATTTCCGGGGTATGATGCAACCCACATCCTTCCTCCATAGAAGTAATCTGGCGCGATTATTGCATGCGTAGGCAGAGGCTTGGTAAGGAAGCTGTTTCATCATAGACGAGATAATTATAAGAGAATCTTAATAGAGCGATTCATTTGACAGTTTTAAAGCTAGGATCCGCCCACTTTGTGCAAACCTTTAATAGTTTGAATCCCAAACATGGGCGACCAAAGGGTTAAAGGTTGGAGATACTCCAGCAGAAATATCCTGGAAATATCGATAGTGGTTTTACTATTGTTAATTGACGAATTTATAATTAAGCGACCGTCTCGATGTGTGACGTCATTGGTAAAATATAAGAAGAAAGGAAATGTCCCAAAGGATTTGTTAGGCTTTTTAAAAGACTAGTGACAGAACTGCCATTGCTCATAGACAAAACTAGCATTAGTCATGTCGCGAACCATCACTGGCATTGCGCATGGCAAGAACCGGCATTATTAATGCAGAGAAACCTCACTGGCATTGCACATGGCAAGGACCGGCATTATTCGTGCAGAGAACCATCACTGGCATTGCACATGGCGATTGGCCAAAACCATCACATGGTGAGAACCGTCACATCGTGAGAACCGCCATTGCTCGCGAAATGATTTGCAGTGGATGGAGGGAGGGAGCGAGGGGGATGGAGCGAGGGGGGGAGGGAGAGAGGGAATGGAGGGGGGCGGGATAGTTAGAGTTTGAGTGAGTTTGAGTTGAGAGTGTGTGAGAGAGTGTGGGGGAGGGAGAGAGAGAGAGAGAGAGGGAGAGAGAGGGAGAGAGAGAGAGAGAGAGAGAGAGAGAGAGAGAGAGAGCCAACTCAAAAGGAAGCAGTCATGTCAAATATGTCAAATAGGAAACTAGAATACAGATTATTTACCACAATTTGTGCAATAATTTAAGCTTAATCAGAATAAATACCGATTGGACATTACTGTCAGTCATATGGACAACAGTACTACTATTGGTATCTAAGTATATATTTAAGTATTAGAAAACTTGCCAGAACTGAGTGTAACACATCAGGTCCGTCGATCTCTCTATCCGTTGCTCTGCAATCTTTCACAAAACACAACAAGAGGAACCACAAGGCATTCGGCATGTTTATTGAACAACATCGTATGGGTTCTGTAGATGGCACTCGGGTGCATATAGACAATGGCAGGCAGCGTGACTGGGCATTAGCAGTCCTGCTTAACATTTGTTGTGATTGTTATTGGCACACTCCGTGTTTTCTTATTCACATCTTCTCACTAAGCTCCATTATAGGCATTGATTTCTTTATCATCAAAATGATAAAGTTTCAAATAATACCGCTGTTTCATTAAAACAACATTTCTTATCTATAACACCACAACCGCTCCCGCAGCAACCACCACTACTACCACCACCACCGCCACCACTACCACTACCACTACCACCACCACCACCAGCACCACCACCACCACCACCACCAGCACCACCACCACCACCACCACCACCACCATCGACCGTGCGGCAGCACCGCCACTGCCGCCGAAGTTGCCAGCGCTACCAACCAGCGCCACCAATACCACAGTGACCACTACCGTTTCAACCGCCACAACTACCACCGCTGCCACCACTGCCACAACCACCCCACCCCATCACCAACAGCACGATCATCACCACCACCACTACAACCAATACCAACACCACCATCACCATCACTACCGATGCTGCCGCCGCCATCGCCACCACAATCACTATCCACCACCGCCGCCGTCTGCCAGCCTGCACGCGCGCATGTATGTATTTGTCCGCGTGCGCGTACGAGTGTGCGTGTGTAGCTGCGTGCGCATATCTGTGTCCATGGTCATGACTTGCAAAGTGCATTCATGTTTAAAATAGCAAATACTGTCCGTTGTATTGAATGATTCTATGTTTAATGGCTTAGAAATCAGGATCCGTCTGTGTAAATATAGGTCTATCCCAAGTGTACCGCAGCTAGTTTAGAGTTTCGAGTAACCGGCTTATATTAGATTTATCATGTCTTATGGTAATTTCAGCAGTTGAAATGAATTCATAATTCTATACCACGCCAATGACCTTAGATAACTGGTTTTGCTTATGCAAATACCACATAGCCGAGCTCTCCGAATATCGATCTAGTGTGTCAAACATATCATAGCTTTAATCTATCTAATGGAAGCGCAACTTTACGTACTTTTAAGACAATCCTGTTGAACCCACAGTTTGTGGAAAATGTTGCTTGATCGATCTCCCTCTCTATCTCTATGCTCCTTATATTGTTGGTATTTGTAAATATGCCAAAGATTATTACCATCTGTAATGGCAGAATAAGCATCCCATTATAATGATGAGAATATCAGACAAAGCACTGAGACGCGGTTTTATGTAGATGATGTTGCATGTAGTATTCTGGTGCAAGAATGATGCCCCCAAAAAACCATATACATTAGAATTATATGCAGCTATTTATCGCGAAATAGTGATATTATTGTGGCTTTCGTGATGACATCAAAGTTGCTGGAACGGAGATACACACATTTTGTAAATAAGTATATATATACAGATTAGCCCGGTTCGGCTTGCACATGCCGGCTTCAACTCAGGACCTATGGAAACATAATGGTACTTATTTAACTAGCTTATGATCTGACATGCCATGGTACATAATGAGATATGTAATGTACCTTTCCGGTGTTAGCTATGCCCCTCCCATCTCTAGCTAAGCACCACCCACACCTCGGCAGTGTTGGGATTGATCGATCTCTGAACATCCTGACTATCAATTTCCAAAAAACTACACACAAGCTGTTGAATATTTTGAAACTAATTAGACTCGGTGCTGTTGCTACTAAGGCAGCAACAGCGCCAAGTCAACTTAGTTTCAAAATATTCAACAACATGTTTATTAAATAGCAAAGAATTACAAAGACATACAATTCATACAACGTGTCGGACTATTTGAGATTTAAGGAAGGGCTATGTGGAATCCTTTGTGACGTAATGATTGTGACGTCATCATACACGCGCTGAGCTGATTATGGCGTCATACGAGGTCAGATGATGGATGGATACTCTGGAAAGGTGAATTAGAAACCTAGCACGTGCTTACCACCATAACCAACCTTCATTGCTGAATGTTACGGAACGGACTGTTACTTAATTCATTACCAACCAACTTAACAGTAAGAGTGAACCTATGTAGCAATCAATTAAAGTATCAGCTTATAACCATCATGGCGTCTTCATAAAGATGAATACATATACAGAAGATAACGACAGAGATGAATGAATATGCTTCTCTGACCCCTCCAATAACAAGGTCAAAACAACGATCACGAGGTCAGCCAGACGTTGGTATATAGTTCAACGGTATCAATTCAGTGGATAGTGTTATGCTACAAGTTCTACCCGAAAATCTTTACAAGCCACGACATATTTTACTTCGTTTTGGTAGCAGAAACATTGATTCGTAACACACTGATTACTCCATGCTATTTGGCATTTACACCGGAGCACATTTTGTGGGGCCCTCTGCATGTCCGTTGTGATTGGGAATAATATGCCATTTTCCACTTTCCATCCCGATTCACATGTTATGAGGATTCATATGCCATAAGACGACCGTGGTCCAATGTTTCCCACCGAACAATCTGAAGATGTACACATAAACTATGAAAGTACCTTGAACGCTCAGGCAGTGGCAGCTTCCTGGGCTTTATCTGCGAGGCTTTCACTACCATTTTCATGTATGTGGCATACCGAACTGCGGTGAGTGTCATATTCTCGCATCCATAACTGATACAGAAAGGTTTGTGTTCCAACCTCTCCCACTTCCTTTGCAGAAGAGCCCTGATAACCTATAACACGTGAGAGTTCCTGTATCTCATTAGAACTCGGCAACATTTTCATTAATAATGTTCTCCCGTGGCCGAACGTAGCTGACGTTGTGTCGCAATCACTCCAGGCGCGAATTAGTAGAATGTTTGCGAACAACATCAACATCGCTGCCTTGATTACACGTTTCTCTAATACTAAGCATTGTGTTCACTTCTTCTCTTTCATGATATAAACGCCAGCCATCAGTTCTCTCCAGTGATATAGCATCGTGACAAAAATATCAGTGTCTTAGGCTACTCGTAGCACAGATTAATTGTTTCTAGCATATGCAAGAGCAGTTGACACAATAAGTGCGTCGACATCACCGCCACTAGATTTAACGCAACGACTGTGTGATCTGAGATGACTAGCGAGAAGGATAACGATTTGTGCCTTGTTTTTGGATTTGCAAGTAATGCATCCTGATCATCATAAGACATTGATGTTTCAGATACAATGATCTCTGCAGTTATTTTTCCGCACTTCCGATTGTGCTCATAGTAATTTATTGAGGGACCCATATACCTATCGAATACTATGCAGGCTAGTCGATACTTTGACTTGATGTATGATACATGCTGCTCGATTACGTGGCCATATGTTGCAGATTTCATCCATTTAACCAGGTGTAGTAACCATCCGCCACTAAATGGCATGCTGTTTGTTTACTAGATCGTGATTCAAAATGTTATTTGTGAGATCTTTTTGGATCGCTTCAGCCAAATAGGATTTCTGACCACCAACACCACCATTATCGCCGCCGCCGCCGTCGTCGCCACCACGACCACCACGGTCACAATCGCCAGCGCGGTAGTCAAATGATCATGGAAGAGAAATGCCGGCACGGCCATTATTTTCTATTTTCTCATCTTCTCCCTGTGCAAGAGCAGTGCATCGTAGGAAAAGATGGCCGGTCGATATGCACAGTTTGTTTCTCAATTATGATACCAGTATTAATTATTACCAGGTATTAAACTATTTACAAATAAATTGAGGAATGGTGTCAAGAACGGCCTTCCTTTTTCAAGGTCCTTGATCTCATATTAATAAGGATATATTTCCTTAAAGCAATTCTAAATGGAGCAAGAATTTCGTATTCAAATAATAGAGTGTGACGTATGTAAGCAAGAGACGCAATTTTCATATGTATACTTAGTCAACCAAGAACGATATTTCATGTTGAATGTGAAATTTCAATGTATTCCCCAAGTTTACCGAAGCCGCGATTGCATGACATTTCACCCAGTTTCCAAGATGTCATTCTGGCTCAGGTGTAAATGCAGACTAGTAAATTATATTTTCGTCATAGCTCTAATGCCATCTAGACCAATACGCTTTACGGCCGCAATATGATTGCATGTCAATTTCACTTATGCCCTACATTGAAATCCCAATGAACTCAGAACGTGGAAATCCTATGTGAGCCTGTTTGAAAATTGTTGAATATTTTGAGACTAAGCCTGATGAAAAGTGTTGCTGTCCTGTTTGCACATTTAATTTCAAAATATTTAACATATTAGATTTTTTATCGCAGCGAATCTGGGTTAAGAATTGACTATGAACTCTAGTCAAACCAGTCTATAATGGACGGTGTGAGTGCAATTAACATGTTTTTACTAAAGAGCCGCCGTCGCTACTAAATTCCATTTGAGCGTGAATGGCGTCAGATACAACTGCGTTAGGAGACAAGATGGGCGCGCTCTCAATGACAAAATAATGCTGTGTTCAAAGGGTAACTGAAGGGTTGTCAATAAACACATGTGTCTGGAAGTCAGTTATATCGCATGGGCATGTCATACTCTATTACTTCAATACGGAAATCTGACATCTGTTAGAATCGCTTTAACACATCTTCTTTCCCGTATCTCTACTCTGATAATTTTAGCTATTGCAATCATGATGCGCTCTGCTTCTGTCATTGAATTCTCATCTCTACTACCGTACCACTTTTCATTGATTATAAATGCAGCCACGTCCCTGAAACAAACAACATCCACCCGGCTTCCTCATATTTGGACAAAGAAAGCATGATCTACATAATGTTCTTCAAGTTTCTTTCAGAGTCTCGTTATCGCGTACACTCCCGCACCATCAGCATCACAGTTATATGGTTATGCAAGTCATCGAGAGTATAAAGTTCTGCTTCTCATTCTGATCCCAACGAATTGCACATAACTTTGAACAAACAGAGCATGTTATCGCCTGTTTGTCGCTTTACAATCTTTCCATGCTCATGTTTTCAAAATTCACGATAACATTCTTCATGCTACCTTGTTCAATATAGCTATTTAAACGCACCCTCTCCTCTTCAGCCCAACTGCCCATTCGTCTCAATGCTCAGATTCTTTGTCTAATGATTCAATCGTCATGATTTCATACACAGGCATACCTCTGTCCGGGTATTTTATATCCATAATGGCTTCCAGTCAAATGGTTGCAAACTAGAACGTTGACTTTTCTTGACAGGCATCCTCATCTTCTGTCATTCCACACGCCACACTCCTAGCATCAGTATATTTCTTTCTACACACACTATGCACTATTATGACATCCACAGATGGGGAATCCATCTTCGAGACAAAAATTCATACGAATTATCATTTGGCGCAGTTTCGAAAAGTGAATTAGAGGTTTTAAGCCTCTTTTAAAACTTTGTCATTTTTCGTTTAATTGTCTGCATATAACGCACTTTCCTGAAGAGAATCCCCAGAGCTGTCTGTTTCCTTATTGTCCATGCAAAAGTGTCGAGAATGGACCGTTCCAGAGTAATCATATGACGTTATAATCAGCTAAGCGGCGTGTAGGATGACGTCATAATCATTACGTCATAAATGATTCTATACGGCCCGTCTTTAACTCTTAATTGCCCGACACGTTCTAGAAATTGCATGCCTCTACTATTTAATAATAAACATGTTGTTGAATATTTTGAAAATAATTTGACTGGGCGCTGTTGCTACCATAGGCGGCAAAAGCACTGCGTCAAATTAGTTTCAAAATATTCAAGAGCTTACCTGTATAGTTTTCTGGAAATTGATAGTCAGAAAGTAAAGAGAGCAATCGACCCCAACACTAGAGATGGGCGGGGCATAGGTAAAATGGAAAGGCCCATTGCTTTAAATGGTGAGAAGCACTGACAGACACATGCAATCACAGACGAAATGTGGCGAGAAGCACTGACAGACACATGCATTCGCAGATGAAATGTGGCGAGAAGCACTGACAGACACATGCATTCGCAGATGAAATGTGGCGAAAGGCACTGAAAGACACATGCATTGACAGATGAAATGTGGCGAGAAGCACTGACAGACACATGCATTGACAGATGAAATGTGGCGAGAAGCACTGACAGACACATGCATTGACAGATGAAATGTGGCGAGAAGCACTGACAGACACATGCATTGACAGATGAAATGTGGCGAGAAGCACTGACAGACACATGCATTCACAGATGAAATGTGGCGAGAAGCACTGACAGACACATGCATTCACAGATGAAATGTGGCGAGAAGCACTGACAGACACATGCATTCACAGATGAAATGTGGCGGGAAGCACTGACAGACACATGCATTCACAGACGAAATGTGGCGAGAAGCACTGAAAGACACATGCATTCACAAATGAAATGTGGCGAGAAGCACTGAAAGACACATGCATTCACAGATGAAATGTACCAGACCATTGTCGTTGACACTCAGTTTCAATACTCTAAAGACAATATTTCTGATGCCCTCCACCAGTCTGTCGTTATTCTTCCATTGACCTCATTGAACTGGAAACTATAATAAAAAGAATGTGTATAGCGACATAACCACACACATTTCAATTAAACTTCCTACCATGTTGGTGGCCATCTTGGATTTAGACTGGAAGATAGACTTGGATAATCGTATAAATTATATTCATAGTTCTACACATCTGAGCCACATTTCACGACTCTAATCATTAATGAATTGTGAAAATCTGAAAATTTCCTACATCTGACCCATTTTGTTTTATGGTCAACCCGCATTAATGCTGACTAATTAAAAACATTCAAAACAAGTTTTGTCCAAAAGGGGATGCATGGTAACTTTAAATACATTAAATATATGATTCTACATATGTTTCTTTGTAAAGAAAATTATTTCTCAGCTAACTTTTGCCCCCAAACCCAGGAATTCGTTGTCGTGTTCCTACCTTATATCTTCAGGATAATCTCTCCCACACACTCACGTCTAGGTTAAGATGCAGATCACCGAGTTATGTTATACATTTATTGTATAACTTCATCTCAATAAGTACTTGGATATCTAGTGGGCGAATATTTGTATGTTTCTATACATCTGAATATTTGCCTTACGTTTTGGCACATACATGATTGAAGGCATTATGCTTGTTTGAGAAGATACAAGGTAGGCCCCCGCCATACACATTGGGATTGTGTCCACTATGACATAACTACAAGTTTGGCTAAATGAGCTGCAGCAGCGGTATAATTAAAGCAGAACTAGATAGTATGCGGCATGACCTTGTGCGTCAGACGTCTAGACGCATTGATCTCGCAGAAATTCTAAAATCTATTTCGCACTTAGTAAATCAGCCAAATACGTGCGCATTAAACTCGTCAGTGATCATGATAACCGTCATGTACATGAAATTCGTGTTCTATTATACTTAGCTCTCTTGTGAAATATTTAATAAAAGGTCATAGGCCCTAAGGTAGTAATACATAAAACCGGCCCTAAGTTAGTAATACATGAAACCGGCCCTAAGTTAGTAATACATAAAACCTACTACCTAAATGGGCTTCAAGATTTGATCGATTATAGTACGATTAGGCTATGACAAACAAATGCAAGTAATAAAAACACTCAATATTTTTATTGTGATGTTTTAATAATACGACTCAGAATGTGACCTGAAATAACAACTTGAGCGAACTGGGTCACCCAGGAATGTGATAATAGTCTGATCCATCTCTAGCTATGACAGCCCATAGTTAGCTAAGCTCCACCCACTCTCTGTCGGTGTTGGGATCAAGCGAACGCCGAATTCACAGAATCTCAATATCACGGTGACAATACGGGTAAGCGTTTGGACTACGGCAGCAGCGGTGACCAGTCAAATTAGTTTTAAAAAGTCAACAAAATGTTTATTAAATCGTAAATCCATCAAATTCATACAATCGTACACTCTACAAACTATTCCAGCTTCACGACGGAGTATTTCTATTAATTATGATTGTAATTTCAGTCCCATACATGTGACATAATTGATTATAATGTCATATACTCGTGAGCGACATATCGGATCCATCCATTGGCCGCCCAAAATATGAAAATTTATTGAGTCACGTGACTGGCTAGTGTAAGATTACTAATGATTTTGGTTGTCATTAATGTAACGCCTGATTTTGAAACCCATAACCGAAGCTCACTGGATCTGTGATTTTGAATGCCAAGCTTTAGTAAACGAGTCCGAAATGTCTGTATGTGTCCATAAGAACTCGACAGGTGCGCTACAATTCTTTGTGAAGAGTTAGGTCTGCATAGTTCCACGAGGCGTACATATGTACATCCATAGAGGATCTGAAACGGGGTTCAATATCAAATCACTATCATCAACTGAGTCGAAAATTATCACATTGCACGAGCCTTAGCGAGGTTGATAATAGTCATATGAAATGGGATCGAGCCTGAAATTATATTTATCATATGAACTGATATTTTGACAAATTTTCCAATGAAGTCGATCCCTGAAACCCCTGTTCGAACACACCATTTTGTGGTATTCGTTTTAATCGCCGTGACGCATCACTTTCTATGAGGTTTGACCAATGTGCTACAAAGGTAATCACAAATAAATCATCGTTATTTCGGACGGGAAAATTATTTTCAATCCAACTTAAAATTTCTACGTCTATCATGCAAGTTCACAAACGTATTTCATAACTAGATGGTATATATTTGCAAAGTTTAAATCAACAACATAACGTATGCCCGTCTTGTTTACATTTTGGCCGTCGTCGTCGCTAGGAAACCATTGTGGGATCTCGGTTATCTAACCAATGAAAATCCTTCTTACGCGTTATCTAATCAATGAAAATCGTTCGTTGAATATTACACGCGTGTTTATATAGAGGAATATGGAATGGGCTGAAAGCCTTGTTTATATGATATAGGTATTCAGGCGCTTGAGTAGCCATGAAGACATTAAAGTATTAATCGCTTGAGTAGCAATGCAGCCATGCAGTGCGGAAGTCACGCATCGTCTACTGGGCTTACCACGGCAAAATGTCCAGCAGTTCAAAGTAGCTTACATTAAAGCGTATCAAGTGTCTTGATAGTTAAAAATCTAATACTTGAATTACACCCAACTCAAGAATGGACCTGAGGAAGCTAAGGCTTTCGGCTGAGGACAAGACACAGTGGGAAAAAGCGAAGAATGGCTGATTGGAGCTCTAGGATGTTTCTACTGCTACAGCCGCAGAATACGGCAATCATACATACACACATCAATTAAGTTGCAGTGTTTGTTTCTGGCAGAATCACTTTATGTCAAATTCGCTGGAGTATTCTGATTATATACTTATTCTGAGCTTACGTTGGCTTTCCGGGTGGGAAGGGGTATATATGCGTCCTACTCTCTCCACCACTCCTTACATCACCAGGTTTCTTCTTACTAAAGCTAGGTTCATACCTCTGCGAAATAAGTATATGCGCGTAATCGGCGCGGTATTACAGATTTCCACGCTAACGTGTTCATACTTTTTAAAAATTTTGATCATACGCGCGGCCAGGTAACGCTCTGCGAACTTCGCATAGCCGTTCATACTTGCTCGTCCTATCTACCCTACCGAATAGACAACCCATTGCAAGCCACATACTAGGTATATGTCAGCGCGTTATCTACGACACTGAGCAGATGTATTGTGCAATAAATACAGAACATAAATAATATAATAGATATGTTATGAAAAAGCAAACGCGTAAGACAACATCGTCCTAGCAAATTGTGGCCAGCCAAACCGGTTATAAATAAAATCCCGTGAAATTATTAACTTGTACGGACGGTGGAACCCCTCATTAGTCGGCACGCTGCGAGCGGGTACCAAACACTAACTGCGTTTTACTTATTATTATTATTATTATTATTATTATTATTATTATTATTATTAAGGAAATGGGAGGTACGATTTCCCAATACTCAGACCAGCTTCATGTTAACTCACTAGGAGGGATGTAAAAAATAACTCAATATATA
The DNA here is from genome assembly GCA_034401795.1 of Chaetoderma sp. LZ-2023a. Classification (NCBI taxonomy): domain Eukaryota; kingdom Metazoa; phylum Mollusca; class Caudofoveata; order Chaetodermatida; family Chaetodermatidae; genus Chaetoderma; species Chaetoderma sp. LZ-2023a. Next base: position 35,995,933 of record CM067370.1, on the reverse strand, counting down.
AAATATAGGACAAGAGCAAAACTGAACTGCGCAGTGTAAATTCGCTGACTAGAATGACTCCAACATGTCATAACCGCACTCATTGCGGCGCTCTCCAAGCGCACCAGCGAGCACTGAGTTCAGCTCAGAACGACAGGACAACGTTTACCTTCTACACTTTAAGCAAAAGTACTACACGTTATGCGTCATCGGCGAAAGAAGACGCTCAGGAATAGACAATGGTATGTGCGTCCAGTCAAAAGAACTAGACAAATCAGTGTCTATCACTCGTTATTAAGGGACATTCGGCATCTCCATGATGACGAGCTTCATTGCAGATATTTTCGGATGACCAGACATCGGTTTGCTGATTTGCTGACATATAATAATGTCTGGAATCTAGATCTTGCACTATTGCAAACAATCACTGGGTGCTTTAGCATAGGAGCACTAGTGGCTTCTGTTGATGCTGTTTCTAAATCTCGTTGTTCCAATTCATATAGGACTTGTTGTATTTTCACCTTCACCAGTATCCGTGTTCGAGGTATTAATGCTGTCAATGATGAAGCAGCCATTTTCCAGACGAGAATCACTGGATCTTTGTCATCTTCTTCAGTTACTTGGGACCACATTCGTATAAAATTAAGGAAAGCCTCATCCACATCATCCTTTGACCCTTGTTCTTCTTAGATTTTCTTAGTCCTGAGAGAGCTTGGTCTGTTGGTGAAGTTGATCGCGAGACGCCAGATGATTCCCTTTTATTTGCGTAGAGCTCCTCACGGTTGGCAGATTGTTTTCTCCCATTAGCTCGTTGGTTGCCATCCGTTTCTGTCTCGGTGCACGCTTGCCGTTCACAATCTCTATGGTTACTCCCATCTTCACCTGCTCCTTGGCTGATGTCATTGCCATCACCTCCCTGATTGGTGCCATTATCATCGTTGAATGGCATGTTGTAGCAATAACAAGTTTTAGTGAAAATCAAAATATGCCAACATAAGATATCATTTGGAGTAATGTTATTATTTGAATTAACGTTACGATTTGATGTGCAGTGAAACACGAAAAGTAGGTCGCATTGACCTAATTCCCGTACATGACACATCTACTACAACCAGACTAGAATTTTCTCTGATGTGCAGTGAAGCATGAAAAGTATGTCATGTTGATATACCTTTGATACTGTAGCATCGGCGCGTCCGCATTGTTCCTCTTAGAGACATTCCAGTCCATATGCAGGGTATGGATCGTCCCGGCAGATACGCCGGTTAGGTCTCGGGGTTTCCAGTACATTGGAGGCGGGAGTAGGACGCTCCGATGAATACAAAATCCGATCTCGTGGATCGGTTGTATGATCACGTTACAGTGAGGCCATGCAAGCATTCCTGCGTGCATCATAGTTCAATACCACCATCTCATCTGTACTATTGGTGAGTCCCGTATGCCGAGTATACATGATGTCACTGGTTTTTACTGAGTTTATAAGTCGCAGTTCGGTGCAATGAGTGGTGCTTTAAGTGAGAGGGTATGCCTCGCGCAGGCCGCCTTCAGTATAAGTCCGTCAAACCGAAATTGGGTAAAACAAAAATAGTGTACTGAGAAGTGCGTGTGTGACTTTATACGTGCAGTGCATGTTGTTTTACGAGATACGGCTGGTCAGTCTGCACAGATACGGGCCAGGCCAAATCTGTAAATTAATTAACCTAGGTGAATGCCGTCATAGCTAGCGGTCCTTCAAGAGGATCTATCTGACGATTTGTTGAACACAGATATTAGTGCCACGAACATCTAGCAGCCCAGCTTATCGTTTTGAAACATGTTTCGTCCGCTTGTCCAATGAATAGCTCGGACATGCCGTAGAACTCGACCGGTGAGCAGATCCAAACAAACAGACTGCACGTTACAAGGTTACCAGGTCAACTGGCACTGGACCCGAAGAGCGACTCCTAACCGAGTGTCTGATGTAACCACAAGTAAGACAATACAAGGACAATGCAATACACGCGTTTAGAAGCACTGTAAACTATTTATGGTTTGACCGAAGAAACCTTTAACAGATCGTTGGGGGACATGCTTAGAAAGTGTGGAGGGACCGTTCGACGCTTCTAAGTCACCATGGAGTTGGTTTGTCTAGCGTGTCTTTTGTCGCAAGCTGATGTGTCGGAGTCAAGCAGTATAGACCTGATTCCTGGGAGTTAATGTTTAGATATGAATTGGGTTTAATGCAAGTTACCCACGGTTCACTGCTAAGACTGATAATTATGATATGTTGGTTCGCAGTGAATTCCTACTTTGGCAGAAAGTTACTATCCTATGAGGTATCCTGAGATACAGAGGGAGGTGTGATAAGTCTTCGTTACGATTGGGTCCACCAAGAAACCGAAACAATGTCAGCGATTGTGCAACCGAACCGACAAAGGAGGGACTTAGTAAATAAAATGCAATAGATATGGCCGAAGATGGGCCGGAGTTAGTCACGAAGTGAAACAGTTGCTGCTGGCTCTTTTGACCCTTTTATGGCCCTTATTGGACTCTTTTTGCAGGTATTAGCCACTAGACGTTTGCTTTACAATAACTAGCCGCCTTTATTACAATAACTGGCTCGGCGTGTTGACAGAGTTCTAATGCAAATAGCTGAGCTACTACCTATAGTAGATTATACCGAACTTGTCTCGTTTTTAGGCACAAGAAGGGTTTCCCAGTGTAGAGTGTTGATAGACAAGAATTTTTATATATATAAGTTCTGATAGAAGAATGGCACAGACCGTGACAAAGTTACAGACAGAAATTTAGCAATGGACCGTAGAAACATGCCTAATAGCCATTGGCGTAATTAAAAATTAGGCATCACTTTACTGTGGGTGCAGAAGTGCAAACGAATTGTTATCTCGCCTAATAGTTGTTGGCGAGGAAAAGAAATGTAAAGGAAAATAATGACGTTCAAGTCTGCCTGTTAATCATCGGCGCATGAAAGTGAAAATATGTGCCGAGTTACAATTGGTACAGGAAGATATTTAGAGTGGAAAAAACTAAAGTTGTATGGTTGTCGAAGGTTGATTAAAGGTATGAAGAAGTCCGGGTCCGCTGAACGAAGCAGGTAGATGACGTTGGACATAATGTGAAAGTATGGCGAAGAAGTACGGAAGTTTTACGAAATAGTTGAGGTTCGTCACAAGATGAACTGTGCAGCAAGCTCAGGTGCTACACGGCAAGCAATGTTCAGAATAGTGAAGAGAGCTGTAACAGTAATAGCGAGTTCAGCCTATAAAGATCCGCTCGATCTTACACGTAATTCGAGTGATACAGGTATTTCAGTTTAACCGGAAGCGAGGTAGCACAGTTTTTCGAAACTACTATAAAAATGAGTTGTTATACCACTTTCAGTCGTGGTACGGATAAGTGATGGCGAGATAATACTCGTGGCTATAGGATGGCTCACTAGTCTGTTCACAATGTAGGTTTTTGAGTACGAGTACAGATGGGAGTTGTATTCTGGTGGGCTTTCAGCTAGCCTACAGTTCAGCTCTGCCGATTATTCAGTTTAGTTTTTAGCCCAAGGGTCGGGCCGCAAAAATTATGGTTTCGACGCAATCTCCAATTCTGCACTGTGATCTACTGGTATCACGCTGTAGTAGATGCGTATAAGTGGCGCAACGTGTGCTCGATAGCTTGGACAACCACTCAATCTCGACTAACTTTTATGGTTGGTTGGTTGATAGTTTACTTTTATTGGCCGTTTACACCGGGATGTATTTGAGCCATGTCAACAATGAAGTGAACCCCAAAGGGATTCAAACAAGCAGAAATTTAAAAAAGAACTCATGTAGCTAGGGGTGAGTGTGGCATTGTCACTTGCTCCTATTGTGCTGTTGCTAGGCATGTGCGCGTATTGTTGTGGTAATTGATTTTTGCTTGGGGATATGATGGGGTGGCGCGGATGGGGTGGGGTGGTGGTGGTAAATTTATTGGTTGAAGCTATAACTTGGAAGTGGTCTGGGGGAGGGCAATCTGAAAAATTAAAACCTGAACGAAAATGATAGGGGTGAGTGTGGCATTGTCACTTGCTCCTAGTGTGCTGATGCTAGGCATGTGCGCGGATTGTTTGTGGTGCTTTTTACTTGGGGATATGATGGGGTGGGGTGGATGTGGGTGGCGATAAATTTATTGGTTGAAGATATGACTTGGGGGTTGGTCTTAAGGAGGGCAGTCTGAAAAATTCAAACTGAACGAAAATGAGGCAAAGCTGAAACAAATTTATCACAGTGAGATGAAAATCAACAGTAAGACTATTAAATCAAGACGAACTAAATTAAGGCAATGCCATGTGAATTGAAAGATAACAAACGGGGAGAATTGAACTGAAAACCGGGTGTATGGAAACGAAATAGTCTGAGATTAGGGTACATAATTATAAGCTGTTGCTGTTGAAAGATTAAGATGGGTGCCAGTGTTGATGTTTATGGATTTGTTGTCCTATGCGTCAGTGTCGTCCGTCTGGTGGCGCACGTGAAGAGGAAGAGCAAGACTCATGCAAGCTATCCACAACCGAGAAGCACACCGACTAGCTAGCAGGTAAACAAATCTTGTTGCGAGCTTACACAGCTAATGCCTGAATTTTTTTTAAAATTACCCTTATGTATGTAGAGCTATACATACAAAATCTTATTTTTTTAAATGTGTGTGCATACCTATATATTGACAAAGGCCAGTTTAGCGGACTAAGGGTCAGATTCATGGAATTTGCGGGTTGGCCAAAGACTTCCATATCCCATCTGCCCCTATCCCTTTAAAAGATGTCAAACTGTGACCAAAAGTCCAGCTAAAATTTCATCTGGTAGGTTTAATGGAACCTTTTATAGTTTAGGGTGGCCAATGAAAATGTTCCAGCACCACGTTGAAGCCAATCGCATGGAAGTTGTAACAACCAACCAAAACTAGCAATCAGGTGTTTAAAAGGACGCGTAATAGCAATTTAGCAAACATGGGAAATATATACATTAAAGCTGCCTTCTCCATTCCTACAGTACAGCACTTCTTGGCCTATCTGGATTATCGCGCATGCGCGGTAGGCGATCTTTTGGACTTTTTCTAATCGTGCTGTAATTCACGTGCTATGCATACAACCCTAATGGTCGCGTTAGAGAGGTGAAGACGAGCGTGCCGGTAAGGGCCATTCTAGCCCGGCCTTATGCGATCCATGATACATCACACTACACACTTGTAACCCATCCGCATGCCAAATTTGGTGACTGTATTCGAAAAGTTGCAGAAATTAAATCCGGACAAGCATTTCCTTTGACATGCAGTGAAACTGTAGGGGGTGTTGATTTTCGTTTAATAGACTGCAAAGATCTGGCCAATGATACGTCCATATAGCAAGAGTGGAGGGTGTGAGCTCAACACTATTTGAGATTGACTGGACACGAAACCGATGGACAGACTGACAGACGAATAGACGTCGGACGCCATTACATGACAAACTCCGCTTATAACGCGGCTAACTAAAAATAAGTAGAAAATCATAAATAATTGATTAATTATAGATACCCATATCATAATATGTCACCCTTTTAAACTGAAAAAAAACAACACAAAAACGATATCTTTACAATGTAAGAAATATTCTGTTGGAAGTTCTGCCAATGACAACACTGATTCCTGTCTAATATGTTACAAAATATTAAAGATCTATGTTTATATATATATATATATATATATATATATATATATATATATATATATATATATATATATATATAATATATATATATATATATATATATATATATATATATATATATATATATATGTGGGTTCCTTTAAATTGAGGTACATGGACTTCGGGGCTGAAGGGTACACACCAAGGGAGTCTCCACGGTCAGCAGCGTCTATGCTGAGGTACTTTCACCGAAGTCTGGAGGCAAATAAACTGAATTTCGGCCACCATTCATTAGATTTTATCTGGGATTAGTTCGAATCAATTTCTTGTGATAAATTCCAGTCCAGTTAAATACCCCGTTTTTGGAAAACCCAATGTACATACAATTTGATCTGGATCCAGATATCTGAATCAGGATCTTTTCTTGTTACATTTTAGTAAAATCGCATTAGGTTTTCCAGATAGAGCCAAACATGCGCATGTGAATTAAATGATGAAAGAAAGTGCAGGCAAGCATACAGCAAGATAGACAAACAGACTGACCAACTGACTGACCGACTGACCCTCAGACCGACTGACCGACTGACTGACAAGCATGTTGACCAGCGTACCGACACACTGAATAGATAAGCAGATTTGCAGACAGGCAGGCAGACAAACGGACAGACAAATAAACAAGCAACTAGACATACATGCAATCAGCCACACCATTTATATTAATTATTTTTAAATATACCCAAAGGCGGAAGCCAGCTATAGTTACTTGGGACATTAATTTCCGTTTCAGGGTGCTTGGTATAATCGCAGAGATAGTACCTTTGTTGGAAGTAGTTCCATGTTGAGTTCCTGCCTTCTGCATCGCCACTTGTTCCAGGTATTTTTTTCTTTTCTCTGGTAAACGTGTCTCGAAGACCTTTCCATCGCCCTTGAACTTCGGCGACCGTCTTTCCCCCTACTATCACATTCCAGCAATTTTCTGATCTCTCATCATCTTTATACTCGTGTAGTGAAGAATCATATAAATTACGGTACTTCCGAACTGCATTGATACGGGTTTTTTTCATCATTACGCTACAAGGGAGCAAGATTTTCTATGGCGTTTTGGTGCCGACATCGCACGTTTGTGTGTGGGGGGGGGGGGGGGGGGTGGCGGGGGTTGGGTAGTGGAATTCTGAGAATTCTGTGTTCAAAGTATATAAATCGATCCCAACACGCGGAAAACGTGGGCTGAGGTTAGATAGAAATAGGCGGGGAATAGATAGAAATGGCTTCCTGTATTAAGACACCAGGGGTAATGGGCTGAGATAGACACGCTTTTTGATTGGCTTTCGAAGGTCATGTTATTTCGAGTGGGCCGGGCATAATCACCCGTATATGGAGTACCAAAAAGGGGCGTATTCTGGTTGGCGTGCTTGTACATACACGCCCATAAGAACACGCCCCTTTTGGCACTCAATATATAGGCAATTAAGCCATGCCACTTGAAATCACATAACTTGCAAAAGCCAATCAAAATGTGCAACTCTCGTACCGCTGCAGTTAGTGGTAGTGATGAACAAGATGTGAGAAAGACAGTTTTACTTTTTAATTTTTTTATTTAAAAAATGGGCACGTTGATCTTATACCACTGTTTAAAAAGATATTTTTGATATCATAATACACTCTAAAAATACCTATTTTCGTTGTTTCTCTTCGGCATCTTCCAAATCCTGTAAATTCGTTGACATACTCGTAAACTATATATTTTGCTGGATTTACACAGTAACGTGGTCGAACTTAAGGCAGGGAAACAGGTCCTTTTGCTCAGGGCCAACACATTCCCAGGGCCCCCAAAAGTAACACAACACATTGTTTGTCTTAATCTTGGTGCCCCTGTATGACTTCAAATTACATGCACAGCTATAAGACTGGTGTGGCCAAATCCAGTGTCATTGTAATGTCTCCCTGCAACGGCGATGAGGTCCACACATTCAAATGGCCCTGTGATCCTATAATACTAATATCTAAGTACTCTGTACATATTGTACATTTATGTTTCCCATATGTCACAATGTGACCAGGGTTTGTAAGTAAATAAAACTGAAATTGAGGTAAAAAAAAAAAAAATCAACAAAACAAATGTTTTAAGAGAGAGAGAGAGAGAGAGAGAGAGAGAGAGAGAGAGAGAGAGAGAGAGAGAGAGAAAGAGAGAGAGAGAGAGAGAGAGAGAGAGAGGGAGAGAGAGCGAGAGAGAGAGAGAGAGAGAGAGAGAGAGTCTTGTTATATGTTTAATAAGCCTGTCTGTGTAAGATGTCATAATGACCATCGCTATATAATTTGTGACTGCATTTTTTTTATCGACATAGACATATTTGGAATCGAATAAAATAACAGCTACGTTGCCCCTAGGTATAGATGTCATTGTGAGAAATGTTCACGTTTTCATAAGATACAAGTGTAATTCATGTATTTGAAAGATTGTCCTTTGTAGATCTCCAAAAATGCCTCAGAAGTCGTCAAATGAAGGATACAATTGCAAGATTCTCTGGGTGTGGTTGCGACCCAGCCGACCTAACAAGCCATTTATTTTTCTAGTTGGTGTATGTGGCCATGTGTGACACACAGCCTAGTTATTTCACCAAATTAGAAATATTTATTCCAAGAAGTATAATAAGCAATACCAGTTGAACATCATGTTACTAGCTTGACTGCCTCCAGCAATAGCTTCCAGTCGAATTAGTTTTAAAAATGTGTAACTTACTTTTATGGTGTCTTACAATTCATCCCAGGTTTGTATGGTATGACATTGGGTTACCGAGCCCCTGTTTCAGAACGAAAAAATTATTAGGTAAATTATATAAATTTTCCATTAGACCAAAGATTAATATTTGCCTCCAGAACTATAGGGGATGCCCTGTAAGAGCATCTGGATTTCAAAATCTTCTGCCGGAGGACCCCAGACCCCACACATGTGGATTGTTTGCCAGTTGGGCTTTTACATATGTCTTGAAAGGGGTGGGGGACCCTGTCACGCTTGCTACACCACTGGCCAAATCCCATAGTCCTCTGACCTCAGGGGTGCCAGTGACATTCTGGATGAAACGGGACTATAGCTTTTCTGTGATCCTAACAGCAGTCCTGAGGGCTCAGGGTAAGAACTTTGCATAGGTTCAGCCCTGCACAGTACCACTACCAATAGGAGAATAAGATCCATCACTACTCTTTCTAACAATACTATAAGCATAATGAACACATCTATTATTACTAGTACACAGAGATGTTCATTCTATTTCGTTCTGTCGCACAATGAGCAGCATAAACAAGAGTTCACTATGCCAATCAAAAACATCATACATCTATTACCCCTGTAGCGATGGACACTTCAATCTGTGGGTTGACCGATATATGCAGAATTATTGATTAGGGCTATAGCAACAGACGCGCATATATTATGGGTACACGTGTCAATCAAAATAGTGACTACCTCTGTAGCGATGGATGCACAAGTTGTTGTGCTGAGCGATGACACACCTAAATTGTTTATTACCGCTGTAGCGATGGGCACACAATCTGTTGGGCTGAGCAATAGGGCAACTGAAATTGTCAATTACCTCTGTAGCAATGGACGCGGAATCTGTTGGGCTGAGTGATAGGCACACCTAAATTGTTGATTACCACTGTAGAGATAGACACACAAAATTAAAAGCAGATCTTACTCAGAGATTGTGATTGCTGCAAATAGTTCAACTTGATTATTGGATATTGGCGCAAAATAACAATGCCACTTTTTTGCACCTGCCCTCAGAATTATTGTGTATTGGAAGATGCACATGTAACAGGCATATGTTCACGTTGATTAAATAGTAATATCATTATAAATTAGGTTTTCCCAACAAACTTGCATTAATTTTTGCTAAATATGTGGAAATAAGCTATGTTTCAGATTGTAATAACTTTATAATGGTTACTAACGGCGCCTTTCTGATGCCATAGTCATATGCACCACGTAACGAACTCTATAACAGTAAACTGCTGTGTTGCTATACGAAGAGGTTAAAGGTACATATTCACAACAAAATATATGGAAATAGAATTTTTAAAAGTATGTATCTTTAGAGGATTAATTTGCATACCTCAACGTAGTGAAGAGAAATAAATCTTAACATATGACGATTTCATTCCATACAAATTATTATAATTTTTTTAATTGCGAAGTTGAATTAAGGACTGTACAAATAATACTTTTTTAGTTTTGAAGTTGAATTAAGGACTCATGTCATTATGTTAATTTATAAGCAATGAAATCATCATGTATTAAGTTTTATTTCATTTCAATACATCTAGGCCCCACAATTTAAGCATCTAAATGTCTGCAATTTCAACATGTTTATTTTCAAACATTTTGGCTGTGAATATGCACATTTAGTAAAATAGGAACAGGATTGCAGAGAGTATTTATAAACATAACATACAAAATCATGACAGCAAAAATGGAGAAATAAACTATGTTTCAAGCACTAGTACCACCACAGCTGCTGTGATGTTGCCCCGCCCCAGCCATACCATGCTAACTAATGTGACATATTTTGCTTGAGGCACAAGGGCAATACCGATCAAGCCCTGGCGATTGCTGCTATGACATCCACGAGGTGACACGCGAGCGCGCCAGCTCACCCTATGGCAGTGACCTCGCTAGTGTGGCGCCCGCCTAGTGCACATGAGCGGAGTGTCAAGCGATAGTGAGAGATATGAAACAACAACAACAACAACAACAACAACAACAACAACAACAACAACAACTATTTCGAAACATTTTCCCGAAAATTATTATACACATCGTTATTATGATCTTAATATGATTTTCAATGTTTAAATCATTAATGTTTATTCATGGCACTGTAAAATATCTATTGTTGTGTCTTTTTCGCAAAATATCAGTGTACTAGTACTGGTATTATTGGCCGGAGCCATCGCTAAAACTGCAATGTTTTCACTTGTTTCCACGATTGAAGAAAATCTCATTTGCGCTAATAAGCCATATCCGACTAATATTACATGTGTAGTTTTTTTTTTTTAATTTTACTTCAGGCACACAAGCCAGTATTTCAATATTCGATTTCCACTCAAATTTGAACTACTTGCACCATTAAACATTTACCAAGTAAGAGCTAATTTTAATTTATGAGTGTCTGTCGCTACAGCCATACTCGATAAGTGTGCATCTGTCGCTCAGCCAATCAGATAACGCATCCAATGCTACAGGGGTAGTCAATAATTTATGTGCATCTATCGCTACAGTCCTAATCGATAATTTATGTGCATCTTTTGCTCAGCCAATCAGATTGTGAATTCATCACTACAGGGATAATCGATAATTTATGCCCGTCTATCGCTCAGCCAATCAAATTACACATCCATCGCTATATGGGTAATCAATATTTTGATTGACGTGTATGGATATAATTTATGTGCGTCTATTGCTATTGCCCTTATAAAAAATTGTGCATCCATTTCTCAACCAATCAGATTGTGCATCCATCGCTACAGGGGTAATCAATAATAAGATGTATTTGATTGACAGGTGAGGCTGAAATAAATAGTGGATTCTGGCTCTACTGCTTATTTCTGTGATAGAGTGAGCTAGAGTGAACATCTCTGTGTACTAATAGTGATGGATGTTTTCATTATACTCATAGTATTGTTAGAACTAGCACTAGGAGTAATGGATCTTATATTGAATTTTCTGTTTGTAATGGTATTGTGTAAGTGTAGCAAGACATACGCGTTATGCGTATATCAAGCGATTTACAGGGTTCTCAAAAAGAGGAAGATGAAACAACGAAAATAGGTATTTGTAGAGGGTATTTTCTAATATCTTAGAGAAAATACTACAAGACCACGGTACCCACTTTTTAAAAACAAAAATCAATAATTAGAACTGTCTCAAGCCATATGATTTTGAGTGGGCAGGACTTAATTGCTCATATATGGAGTGCCAAAGAGGGGCTTTTTCTGACAGGCGTGTTTGTACAAGGACGCTCACCAAAACAGGCCCCTTTTTGACACTCCATATTTTGGCAATTAAGCCCCACCCTCTCAAAATCACGTGACTTGTGAAAGCCAAATCAAAAGGTGCGTCTATCATACGCCATTACTTACGATGCCCTTCGGGTTGGTGGTAATCAATCTAGACGATTCCATGAGAAAATGATTAAATCCCATATCTTCTCACGAGATCCGGCATATTACACGGGACTGAACGAGCTGGAAGAGCTCGGGATAGCAGTGCACCTGCAATACAGATCAAGAAGCGAATATCATGTAACCCAGGCTTACATTGAAACTTCATTAACATGAATTAAATAATATCTGCGGGTTGTAAAAGCAGTTTATGGCAAATAACTTTACATTATCTTATTGATCATGTGACTATCAGACTGTTCGATTTGTACGCAATTTCGTATTAATTTGCGACCTGGGCCGGGTGGCTGGTCAACTAGTTAATTAGCTAGGCCGTGTTTTGATTCCCGAACGACAGTTAACTATAGTTAACTAAACACCAATCAAACCTGAAATATACTTAAATAGGGTCAAGTTAAATTCACTAAAAATAGTCAGTTAGTTTGTTTACTGATTGAGGAAGCCCTTTCTAGTGATGTACCGCCCATTTCTATCGATGTCCCGCTCATTTCTAGCTCAGCCCACATGTTGCGTGTGTTGGAATCGATTTGACACTTTCAAACCTGAATTCCCAGAATCTAAATATCAAGGTAACTATACAGGTAAGCTGTTCACTAGTTTGAAACTAATTTGACTGGTGGCTATTACTGCCTATGGCTGTAACGACTCTCATTCAAATTAGTTTTAAAATATTCCAAAGAATGTTTATTAACGTGTAAAATTCACAATATATATATATATATATATATATATATATATATATATATATATATATATATATATATATATATATATATATATATAATTTGTACACTTCGTGACAAAGCTACACGTGCTTTTGATTGTGACATCTACCAAGTGACATATTTGAATATGACGGCATATCCTAGAGTGACCGATCAGACTCCTCCATACGTGCTCTCTGTTAGTAGGTTGTTCATATCTCAGAATACATAATACAGACCGTGTGGAAGACTATGCGCTATGAGCCATTTACTAGAATCAACCGCATAATATATATCGACGTATATTTGGTGCCCAGGACGGAGCGCTCTATTTAAGTGGTTTGTTTTATATTTAGTTCACAAAAACGCATTCAATATGCATGCTATTAATGTGTTAAAAGCATTTCACTCAAATTTGTGAGGGAAATTTCGATTGAATGTGACGGATTGTTTTCTGCTTTTAGATATCTTTAGTGAAATTTCCTCCTGCATAACTTTCTCCTGGGGAGAATAATGCGCAAAATAATATTCACAATTATGGGGGTGGGGATGTTGTTTAGCACCCGTGTATTAATTACATGTACTTGCCTTGCATAAGAGAAATTAAGCATTGGGCGTTGTTGCTGGGTTCATGTGGAAAGTATGTTGGTACAACGCAGATGGGAAAACACTATGATGAGAAAATAAAACTTTGGTGACAGTCAGAACCCCTAAGTGGCTTTCGACTCGGCTCATATTTTTTCCTCAAAAGGTAATAACAAGTATGGACATCAGATTGGACTAATTCTTTTGTGTTTCAGTTAGTACGCGTATACAGGTAGACATTCATTAGCTTTACATTAATCAATCTCGTATATAAGTATAGCGCTCAACCTTGGAATAGTGAGCATATGCGTTCATCTAGGTTTGAATACATTATTTACAACTGGTTTGTCAATTAATCAATATAGAGAATACCATTGAATGTGAACACAGAAATAAGTGGCAGGTCTTGATGTACGGGTAGAGCCATCACAGATAGGCAACATTTATAGTTTTCGTTGTCCTGCTCATTTTGTATTAATAACCCTGTTCCATCACATATGCCCTTTTACTGATGCATGTCAATACCTTGTGATTCTCTATGACGTGCTGATTGGATGACGGGTAACTAGATTCAATACAGTGCTTTAAAGTTTACTGTTGCCTGCCTGCCTGCCTGCCTGCCTGCCTGCCTGCCTGCCTGCTTGCCTGCCTGCCTGCCAGCGTATATGCCTGCCTGCCTGCCTATATGGCTGCCTGCCTGCCTAGCTGTCTGTCTGTCTTGAAACCACAATTATCTCAAAATGAGTGCAGTTTAGTCATGCATGCTGGTAGATCTCAGGTAAATGGTTTGATGTAGATCTAGAACAACCGCAGAAGCTTAATTAATCCTTCACATATCCTTAGCTTAATCATTAAAATCAATTTCACCGTTGCACTTGACATTCCTTGACATTATCTAGGCGAGATAAAAGTTCCTGGATGTTCATTCGATTAAATTATTTATAAACGTACGTGACACCGCCGCCGCCGCCACCGCCGCCGCCGACGACGACAACAACCACAACACATTAAATGACTACTACAAAGGCTCTCTGCACGTTGCGTCTCCGTTTTCTCAGCAGTACATGCATGTGTGCACAAATAGTACAGTATTTTCCTTTGTGCATTCCGTATATGGTGGGTTGACGAGGGGGAGAGTATTACACTGCAATACAAATATTGAAAATTTCAAAAATTTAAACCTCAGATTTGTTCAAGAAAATATAAATTTTCTCATAGGAAATTTTAATTGGCAGACCCATAAATGAATTTTTAAATTTAATGAGAGCGAGATAGACAGAAGAGGGGGAGAGCGACCGAGTGGGAGAGTGACGGAGGGCGGGAGGGTGGGTGGGTGGGTGGGTGAGTGAGTGAGTGAGCACATATCTTAAGGACAGGCTAGTCTATCAGCGCCGAATGACAGATATGACCCTTTACACACGACCTGGTTTACAATTACTTACAAATGTATGAGTACATACTGATTAGATGTGTAGATTGTAGGATGTGGTTGTAGACTCTACATTAATGCATCGCAGTTTCCACAAATATACTGCACTTTGCAATAATAACAACGGACAAGAGAACGCCTCCATTACGCGCCATCTCCCAGCTTCCCCATCTTTGACTCTGTGTATTTTATTTATTGGGTTCGGAGACAGCACTGTCTTCCAATACGATTATGTTAAAAAATATACAACAGAACATTTCCTTCATCGTATTCAAAATTATAATAACTAACACGTTCGTTTCTTTTGCTTTATTGGAAACATTTCGGGATATTGCGCCCAGCCAAGGCACCAATGCTGAATATACAAACAGGTATTATTTGAAAGGTATGACATAGACCTTTAAAACACAACATTTCAAATTATCCGGTGTGGGCATGAGTGTTAATATCAGCTCACGGGTTATATGCACTAGTACTAGAAGAGATACGGACAGAGAGTGATAATAGGTATGAGGGAGGTCAAATATTTTTGTTTGTTTTCATGACGGTATATATGTGTTTGCTGCGCGTATACATGTATGCGTGAGCGCATTGGAGCGTGCGTAAGTGCGCATGTGCGTGCGTGTACTTTATCCGTCATCACAACAGTCACTGGTCAGCAATGGCATCTTTCAATGACGAACTGACCAAGGCTAGTTTAGGTAGTGCAGCAAGGACTCATCCAGATGTTCAATTGTCAATTGTAGACAACATGTGAATGTGCAAAGAAGACGAATGACGACGAAGACGGAAGGCGAATAAGGAGATAAATAAGAAGAGAAGACGAAGAAGAATCTATATCCACCTAGCAACTAGATTGTTGGCGAGTATAATTGATCTGACAGAATTCACCTGTGCATGCTGTCCGGATGACACAAGAAGACTCTTGTAGTATGTGAATCCTGTGACGTAAATTGCGATCTTCATTCTGACTTCCTCGTCCAGTTATATTTAACCTGCGTCTACATTACTCAGATAGTGGTATCTGCCATAACTATATAGTCGTCGTCGTCCTCGTTGTTGTTGTTGTTGTTGTTGTTGTTGTTGTCGTTGTTGCGGCCCTATCGGTATGCATGCCTTTGTAGATGGACTCCCTAAGTGGTTTGAATGGATGATTTATGGAGGAGACAGTGTTGAGATCTCTCAATCTCAATAGAGTTGTATTGGGCGAGAGTTGTTATAAACCTATTTTGTCGCAAATTACAAAGGAATAATTTTATTACAGATGATATTCGATTTGAGTCCCATGAGCATGATACATCACGCTGCAGCGCTTAAGCCAGGAAGAAAGGGCTTTATCGATCAGATTTTGACTAAGTGCCCCCCCCCCCATTCTGTTTTGGAGCACGTTTTATAGTTTTATGTTGAGACTCGCACAATTCTGCTTAAACTGTAGACGGTGTTAAAAAATCGCCCACTATGCTAAAAATACATACGGCCAGCTTCAGGTTGCGTGGGTATGCACTCTTCAGGTGTAGTGAATTTAGTACCTTGTTCCTTTAAGCATGTTAATCTATCTTTGAAGCATGGGAAGAGGCGCTGTCTTGCTCGAAAGCCACTTCCTTTTTGCACTAAGAACAATGTCGGACACTATCTAAAAGCGTTTCAAATTTGCAAATAACAGTACATATTCTACAATAAACACAAATGAGAGAGGTGGAGAGAGAGGATTAAATAACGTCAACTAAATTATCACTGTCGTAGTCCACGAAGGACGACAACTATTTTTGCATGGGCTTCAAGCACATGGTACGATGAGAGAAGTGTGTAATTTTAACCCGCCCGTACATATATACATGTTTACAGAGTTGTATTGAGGCCACATCAATAGCAGCCAATGCACCTTTCTAATTTTAGCTATGCCCCTCCCATCTCTAGCTAAGCTCCACCCACACCATGCGTGTATTGTGATCGATCGATACATGAACTCTCTAACTCAATTCCCAGAAAACTATACAGGTAAGTTGTTGAATATTTCGGAAACTATTTTTGACTGGGCGCTGTTGGTGGCTATGAGAGCAACAACGCCCACTCAAATTAGTTCCAAATAAAACAACATCATGTTTCTTAAGTAGCAAAAACACACAATTCGTACAATATGTCGAACTATTAAGCGTTTAAGATGGGCTATATCGAGTCACTCATGGAGTCATAATTGTGACGTCGTCCTACACGTCACTTAGTTGTTTTGACGTCATATGACGTCATATGTGCGATGGATAAACTTGGAAAGGTCCATTATCCTTTACATTATAGAGCCAGATGAAGAAAGTAATAGATTGGTAGGCCTACTAGACGCATAGCTTATATAAATGACGTTTTGAGCGCGGAGAGGAAGAGTCTCAAATTGGAAGCACCCAAATTAGATGCACGAAAACCATTGGGTACATTGACCCTAATTCGACCGCTTTATGCAGGAACCCATTCAAGTCAATTTACTGCTTAAAATATTCAACAACACATTTCTTTGATCGTCAATAATTTGTGGTTTCGTATTTCTGGGGATCAAAGGGTTGTTATGACGGCGTCTCAATGAAATAGCCGAAATAGCCGTACGGGACCGCGTAGTTTACTGATGCGCCCGCGTGTTAGTGGGCGTCAATGTACCAATCATATTCCGGAATAGAACAGTAATTAATACATACGATTCATGAAATCCATTGCTAGTGGATTTTAAATTGAGACACTTGTATTTCATGTGTCAAAGGATTAATTATGTAATTTTATTTTATGAGATTTAATCACACATTTACTTCTCTAATCACCATGTTCGTTTTGTATAAGACCGTTAAAGTCAATATAATTCATGGAGTTTAATACATTTCTAGGTTTATCGTGCTAAAATCGATCACTATTATCGTGTCTGTTTTAAATTATGTAATTTATTAGCAAAGCAGACAGTGAATCAATTGACGAAACATGCCATATGATAACTGATTTAAAGATATATATATATATATATATATATATATATATATTAGTCAGTAACTCTCAGGGCCTGGTCCGGCCGAACCATTTTGTGACCGTCAGCAGTGGCAGTGATTTCATCTGCCTGTTGAATAGCAAAATCCTTTAATCACTGATCACTGGTGCGGCACAGAATGTTATTCCGTTCCCCTGGTAGTTTGGTACGGTCAACAGTTGAGTCACTTTGATTGATGCACAGTTGTAGGGCTTTCTGCTCTGCTCTGAGTTTTACTACTACAGGGTCATCAGTATACCTAGTTTGGTTGTTGTCTTTAACACTTCTTTGGTACTGGTAGCTGATGCGTGCATACATTTGAGTGTTTGAGCTGAACATAATATATGAATATGCATTGGATACAGAGAATGATCTATTGCTAAATATACACAGCACAATCTATCTAAAATCCACCCAATTTGGAGATGCGTGTGAACTGATTTTACCACTGGTTCCTGCTACCAGTCCGACAAATTAGTTCGAAACTAATCAGCGGAATGGTTATTAAATTGTAGATTCATCAAAGGCATAAACTTCAGACAGTTAATTTCGGCCATTTATCCCATTCGTTTCGGACTTACATCATTTGATATATATATATATATATCAAATGATGTAAGTCCGAAACGAATGGGATAAATGGCCGAAATTAACTGTCTGAAGTTTATGCCTTTGATGAATCTACAATTTAATAACCATTCCGCTGATTAGTTTCGAACTAATTTGTCGGACTGGTAGCAGGAACCAGTGGTAAAATCAGTTCACACGCATCTCCAAATTGGGTGGATTTTAGATAGATTGTGCTGTGTATATTTAGCAATAGATCATTCTCTGTATCCAATGCATATTCATATATTATGTTCAGCTCAAACACTCAAATGTATGCACGCATCAGCTACCAGTACCAAAGAAGTGTTAAAGACAACAACCAAACTAGGTATACTGATGACCCTGTAGTAGTAAAACTCAGAGCAGAGCAGAAAGCCCTACAACTGTGCATCAATCAAAGTGACTCAACTGTTGACCGTACCAAACTACCAGGGGAACGGAATAACATTCTGTGCCGCACCAGTGATCAGTGATTAAAGGATTTTGCTATTCAACAGGCAGATGAAATCACTGCCACTGCTGACGGTCACAAAATGGTTCGGCCGGACCAGGCCCTGAGAGTTACTGACTACACCACCTACACATCAATGATTTAGGTCAAGGCATCCTTATCGCGCTACCCAAGTCCAAGAAGCCAACCAGCCCTCATCCAATCTGTGGCCCATTGTGCTCATCAAAAGCATACTAAAAATTCTATCCAATGTTACTCTATGCCACATTCGAGACACTACGCCAGGCCGGTTATAATGAAGATGAGTTATGGCGTATGAGACCACTAATTGCAGACACCAGGCTGGGAATACGAGTCAAGTTAGTGAAGTCTGTTGAGTTTAAGGCATCAATCGGCTCCACCCAGGGAGATGGTCTATCCCATGTTCTGTTACCTTGCTACTGCATTGAAACTTGTGCGGGAAAATTCTACAAGCCCAAACCCCCAGTGTTCTTATTGAGTATGCCGCTAGAGATGGAATATGCCGTCGACATGGACTTCAGAGATGATGAAAAGAACCCCATTGACGAATTACTCCCAATATTTTCATGCAAACTAAAAATGAGTATGTCTTTATGAATGAATCCAAAAGCAGAGTTCTGCAATACTGCTGACATTGCCGCCTTCGAGTCTTTCTGGATCCGCAGATCAAAGATGCCCTTGATAAAAGGACTATGTTTATGCAAAGAAACCTGCATATCCTTGATGCGGTATAACTGTAACATTCTGGGCAGCTCCAAAGACATCACTATACACCCTTGATACCTGCCACCGCGAACACCCCCGCACCATCACGCCGATGGCTAGACAGCATAATTTCTAACTATGCACTGTTCAAGATGTGTAGTAGATCGACGCTGTCCAAAATGTCGCCCAGCCAAGATAGCACATGTTTGGCCATGTGCTAAAGAGCCTAGAAAACACACCAGCACAGAGAGCCATGGAATTCACCCTACTGAGAGCCAGCAAATATAAAACCAGACGAGAAGGTCAAAGTGGCTTCAAATGTGGACGCAGCTGCGTAAACATTGTAAGGGCTCAATGCATGCTCATGTCCAAACACTGGGATTTCCACAAAATGGACATTGCCATATCACAAGCCTTCGATACAATTAAGTGCTCAAAGATCCAAGATGTACTACGCCAGGATAGTTGCAATGAAGACGAGGGAAGACTACTGAGACTACTGCCTACAGACATGAAGCTGAGATTCCGAGCCAAGTCACTGAATTCTGTAGAGTTTGAGACATCAATCGGCTACCCACAGGGAGATGGTCTATCTAATGTGCTTTTCAACTGTTACCTTGCTGCTGCATTGAAATCCGTGCGGAATCCCCCCAGTGTCAATACAGGGTATGCCGCTGAGATGGAACATTCTAATCATGTGGACTTCATGGACGAGGAAAGGAAACCCGTGATGAACTTCTCCCGTTAGCTGCAGGCACACTAAAAATCGAGAATTTCCTTAGGAATGAATCCATAACAGAATTCACCCACATATACCTATCTACAAAGCATGCAACTAAAGAAAATGACGATCCACTTCGTGGTGATCAACCATGGAGGAAAAGTAGAATGCTGGGCTCACTGCTTTGCAGTACTGCTGACATTGCTGCACGCTGCATTATGGAGAACATAGCTTTCCAGTCATTCTGGAAGCTATGGATTCGTAGATCAAAGATGCCATTGATAAAAAAACTACGTTTATACAATGTAACCTGCGTATCCTTGAAGCTGTATAACTGTAACAGCTGGGCAGCTCCAAAGGTAGCTCTAGACGAACTCGATGCCTGCCACCGCAAACACCTAAGCACCATCACTGGGCACCGATGGCCTGACAGCATAATTTCTAATGATGTACTATGCAAGGTGTGTAATACTTCACCGCTGTCTGTAAAAGTCGCTGAGCAAAGATGGTCCATGTTTGACCATGTGCTAAGGATGCCAGAAGACACACCAGCACAGAGAGCCTTGGAATTCTCCCTACTCGGAGCCAGCCAGTAGAGGACGTCATTGCATAAATATGCTAAGCGAGCTACGAGGTGACCTCAAGAAAGCAGAACTTGATACACTCAAGTCAATAATGGACCTGAGGAAGCTAAGCGTTTCGGCTGAGGACAAGACACAATGGGCAAAAGCGAATAAGGACTGACTACAGCTGCAGATTACTATAATCATACAGAACGTCATTGCATAAATCTGTTAAGCGAGGTGAGCTCAAGAATACAGGACTCGGTACACTCAGATCAAGAATGGACCTGAGGAATCTCAAAATTTGGCTGAGGACAAGAAACAATGGTGAAATGCGAAGAAGAACTTATTGCAACTGTAGAATGTTTCTACTACTACAGTCGGAGAATACAAGAATCCCACATATATAACCTAGACGTCTGTCTGTCCATCGTCGGTCCGTCCATCCGTCCGTCTGTCTGTCTGTCTTTCTGCGTACATACGTGCGTGTGTGCTTAACACAGGAAAGGGCGTGATCGTACATTCTAATTTTACAAGTTTGGGTGTCATCCTAAATATCCGGAAAATAGTTTACAAAAAAACGTGACAAAAACAGGAGTGCGATGGTCGGCAATTTCTGATTGCTCTTGTTTTAATACATTACATAATACAAAACCTAGTATGAACAAAACTTACAATGCAGATCAAGTAATGCCAGGAACAAAGGCGCCCAAACATGAGTAGCGCATTCTGTAATCTGCTAAACATGCAATAGAAGAATGAACAATACAAGGCTGTCCTGTCAAATGGTTATGGAAGCAATCTAGAGAAGATTGATATTCATGTATGTATGCTGAAGTCTCCCAATTCCTAGAATTAGATAGAAATCGACTCGAAATATGTGTTTTGGCGAACAGACATGAAATATGATGGTATGAATGTATGTCATCTTAATGGTGATTGATGTAAGCCAGTGTAATCAATATGATACAAGTGAATGGATTCATATTAACAAGTAAAGAATAAAGGCGAGCTTCCAGGAATTGGTGAACATTTGATGACTATTTTGTGCCTGATCCTGTAATGATGACTTTTTAAGCGGGTTATATAACCTAAAACAATCAATATACCGTGCTCGTTACAAATGTCTACACCTGCCAGATCAAACCTATGTATTTGGTATGAGACAGATGTTGATAAGTATTTTGGTTGCTATGTGACATATTACAAGAGGATGCTATCTAATGGACCTTTCCACTATATCCACCCATCATGACGTCATACTCAACTAAGTGACGTGTAGAATGACATCAAAATGATTGACGTGGATAAGTACGTCACGAACGCATAGTTGAAGACGGACTATGCGTTGTTGTACGAATTGTATATCTTTATTTAATAAATATTCTGAAACTAATTCAATCAAATTAGTTACAAAATATTCAACGGCTTACGTGTATAGTTTTCAGGAATTGATAGTTAGGGAGTTCGGGGATCGATCAATCCCAACACGGCGAGGTATGAGTGAAGCTTAGCTAGATATGGGCGGGGCATAGCTAAACGTGGAAAGTCCATTCCAGTGTGGTTTAACCATTTAACACTCACATCTATTAAGGAAATATCGTTTTCTCATGTAAAATCTTCATTTGCTGACCAAGAAAAGATTACTTTCGAAAATCTACCGCTGGAAATACTGGCTCTGTTATTCAGCCAGTAATTCTAATGGAGAATTAAAAAAAAATATCCCTTTGTTTGAAGATTTTCATTTAAAAAGACCAGTAGAGAAGCTGGGTTTAGCCGACTTGAATGCTAAAGTGTTACAGTGACTGAATGACACTCAGTGATAGCGCTCATGAATTATACAGTGACTGAATGACACTCAGCGATAGCGCTCATGAATTATACAGTGACTGAATGACACTCAGTGATAGCGCTCATGAATTATACAATCGAAGATAAATATCCAATATGAATAGGCTTGCACTAATCGCTAAATAAAAATGATAGAACGAAATAAAATGCATTGCATAGATAAAATGATAGCTTCGACATATATAATGTATATATATAATGTCAGAAGTTCAGCTTAAAGTATCCTGTGTGTGTATGATAAAGGGCAATGCACAAGAGATAGGAGCACGGCTAACTGTCGCTTTGAATACCTGATTGATTACTACCTAAAAAAGTATTCGTTTGACAAAGCAGCTGTTTATTTTGTTCGTATGATCTCTACTCAATTATGTATAAACTGGGTCGAAGAAAACTCATACTATTAACATAAATGTGGCAGGGATATAATATCAGATAACATCTATATACACAGGCTGAGAGAGATAAAAGTATGCCTACTAATCGTTGTCATAGGATGCTATGTGGCGGTAGTTGGGTGGAGGAATTGGACGTGGTTGCCGTAACCTAACAAGGGATGCCCTACATAAGATTATCGAGCTGACACAGCAGCTCATTTCCCAGAAATCAAACAAATGAACGATAGATGACACAGATCGGGAAATATTTAATTATTTGGTTTTCTGAAATTTTAACCTTTAAAAATTTATTTTAGAATAATATCTGCGATGTCTGCTGATCATTTAGACAGTCATATTACTAAAAGACGCTGCTGGCCTATTGAGCAGCATCTTTTGTGAAATCATTTGTCAATATGACAAGGATTCATTAGCTCTTACATACATGGATCCCCAATGGAAGTAGCTGCCAACGGCTTCATTGAAGCTTGCAGAAAGACTGGAAATCTATATGGACGTTTTCAAACAGATGCAGTTTTTCAGGTGGAAGAACACCATTTTGATTAATTTGAATCAAATTTAACTATAGGCTGTTCATGCCCATGGCGTCAACATGCTACAGCCAAAAGGAGGATTCCAGTTCCTCAGTCAATCATATGACATCAACTACGTGACGTATAGGATGACGGCATGATCAATTACGTCATGGCTGACGTAGCTAAGTTCGTCATGAACTCTTAACTGATGATGGACTAAGGATTGTTATACGAATCGCATGTCTTTACTATTTAATAAACATGTATGATGTATGATTACTGTATTTTGAGGCTGTAGTAGTAGACACATCCTACGATCAATCCGTCTTCGCTTTTTCCCACTGTGTCTTATCCTCAGCCGAAATCCTTAGCTTCCTCAGGTTTATTCTTGACTTGAGTGTACCGAGTCCTGCTTTCTTGAAGTCACCACGTTGGACGCTTAGCAGGTTTATGCGTCCTCCCCTAGCTTTGTATTTGTTGGCTCCGAGTAGGGCGAATTCCGAGGCTCTTTGTGCTGCTGTGTCTTCTGACACCCTTAGCACATGGCCACACATGGACAATCTTTGCTCGGCGACTTTGACAGACATCGGCGACGTATTATACATCTTATACAGTGCATCATTGGAAATTATCCTGTCTGGCCATCGGTGTCCAGTGATGGTGCGTAGGTGTTTGCTGTGACAGGAATCGAGTTTGTCTAGAGCTGCCTTTGGAGCTGTCCATCTGTTACAGTTATACAGCATCAAGGATACGCAGGTTGCATTATATAAACGTAGTCTTTTTGTCAACGGCGTCATTGATTTATGAATTCATAGCTTGCAGAAAGACTGGAAATCTATGTTACACATGACGTAGCGTGCAACACTGCTTTGCAGTACTGCAAGGCAGTGTGCGCAGGTTTCTACATTTTCTCCATGGTTCGCCGCCATGATCGTCATTTTCTTTAGTTTTTATTTGTATATATGTATATATGGGTGAATTGTGTTCTGGATTCATTCTTAAAGAGATTCTCAAATTCTAGTTTGACTGCAGCTATTGGGTGAAGTTCGTCAAAAGGTGTTTTTTTCCTCGTTGAAGTCCACATCGTTGGCATATTCCATGTCTAGCGGCATACCAAGTATTAACACTGGGCGGTTTACTCTTGTGGAACTTTCCCGCACGGATTTCAATGCAGCATCAAGGTAACAGGTGAAAAGCACATGGGATAGACCATCTCCCTGTGGGGAG
This sequence comes from Chaetoderma sp. LZ-2023a, assembly GCA_034401795.1. Lineage (NCBI taxonomy): Eukaryota > Metazoa > Mollusca > Caudofoveata > Chaetodermatida > Chaetodermatidae > Chaetoderma > Chaetoderma sp. LZ-2023a. The sequence continues at coordinate 35,971,341 of CM067370.1, read as the reverse complement.
CCGATTGATGTCTCAAACTCTACAGACTTCACTGACTTGACTCGCACTCTCAGCTTGGTGTCTGCAAGCAGTAGTTTCACTAGGCGTAGCTCATCTTCATTGCAACTATCCTGGCGTAGTTCCTAGGATCTTTGCGCGTTTAATTGTGTCGAAAGCGTGTGACATGTCAATGCCCATTTTGTGCAAATACCAGTGTTTGGGCATGACTATCGACACAAGCATGCGTTGCGCCCATACAATGTCTGCGCAGCTGTGTCCACGTTTGAAGGCACTTTGCCGTGATCCAGTGAAGTCATCGATCTTGTTTCGGATGCGGTATAGAGTAGCATATGAAAGGACTTTTCACATACTGTTGAGGAGCACAATGGGCCGCAGATTGGCTGGGGCCAAGTGGCTTCTTGGGCATTGCTAACGCGATAAGGGCGCCTTGGCCTACAGCGTCGATGGGGTGGGGTGCATAAAAGCTGAATTTATTAAATGCGTGATCGGTTTTGAGATTATGTCACTTGCATATTTGAATCATTCATTGCTCATGCCATCAGGTCCAGATGCACGTCCATTATCAGGGCTTTAAGTGCCTTCTCAGCTTCTGCTGTGTTAATTGCTGTTAGTAATAGCAGGGTTCTCAGGGTCTCTTGAGAACTGGTGCAAGGGTCCGTCAACGTGGTCACTAAACTCTTCGTTGAATTGTTCCCGAATCGCACTGGTCAGTCCCGATAAAGTGTCCTTCAGAGTTGTGTACATTGAGTGGTGGTATGTAGTCAGTAACTCTCAGGGCTCGGGCTGCCCGAAACATTTTGTGACAGCCTGCCTGTTGAATAGCAAGATCTTTTAAGCATTCTCTAATGTGGCGCAGAATGTTATTGCGTTCCTGGCGTAGTTTTGTGCAGTCTTCACTTTGGCCAATTTGATAGATGCGCAGCCATAATACTGTCTGCTCTGCTGACAGTTTTATTACTAGAGGGATTTTAGAACAGCTATGGTGCTGGTTGCTTTCGATTCCATAGATTTCAGTATTTTGGTTATGGCTTCGTCGATGTTAGCTATCTGCTCCCCGAGGGTCTTTTTGTATGACATTTGAGTGGCAGTGTCGCTGATGAGGTTGGGTAGGTTGTATGTGACTCTATCCTCTTGCCTGGTATTGCGATTATACATTAGGTAGAGATGGTTCATATGGAGGCATATAATGGCTGGCTTATGGTTAGAATTGAAGTCTGTGTCTCTATAGGAACCAGCATCCCGAAGTAGGCATTTTGCTTCTGTCTTGAATAGTATGAAGTCTATTTGGTTGGAGAGAGCTGCTGTAGCATTATTACCTTTTGGGTCTTTGCGATCAGCAATGTGTCCGGTCCATGATGTCCGGTAACGGCATGGATGTTTGAAACCCGTATGTGTGGCAAATGGGCCATTGGAACTAAGGGATGCCACCAGTGCATCTGCATTGCTGTTGCATCTGCCCTCTCCATACGATCCGATGCGTAAGCCAAGTCTTGAACTTTGTCCCCAATGCCGAGTTTACCCAGCTTGGAGTTGAAATCTTCACATATGAACAGTTGCCATCTAGCTGGGATTGTAATGGCGGAGCTCAGTGGTGGTGCATTTTCGCGTTGGTATATCCAGGTCGATGAACACAACGCAATCACTGACGTATCCATAACTAATAACATGGTCCAAGACCCTTGGCCCGATTACGAAGCCTAAACCCCGGTACGTGGCCTGTTTCTGCGCCATGGGTACTAGCTTATGGCCTGTCTGAAGTTGCTGCTTTGAGTGTTTAGCTACTTTCGTCTCCTGAATGCATGAAATAAACATACTGTTGAAAATTTTGAAACTAATTTGAGTGGGCACCGTTGCTGCCATAGGCGGCAACAGCACCCAGTCAAATTAGATTCAAAATATTCAGCAGCTTACCTGTATAGTCTTCTGGGAATTGATAGTCAGGGATTTCAGGGATCGATCGATCTCAACACTGGCGAAGCATGGGTGAAACTTAGCTAAAGATGGGCGGGCATAGCTAAATCTGGGTTTCTCCATTAGTTTTCCCTATGCCCAACTTTCAATATCATACTTGTGTGGTTGCTATGGGTGTGAAAGACGGTAACAGAGGGATGCATCTCTTGTTATGCTCCGCCCACCTTCTAGCGTGATTTTTGCACTTTGAACAATACACTCCTAGAATCTCAATGCCAATGTAGCTATACAGGTAAGCCATTGAATATGCTGAATCTAATCGGAGAAATTTCTGCATGTGGTGTCAATAACATCCAGTCAACTTATTTTCAATGTATTGACCAGCATGTTTAATAAATTAGTAAATTTACCAAAGTTATACAATTCAGACGCGTTCATGGCGGGCCTTCCTACTTTTGTGACGGACATACGTCATTTCGATTGTGACGCCAGATAACAAGTGAGTATCTGATTATGACGTCAGCTTTTAGAGTGACCGATCCGATTCATACATTGTAGTGTGTAAAAGTTCGTTCTATATGACGAATGCGATCTTGTATCTGAAGTCATAGTAATAATTTAATAAGATCAATGACTATATGCATATATAAGTTAGCTATTTGATCTCAACTTGCACCTGATAAACTGTATACATTGAGTTTGTGCTTTGTTGAAGCTAAACTATCTTTAGAAACAGGAATTCGTCTAATTCAGCACGTCACACATTCAATCTCCAAACAATCGCGACCAATGACATTCACCTGGTTTTTAATCCCCCAAATGTTTTAGAGGCCAGCCACCACCCCGTGTCCAAGCCCCCACCCCCGCCACCCCAAAGTTATTGGATAGAAAACAAGTTTCAAGATTGCAACGAGGTGCCATACATAATTCATACAGCTGGGGGGTGGGGGGTGTAGAGACGGGGTGGTGGTTGGCCTCTAAAACATATAATAAATTGAGGAAGTAACATTTGTCTATATTATATTCACAAAATTCTCTTACTCAGAGTGACAGAAATAGCTCCTCGTTACATCTAATTCCAATGTTATCGGATAGGCTTGCTTCCTTAACATCTTTTCGAATCGTGGGGTATTTTCACTGTTTATCCTCTCTCAAAATATGCCTAGAATCTCCACTGCCTGGACCGAAACAAGGGTGTGACAAGTATCCAATCGGCCCATGTATTGCACAGTAAATATCATGATGACAATTCACCATTCCAGAGTATCCATCCATCTTCTGACCTCGTATGACATTATAATCAGCTCAGCGGGTGTATGATGACGTCACAATCATTACCTCATAAAAGGATCCATATAGACCGTCATCAAATCTCAGAGTCCAACACGTTGTATAAATTGTATGTCTTTGTAATTCTTTGCTATTAGGCAGCAACAGCACCCAGTCAAATTAGTTTCAAAATATTCAAAAGCTTGCCTGTTTTTTGGAAATTGATAGTCAGGGTGTTCAGAGATCGATCGATCCCAAACACGAGCGAGGTGTGGGTGGAGCTTAGCTGGAGGTGGGCGGGGCATAGCTAAAACCGGAAAGGTCCATTGCAAGATTACAATTTCTCCCTAAAAGAATTAAGACGCATTTTATTCGGGCACAGTGCAAATACAGAGGAGGTTAGACATAGCCTGTACGAATGCCAATTCTCTAAAGATTTTGACGCGTTTCGTTTGTCTCATCTATCATCCAGTGCTGTTCAGTGATGCAGGCCCTATCCAGTGCTATTAAGATATACATCTAATTTAACCTTTATCTGTATGTTTAATTTTCTTTAAAATCAGCTGTTGATAAAGTATCTAAAAGAATATACTATTTTAGCATTGACTGTGCCGATATATAATATACGAGATATGTACAAAGGTGGCACATAATTAAAATAAATTTTCTATGGTAATGTACTCGTAGCGAACGATTCCCGTCTAGACAACACTCACACTATCGCAATATTCTGATTGGGATTGACGCACAGATCTAGATTACGACGGTGCTTGAATAATCATTATTTGAACTAAAGCCTGAACAAGTTCCGAGTGCCAAGCAAATATCAACTCTTTGGGCCGAATTACATCAGAGCCGTGCAGAATTCTCACTTAATGACCATGTTTAGTGTGATGTATGTGCTTTTTGACATCCTCTCTGAAAAAATAACTGAAAATACTTCTATACAACCGTGTCTTTCTTAGAGAGACTCTGTTTATGCACCAATCTTTGTTGGCACAGGCTTTGCTTAATGAACCATCTGTTGTCAATGTTCAAAGATCTAAATTATTTGGTAGAGGATGTGATCGTAAGAGATGACAAAATTAGATCACACATAATGGTTTATGAAACGAAATGTCCTTTATCTCTACATTATCTTGCAATTCAAAGCACATAACATTATGCTAGCCATTGCCTGTTAATTGAGATAATCCTGATGAATTTTATTTGGCTAATAATGTGCTCGTCACTGTGAAGAATTAAAGAATGTATTAACGGCAGGCCATTAGAACCGGATCGTAAATTGTGTTTAGATGTTTTTGATAGGCTGGTAGCCTAACCAATTACATGTACATGCCAATCCCATTGGATTATATTCACATTCACGAACAGGAATAGCACATTAAAAGATATCTAATACCCTCTTTGCAATATCCCTACATCAGCTTTGGAATTAGACCTTTGTACCAACCTTGCTCGCACCCGCATCACTAATTACATATGCCATTCTACAATTTTTATCCAGCACATAAATAGGTTTATTGTATTACAAGGTAGAGAATCTCGATGTTACATTGCCTTTTGTTAGCTAACTTTATCCAGAAAGTGTATCTACAAGGTAAGATAGAAATAATATGTGTACACACAATCATGTCGGAGATGTAGACAGTGAGCATGTACATCTCTGTTTAAAAATAGTTTTTATTGTTAAAATCAGATTACTCCAGCATTACCCATTTAGATTTCTGGAATTATTTGATATATTGGTTATTCCAGCACTGACCAGCTAAATTTTGAAAGTCTTTAATATAGCGATTATTCCAGCACTGACCCGCTATATATTGAGTCTTTTAATATATTGATTATTCCAGCACTGACCAGCTAAATATTGGAGGCCTTTAATATATTGATTATTCCAGCACAGACCAGCTCAATATTAAGTCTTTAATATATTGCTTTTTTCCAGCACTGACCAGCTAAATATTGGAAGTCTTTAATATATTGCTTATTCCAGCACTGACCAGCTAAATATTGGAGGCCTTTAATATATTGCTTATTCCAGCACTCACCAGCTAAATATTGGAAGTCTTTAATATATTGCTTATTCCAGCACATACCAGCTCAATTTTAAGTCTTTAATACATTGCTTATTCCAGCAGTGACCATCTAAATATTGGAAGTCTTTGATATGTTGTCTCAATGCAATGTGCATTCATGTTTAGAACAGTGAAAAAAATTTCTCTTGTAGGTATAGAGAGAATATTTGCTTTCATATATATTTATAGCAAGTGTTAGTAGCAGTATATCTACTACCATATTTTTTTTATCAAATCATTTGAATAAATGAAGAATGAAACATAGAAAAATAAAAGACGTGTGCTCTGTACCTTACCATCATCATCATCATCGATCTGCCGTTAATTGGCCAGAAATCAACTCGCTGGAATACAAGAAAATCGGTGCAAGATAAACTTGTAGTAAGACTGAACTAGAATAACTATTATTGATCAACTGTGCATGCTTGAAACAAATAATCATACACATCGATCTACTTGCAAAATATTGAGCTTGTATTGAATGAACCTTTCCAGTTTATCTATGCCCCGCCTATCTCTAGCTCAGCTCCACCCACACCTCACTGGTGTTATTTATGATCGATCGATCCGTGAACTCTCTAACTATCAATTTTCCTGCACCCAGTCAGATTAGTTTTAAAATATTCAACATGATCTTTATAGACATACAATTTGTACACCAATACATAGTCCGTTAATAATTATGCATTCGTGACGTACTTATCTATGTCATTCATGACATAATTGAATATGGCGCCATCGTACACGTCGCGTAGTTGATTATGACGTCATCTGATGGATAGCCAAACTGGAAATGTGCGTTGCATTTTGTTTGTTGTGTATTATTAAAATCATTTCTTATATATACTATGACATGGTTACATCAGCAGAGAAAACCAGGGAGCTATGTGATACACCTGATGTTAGACACATTAACAATAGGTAATAACTACAGCTGATTTCAGGCAAACTTGCCAAAGATATGGACTAAGTCTAATATAGGACATATTACATAGCTAAAACATGTTCAAACACCCTCCAGACTATATACTTAATGAAACTGCAAATAAAAAGAAATGTGTGAGTTTTAATAAAGGAGTTCATATTTTATACATACATATTTGTTATTAACAACACTTAAAACTTAAATAACCATTTGCGGACACTCAATAACAAAGCAGATAAAAATTACAATTCCAAATATATTAAAAAACCGTAAAAATGGATTTTGAGGCAGAATTCACAACAGTTTCACATAAAACACCAGCGCATTCGCTTACAATTACCATCATGATTCATTCGCCCTGTGTATGCACGCTATAAGTAATACTCTGTGGTTATTTTGGTATCTGATTTCTTTGATGTATCTCTATTATTCTTTGTAGTTTGCGTCCTAAGCGCTGAGAATCTTTGCCAGTTTGCGCATAACGAGAATTGTATAGGTGTAACGCCAGTATTTTGTCTAAAACTGCCAACTTGTCTTGGCATATTTGAGATTGTTTTAAATTCTTTCCAAACCGGAATATTTCGTTAAAATAAATCGAAATTTTCAAGCAAAGAAACAACGGTGCGCACTGATGTTAAAGAAAAAAAGCAAATAATGTAATATGGGTGACCTTTCCTAAATTTCTGTACTAAGTAGAATGTGGCAACAATTAATACAAGAGCATTACATTATTAAAATAAGATTTAATTTTCCAAGATTGATTATATCTCTCAAATAAGGTCGCTTTAATTAAAAGCGTGATTATTGTAATAGAACATGTGCAAATATCAGACCGTAATGGATGAATCCAATCTGTCAGTCAAGTATATGACGTCATAATCAATTACGTCACATGTATGCTGACGTCACAAAATCATAATTGGCAGATAATACTTCGTATAAAAAATAAGCCGGCAAGTATACAAATTATATGTCTGATGTATTTACTATTTGACAAATATCCTATGGCAGCAAAAGCACCAAGTCAAATATTCAACAGGTTCCTGTATGGCCACCTTGGAATTGGGATGCTGAGAATTCATGGTTAAAATTATATAAATGGATCACAACACGCGCAAATCATGGGCGAAGCTTAACTAGAAATGGACGGGCACAGCTAGAAATGGGCGGGACGTAGCTAGAAATTGACTGGCACAACTAGAAATGGGCTGGCACAACTAGAAATGGCCTGGCCCAACTAGAAATGGACGGGCAGAGCTAGAAATGGGTGGGGCATAGCTAGAAATGGACTGACACAGCTAGAAATGGGCGGGACATAGCTAGAAATGGACGAGCACAGCTAGAAATGGGCGGGACATAGCTAGAAATGGGCGGGACATAGCTAGAAATGGACTGGCGCAGCTAGAAATGGGCGGGACATAGCTAGAAATGTGCGGGACATAGCTAGAAATGGGCGGGACATAGTTAGAAATGGGCGGGACATAGCTAGAAATGGGAGGGACATAGCTAGAAATGGGCGGGACATAGCTAGAAATGAGCGGATCTGAGCGGAGCTAGTTAAAGATACCTGTATTCTTCCCCAAGTCATATCTTTACATTCCAATGCCTGTATATGCATGCTGTTGTTGTGGAAACAAACATCCTAGCAGGGAGATCACACATATTCTGAACGAGTAACGTAGACATAGAGTTAGCACCATAGAGTTAAATAGCGCAGAGTGGCTATGACCCTCTCCAAGGCAGAATTTCAATTTAGTACTTTATTATAAATCACCCTTATCGCACTACCCAAGCTCAAGAAGCCACCTGGCCCCCAGCCAATCTGCGAACCACTGTGATCCTCAATAGCATACGAACGATCCTGTCCAATGTTCCTCTATGCAGCATCTGAGACAAGATCAATGACTTCACCGGATCATGTCAAAGTGGTTTCAAACGTGGACGCAGCTGCGCAGACATTGTATGGGCTCAACGCATGCATGTGCTGATAATCATTTGATAGCTAGGGCATTCGGGGACCGATAAATCCCAACACGGCGAGGTGATGGGCGGGGCATAGCTAAAAATCGAAAGTTCCATTCTTTTACATAGTCGAATAAAGTGTCAGATTAACATGGCCAATACAAGTTTATTTTTGATAAAATTGTATACATTTGTGTTGTTCAATTTCTCTTCAAATTACCAAAAGAGAATTTACTCACTCCTGGAGGCATAGATACTGCTGGACGTCTGTGTCAGCCTGTCCGAACATGCGCAGTTGCATTTTACTGATCTCACATTACCGGAGGGTGGGTGGGAATTGTTCAAATAGTGTGTTATATGTGGATTGTGGCACTGTTGAAAAGTCAGGCATTAAACAGCTTTGCATGAAATCCATGAATCGCATTTCCCCCAATTTGATTACATGTCATAATTCAGTTTTTTCTCACCTCCAGATAGTGCATAGGGTGTCATGATGTCCTTCTCGATGCTCAGATCAGGAATTATCTCAGTACAGTCATCATTCGGACAGATTTATCGAATCATATCTTAATGGTTTCGCGTAATTGTCACGAAATTATACATTTCTGCCTCACTTCAACATGATGTATGTCTTTTGGATGATTATTATCTGAGAATTATTGGAAGCTGTTCTTCTAATGAAGCCTGTATTTCTCACAGTGTATCATTAACACCGGATACTTGTATTTGAGACTGGTGTCTAATGAATGCTATCCTCGTGCAAATGTGGAAATATAAATCTCCTGACAGAGAACGCGACTTCCAATGCTGGGAAGGAATAAATCGCGGAGAAAGCATTAAACAAAATAATTTTCACTCAGTAACATAAAGGAAATAAAGGGCATGTTGACCATTCTGTTGTTGATTTTGCTACGCTCCAGTTAATCTATTTTTAATGATAAATAGCTTTGCTGGGCGCTGATTTAGAGCGCTAAAAAGCATAATGTAGATCAGTCACAAGAATAGTTGCATCGATTTTCAATTTCAATCCATTTGCTAACAATATGCAATGGTGAGAAAAATTATTGATTTCCTGTAGTTGCTGAATAACAATTATCTGTTCGTTTGAGGCATTTATTTATATTTTCTTTCCGATGGCGTTTCAAACATTGCCTCATTATATTTGCCATATCTGACACCATCCTAACTTTCATGAATTCGACTGGAATTACCCGATATGTCGAGTTTATCTCTATTTGTGGACTATTATTCATAGAGTCTGGCGATCCTTTCTGCAATTTAACATTGAATACACACATTGACTAACCAAATGCCAGTAAAGTACACGTAAAGTGCACTCAGGGGAGGGATTACTCAAGCTGTTACCATCTGTTTTGACAATGCACATTGTAACGCCAGTGACCTTGATGTTTGACCCTTTGATCTAAACTACTTCTAGCCCACCATAATATGAATGGACAAATTTGTTGATTCTGCACTCCACAGTTATATCAGGAAGACATATTTCGATATACACTTAGTCACCATTTGATGTTAACGTATGTGCCAGATTTTGTGATTATATCTTATTGAATTCCTGTGCTATGGCAAAAATATATACTTCACTATGAACGTAGTGACACCGTGGCATGTATATGTGACATGAAACTCACTAGTCAGCCAGCCCGAATATAATTGTATGTGTCCCATTTGCTGACGGATGAAACTCTCTAGTCAGCCATCCCGAATATAATTGTATGTGTCCCATTTGCTGACGGTACCTTCTTGTATTCCGCAGATATGCTGTGAAGAAACAGGCAGACAGACAGTCAGCCAGACACCAAGGCGGATAAGCAGGCATGAATGCAAACATACTGGCAGGCATGCTGGAAGGCAGGCAGGCAGCAGACAGGCAGACAGCTAGGCAGACAGACAGACAGACCGACAGAGAGGCAGACAGATAGACAGAATAAATGAATATCCATTAATACGTATATAATTTGCTGGTATTCTTTCACCAATGACCAACCCACTAATTCAATCTCATGACAACAAGACAGAATAAGGATTTGCATAGAATTTCCAAGCAAGGTATCTTTTAAGTATTCAGCATATTTCGTATATCACAATGAATGTATTTGCGATATATGTTCTTTAACATAGAAGGCATTTTAAGATGAGATCTTTTTTATTTCCGCAAACACAATTCTGCGCACTCTCTCTCTCTCTCTCTCCGCCTCTCTTCTCTCACTTCCTTCCTTCCACCTGTCCATCTAACCACCCACCCAAACAGCCTCCCTCCCACCCTCTCTCTCTCTCTCTCTCTCTCTCTCTCTCTCTCTCTCTCTCTCTCTCTCTTTCTCTCTCTCTCTCTCTCTCTCTTCCTCTCTCTCTCTCTCTCTCCCTATCCTCCCACCTCCACACCCTATCTCCATTCCTTCCTCCAATTTGCTACTAGACTGTTATGAATGTAGATGCGAATTCCATGCCTATCATTTGATATGATAGCCTCATATCTGTTCATTTTTATTTCCTGATGATTTCCCCCTTTTTAATGTCTCCACGATGTTACATCCTACTTCTCTGTTCCTGTCGCAGCATGCAGTTGACCAGTCTTTCTGTTTAAAAAAAATTAAACTCTGTCATAATGAATGTTGATTTCTGGATTCCAGATTTACTATTTCGCAGGGTTTTGACATTTTGTAATATATTCCTCTTGATTTCCGGGTTATTTAATATCTTTCTCAATGGCCTAGGCGTCTCTTGCTTTCTCTTCCGAAACTATGCTATTTCAGTTACGTTGTGTGCTATCCAATTCACCTAATGTTGGTATTTGCACCAAACACCTCTGGTAAAAGAGATAGGGCCATATCTTTTCTTATTTTCCTCCTTAGCCATCGTGTTTTGACCCTAATATTCAGGCAAATCCTGGCATATTATGTTTTCCTTACCACACGCTGCTTACTATCATTCACTCTCTGACAATTTCACTGATGGACCTCTCATCATTTCGAAAATTTGTCTTGATATTTTTTACTTCGTCCTTGACAGTCTCTTCCTCTTTCCCCGTTTCTTGCCATCTTTATTGTATGCCAGTTGTCTTCATTAGTAAGTTCCTTTCTCCAGGCACATCATTTGTACATCCTGAGCACAACCACGTGAACCATTCTAAAACATAATAAGGAAAAATTAGTTACCTCTCCGGGATGTAGCAATTGTTTGATTGTAGTTTTCGTGATCATCTCGGTCACTTCTACATCCCGGAGAGGTAAGTAATTTTTCTTTATTATGACTCATCCTGGGATCGGGACCAACTTTTTCGGAAAAATTCTAAAACATGTTTTAGAAATATCATAAAATACCGACATTATATTTCAACAAAATACAAATATAGACCCATAGTCTTTCTGACTGGTATGTGATGGTCGTAAAGAAGCAGGTAGTTTTTTGTTGCATATGCCATTGCCAATGAATTGTCCTGGATTTAAAACAGATATTTAAGGCCTCTTCAAAATCTCGTCTGCTATCACCGGAAGTATGTATGATGGTTGCCATATATTACCAGTATTTCCAATTATCCAAGACCTAAAGCCATAATAAATTTCATCAAATACATGATCAGCGTGTTCAATAATTAGGATTACTGTACAGGTAGTCATCTAAATCATTAAGTGCAGATTCTAGTCATAGTCATAGCTGTATTCGCTTATCTTGGGCATGCATATGACATTCGACTTTCTGTTGATTAGAGCAGTATCTTATCGAGTAGTATGTGCGCAATTGTACTGCTTTTCTCAAGCTAATCACGATCAAGGAACACATTCCTGTTCTGATTAGCGCATACGCAAAACCCCGAGGAAGATAGTGTTTTGGGTAACTATCATGCATGCACATCTTCCAATTTGTGTCTAGGTGTGCTCTAGAAAATGTACATATTCTGTTCAAAATAATAACGCTAAAATGAGACATTGTTGTGCTGCTGAGGGTATACTGGATTAGGAGTGCAACTTAAAGGATTCTGATGAAGACAAGTGCATACGAAAAGATAATAATAACCTAGGTTGAACAAGCAAACTGTGACAAACTGCGTTTTCGCAGCTATGTAATCATCTGTCGCAATCCATGTTGGAGAGAATGTCTAATGGAGTTCAAAACTAGTTCATATATATATATATATATATATATATATATATATATATATATATATATATATATATATATATATATATATATATATAACAACGTGTTTTCTGTAGCAAACTTGCATGTTCGAACGTTCTCTGTAGCACCTGATGACGTTTAATAATCATTTATAAAGCTGAAAATACTTCTAAACAAACCTGTCTTTCACAGAGAGACTCTCTGTATGTATCAATCTTTGCTGGCCAAAGCGTTGCTTACTGAACCATCCGTCGCCAATGTTCAAAGATCTAATTTATTTAGCAGAGCATGTGACCGCAAGAGATGACAAAATTAGATCACACATAATGGTTTATAAAACGAAATGTCCTATATCTCTACATTATCTTGCAATTCAAAAGACAAAGCATTATGTTAGCCATTGCCTTGTTAATTGAGATAATCCTGATGCATTTTATTTGACTAATAAATCGCTCTTCACCGTGAAGAATTAAAGAAATTATTAACCTTAAGCTATTAGGACCAGATCGTAAATTGTGTTTAGATGTTTTTGACAGGCTGGTAGCCTAACCAATTACATGTACATGCCAATCCCAATGGAGTACATTCACATTCACGAACAGGAATAGCACAGTACCAACCTTGCTCGCACCAGCCTAACTAATTACATATGCCATTCTACAATTCTTATCCAGCACATAAATAGGTTTGTTGTGTTACAAGGTAGAGAATCTCTATGGTACAATGCCTTTTGTTAGCTAACTTTATCCAGAAAGTGTATCTACAAAGTAAGATGGAAGTACTATTTGTACACACATCTCAGAGATGTAGACAGTAACCATGTTTATAGATAGATTGTACTGAACTCCAAGCGATTGCATGCTCTAAGCACGATGTAGTTATGTTTAAAACAGTTAAAATGTGGAAGTCTTTGATATATTGATTATTCCAGCACCACCCAGTGAGATTAAGGAAATCTTAATATATTGATTATTCCAGCACCACGGTGTTAGATTACGAAAATCTTTAATATATTCATTATTCCAGCACTGAACAGCTAAATATTGGAAGTTTTTAATATTGTGATTATTCCAGCGCTGACCAGCTAAATATTGGAAGTCTTTGATATATTGGTTATTCCAGCACTGACCACATAAATATTGAAAGTCTTTGATGTAGTGATTATTCCATTGCTGACCAGCTAAACATTGAAAGTCTTTAATATAGTGATTATTCCAGCGCTGACCACCTAAATATTGAAAGTCTTTGATATAGTGATTATTCCAGCACTGACCAGCTAAATATTGAGTCTTTGATATAATGATTACAAAGTAAATAAAAGGCATGTTGACCATTCCCTTGTTGATTTTGCTAAGCTCCAGTTAATTTATTTTCAGAATGAAATAGCTTTTCTGTGTGCTGATCTAGAGTGCTAACGCCAGAATTATGTAGATCAGTCACAACCATAGTTGCATGAAATTCAAATTCAATCCATTTGTTAAAAATGTGCATTGGTGAAAATACTACTACTACTACTACTACTACTACTACTACTACTACTACAACTACTACTACTACTACTACTACTACTACTACTACTACTACTACTACTACTACTTTTTCTCTTTTTTTTGTTGAAAATCCGACGCTGACGCAGTCGGACATACGGAGGAACTCCTTTAAAAAGGCTTGTAAACCCCCCAGAAAAAAACTGGTGAACTAGTAAGCCTGATTAATATTACACCAAAACAACAAATAAATAACATATCTAACTAACGAACATTAATGCAATCAATAAATACATACCGCTTAAACTACTACTACTACTACTACTACTACTACTACTACTACTACTACTACTACTACTACTACTACTACTACTACTACTACTACTACTGTTGTTGCTGCTGCTGCTGTTGCTGCTGCTGCAGCTACTACTACTACTACTACTACTACTACTACTACTACTACTACTACTACTACTACTACTACTACTACTACTACTACCACCACCACCACCACCACCACCGCCACCACCACCACCACTACTACTACTACTACTGCTACTGCTTCTCCTACTGCTACTGCTATTGCTACTACTACTACTACTACTACTACTACTACTACTACTACTACTACTACTACTACTACTATTGCTGCTGCTTCTGCCTCTGCCTGCTGCTGCTGCTGCCACCGCCGCTGCTGCTGCCACCGCCGCTGCTGCATAATAATCTGCCGCCGCATGTGAAAAAACCATTTACCCTCATATGCGGTTTAATAATATTAAACGGCCTGAGTGAAATAAAGAAATAAATTCCACCGGAATTGCCTGATATGTCGAGCTTTTCTCTGTTTGTGGGATATTATTCATAGAGTCTGGTGATCCTTTCAGCAATTTAACATTTCTGAATATCCGAATACACACATTGACTAACTAAACGACAGTAAAGTAAAACTAAAGTGCACTCAGTGGAGGGATTACTCAAGCTGTTGCCCTCTGTTTTGTCAATGCACATTGCAGTGCCAGTGAACTTGATGTTTGACCCTTTGATCAAAACTACTTCTAGCCCACCTAAGTATGAATGGACAAAATTGTTGATTCTGCACTCCACAGTTATATCCAGGAAAGACATATTTCGACATACACTTAGTGATCTCGTGACCAGTGTGATTGAACCATCTGATGTGCAAATCAAACTCGTTCTATTCCCAACCACAACAAGAATGGAAATGGCGATTTTTCTTGCGTTGCCGTGTCAGGGCCAAATAAGTATCTGTAATTAGGACCATACCGAGCCCGTGGCCTAGATATTTGACATTTTTTATCTGAAACTATAAGTATTTCTAGACAACTACCATATAAATAGATGCGCCCGTTTTTGTGCTTCTATCTTATGGAATTCCTATGCTACGGCAAACATATCTAGTTCACTATGAACGTAGGAACACCGTGGTCTAGATATGTGAGCTTTTGACATGCAACTTCAAGTCTCTCTATTCATCCCCAATATGTGTATGTGTCCTATTTGGTGAAGGTCCCTTCTCATATACGGGAGATATGCTGTGAAGAAACAGGCATGCATGCAGGTAGGCATGCAAGCAAACAGACAGGCAGACTGGTCGGTAGCCAGGCGGACAGACAGACATACATACATGCATACATGCATACATGCAAACATACATACATACATACATACATACATACATACATACATACATACATACATACATACATACATACATACATACTTGGTGCAGTGGTCCAGTGGAAAGATGCCTGGTTGCTGATGCTATGCGGAGTTGCAGAATGGCGGTTCCATCCCCCGACCGGGCGATAGTGATCAACAAATTAAACTAATGGGTGCATGACTATCGGCTAAGTTAGCACATGGAAATTGAAGCCGCACGTTGCCAGTGCGTCAATAAAATAAAAATACATACATACATACATACATACATGGATGCATGACTGTCGGCTAAGTTAGCACATAGAAATTGAAGCCGCACGTTGCCAGTGCGTCAATAAAAAAAATATACATATACTGCCAGAGCCGTGCTGGAGTCAGAGTACAATAGGCGTAAAAAGCCTAGGATTGAATCGTGGCAGGTGCATCCACAGATAGTCTCATATGAATCGTCAGTGTGTCAGTATATCAGACATGTGAAAGCTGGTCGGCCAAACCTTGACTATTAGTCTTGACGCGTGGTCCAGTGGAAAGATGTCTGGTTGCTGATGCTATGCGGAGTTTCAGAATGGCGGTTCGATCCCCCCGACGGGGAGATGTTGATCAACAAATTAAACTAATGGGTGCATGACTGTCGGCTAAGTTAGCAAATAGAAATTGAAGCCGCACATTGCCAGTGAGTCAATAAAAAACCCAAACATATACTGCCAGGGCCGTGCTGGAGTCAGAGTACAATAGGCGTAAAAGGCCTAGGATTGAATCGTGGCAGGTGCATCCACAGATAGTCCCATATGAATAGTCATTGTATCAGTATATTAGACATGTGAAAGCTGGTCGGCCAAACCTTGATTATTAGTCTTGGTGCGGTGGTCCAGTGGAAAGATGTCTGCTTGCTGATGCTATGCAGAGTTTCAGAATGGCGGTTCGATCCCCCGACCGGGAGATGGTGATCAACAAATTAAACTAATGGGTGAATGACTGTCGGATAAGTTAGCACATAGAAATTGAAGCCGCATGTTGCCAGTGCGTCAATAAAATAGAAAAATACATACATACAGCCAGCCAGCCAGCCAGCCAGCCAGCCAGCCGGACAAACAGT